>JGVQ01000177.1:0-493116 GCA_001007845.1 Nigrograna mackinnonii
CTTATATATACTAAAAAGATATAGAAGCTTCTTCTAAATCTAGTCTAAGTATCTTATACGTAGGTTCTCTTATAGATAGTGAGTAAATTAAGGTCTTATACATAGTATTAATAGTGCTAAGAAAAAGTAGCTAGCTTAGTAGTATAGCTAGCTTAGTAGTACTTTACGTTATATTTTAAACTAAAATATAATTCTATAAAGCTAATTAGAGAGCTACTAGTATTATATATTAAAACCTACTATAGCATGTTATACGCTTTAAAATTAGCCTAAAGTATAGGCTTAAAGAGTAAGTTTAATTCTACTTTCTTAATTAGATAGATTAGCTTTATATTATTAAGACATAGCGTTGCGTATAGAAAGTTTATAATACTAAGAAAAAGTAGCTAGGTTAATAGAGTAGCTAGCGCACTAGTAGAATACGTTATATAATTAGTAGTTTTTATAATTTATATATCTAAGGGCATGATTCTCACCCTAAAGAGTACTCTTTCTAGTACCTTTCCCCTAGATCTAGTAAAGGGGCGTGCATGAAGAGGACGTCCTTTAACGGCTTTAATATCGCGTAGGCTACCCTGCTATAGGTACTCGGCGACAGTTCCGAAGAAGTAGAACTTATGCTAAGCATTATCTACATCGCGTTTGAAGGATATCGTGTAAACGTATCCGAGGTTAGAATAGGATATTTTTACCCTCGCACAATATCGCATGCACAAAGACACAGTAAGCCCTATGGACCCCTGTGTTGCCAACTGACATATTCAGTGCCAGGGAAAAAACTTTATCCTTAAAAACTCATCCTCGTGTCCACCTTCTTAAACATCAACGACTAGTCTAGTTACATATTTAAAGTTCACGCAGGGCCCCGGTTGTCGGCATTGAAAACCCAAAAAGCGGTGATCACGAGAATCTGCGCCAATACAGTACTAGTCGCTAGCTGGACTCCGATAGCTGAAAAGTCATGTGTCTGCTTGCGGTTCAGTTACAGTGAGCAAGCTTATCATCTGGAATACGATGCAAGAGCTTGCTCGTGGCCTTGCTTCACCATTGTAGGTCCGTCTGGGTAAGATACGTGGATTATCAGAATTGGAATTTAAATCCCCAGCCCTATCCGCAAATACCTAAACTTCCGACAATCATCATACGGCCGACTTTATTGGGCTAGGAATTCAAATTGCATCCCCAAACGATGGTGCACCAACTTTTGTGGCGTCCAATACGACACCCTGTGCCAAGAGTCTCTCGCGCAATGCATTGTATGGAACATCTTGTATGTGGAGCTCATCAGTCAGCGCTATATCGCAAGCGTTTGCACAAGCCTGCCCTATCGCGTAGAATTGATGTTCGAGCCGCACGGCCCCTATAAAGACGGTTAACCACATTAGAAGCTGCGAACGTGTATGACGAAAAACATACCGTAACCGACATGGGAAGAGCTTGGACAAGTAGCTGTCATAAAATTACGAGCCTCATCTTTTTTTGGCATGAGTGCTCGGAAAGCCACTCCAAATGGGCGCCACTTATGTCCATCTTTGAATATGAAACCCTCATTATGCACTTTGCCACCACGCAGAACGCGACGAACGCTATGGGTGTCTGTTGGCCAATATGCCACAGCGATCGGGTCATCCACCAAGGGTTCAGCACTATCTCGAGTCACAGTGGCCTCTGTGATGATGTAGTCGGAGACCATGCGGCGAGCATCACGAACGTAAAGCTCATAAGGAAAATGGTCGTTATCAGGGAATTCGTCTCGGCAATAGCCAAATCGACTCCACTCTTTACGATACTTTTCCTACACCGTGTCAACTTACATTCAAGACCTACGCAATTGAATAAAACTCACGGGTACACCTGAATCGGTTGAGATAAACCACAACAACCCTTTAGTGAACCGGGCAGTTTCTTTTAGTATCTGCTTCCGCTCAGAGTATGTAGCAACCGGCCACTTGTCGTTCATGCCTAGCAGATCGGTTGATAGCGCTCCCTCGGAACCAATGAGGTCTGTTTTTCCATTTGGGAGTCGTTTATTTGGCATGTAAAAATCACCCCCCGCAGCAAAGTATCGACGATGCAGCTCGTAATCTCTTGGGTCGTACCCCTCGGGTTCAGTGAATGGAATGCGGTTCTTCGTGTTGTCCGTGAGTGGAAGACGATATGAATAGGATTGTAGATGTAGGTCCCCTTCACCAGGTGTGCCGAACGGCTCATCGGAGATACCGTACAGGAGCCCGCTAGATGCATCTCCGGGCTTGACATAGGGATCAACATCGACGTCAATTTGTCGGTACAGCGTCTCACGGCGAATACCCGCAAGGGTCTCCCCATATACGGAAGTAGCCTCACGCCCGTACGACCATGTTATGCCAGCTGCAGCTAGTAGGTCTCCTTCGTATGAAGCTTCGACAAAGGTTTTGCCAACAATGAAAGCATCATTGACTAACCGAATCGACTTGATTAAATTGTCTTCCTTTTGAACAGGATTTGTCTCGGATAGAGGAGACTTGTCTAGTTAGTTTTCTTTGATAGGCAGATTGATCATGATACAATACTCGCCTTGAATACAGACACCAAAGGATGTTCTGCTAACCAGTCCCGAATGATAAACTCAGCAACCTTCGACTCAAATCGCCATACCGCCGGGTCTTTGATTTGGTTCTGGACGACCTGTTCCAGCCTGGAAGTTCGACCGTAGTGTTTGCTGAGTCTTTCATGGAACTCCAGATTCAGTCCACCAAGAGTTGTACTGTTTTGAAACTCGGCTTGATTATCTATATCTGTTGCACCTAGGCCATTAATTTGAATGCCACCTGCAAGTTTCTCACATCAGCATCTGTGCAATGAGTTGAGCAGATAATGGAAAAGAAAAGGGTTCAAACCAATGTGTTCATAAGGGGAAATCAATGCAACAGATCTTCCTAGGCGAGATGCTTGGATAGCGGTCGCTACAGCGGCTGAGGTCGAGCCATATACGACAATATCGAATACGTCGTGCATAATATCGATATTTGAGCTGCTTAGCACACTCCAGTGTCTGCTCCCATCTGTTGAATCAGTTGACAAACAGCAAGTTTGCGGCTCACCAGTCACGTATAACCAAGCCGAGCGAAGCAAGAATAGTCAATTTAGCTTTTTAGTACAAACCCACTATCGGCAAAATTCTTTAACCCGCTCAAAAGGCGCATGATCGCCCGGCTACGGCGGGGATTATCGGGCTATTGGAACAAACACCTTGGCGTCGGTCAGAAAGCCGATTCCATTGCCAAAACCCTTGGCCTATCACTGGACAGTTCCAGTAGCCCAATGCCCCATGCTCTTACCACGGCCGAAGATCTTGGAACGATCAAAGTAACCGTTGTCAGGGCGCCTTTAGAGCCCCACAGCACTGTGCACCCTCGGAATTTGCAATGCAAAGGGAAAATCCTTCGAGCCCTGTTGTTTCGGCACTTTTCTAGCTCGCAATATGAGAGTACTCAAATACGCTGCAAGGACCCCATATCTATCCACAGTTTCGGGCTCTCTGTTATCAACTCCAGGGGCAATATTGGGTTATCATCAAGTTATATCAATAGCCATCTATCGACGTCTGTGAGATCGTTATCATGGCGCGCGGGATCTTTGCGGGCAAGGCTGCCTTTGCCACTGCTACGCCGCGCTTGATGTTCTTTTGCATCGTGTATGCGCTCGGTAGCATCTTTTTTGGCTAGTATGTCACAACCTATTTCCCCATTCAATTTCCCTGTGGGAGAAGTCTGACGTCTAGGCTTAGCGATGGCGCGTCTTTTGGAGGTGTACAAGCTATGACTCCATTCCTTAAAAAGTTTGGTGATCTTGACGAAACTACGGGCAAATATCACCTCCCAAAGACCAGACAATCTTTGATGAATAGTGTGCCTCTTATCGGTAAATTCACAGGTACCGTCATCGTTGGGCCCATCATTGAAAGGATTGGCCATAGACGGACTATGGCAATAACATGTGGGATTCAGATCATTGGGCCTATTAGTAAGGCAACCTCTCTCAACAAAACGTCAAAGACATACTGACTCGCCTTCAGTCCAAGTCACAAGCAAGGTTCCTGCTCAATTCATCGTTGGTCGGTTTCTTGTATACACTGCTGTAGGTCTGGTTGAGAATGTAAGTTCATACTTGACCACGCCAGATTCTCCTCAAACAGGAGTAACACGAGAGATCTAGGTTGTACCGACATACCAATCTGAAATTGCGCCGTCAACTCTTCGCGGATTCTTTGTTGGTTCCATTCAGCTCTGCCTTACTTTCGGTTCGCTTATTGCTGGAATTGTGAATGAATCCATGTCGAGGAAGATCAATGATTCAGGCTGGCAGACTGCAACGGCCCTGCAAGCGCTGCCTGCTGTCATGATCTTATGTTTTCTCTGGTTCACTCCCGATTCGCCTCGCTGGCTTGTTTTCAACGACCGCTCCGACGAAGCAATCAAGGTTCTCAGGTCTGTGCGACGCAAGGAGGCGGTTGAAAGCGGCCGTCCTGAGCTTGAGGTCGCCGCAATGCGAGAAGAGGGACAAACGGGCAAACGGCAAAAGGGAGGGTGGGTGGAATTATTCAACGCAAAAAATAGGCGACGTACTGGGTGTGTATTCCATCAGCAGCATTGGACCCGCTACATTGAAGGCTAATTTTAAACAGCATTGCTTGTATCATCATGACTTTCCAGCAGCTGACCGGTGTCACATTTTCTTCGTCGTATGGGCCGACTTTCTATCGTCAAGTAGGCCTCGCCGATAAAGCGTTCATCTACGCTGTAAGTACCACTAACACGCCACGAAACGGGATGGGAACACTGTTGATGATGGCCTAGGTCGTAAACAACGCGACTTCAGTAGTAACGGCGATGATGGCAATGGTATTCTTTGATGTCTTTGGCCGGCGCACCCTGGTCGTTCATGGTGGTTGGTCACAGGGGGCATTTCTAATTTCGATCGGAGCCTTGGGCTTGCTATCAAACCCCAGTACTAATGAAAGCAACGGTATTGTTGCTGGTATGCAGTTATATACCTGCATTCTTCATATGACGCTAGGCCCTGGTGCATATATCACTGCCGCTGAAGTTGGTACTCAATCATTGCGCGAGAAGACCATGGCAGTTTCTGTAAGTTGCCTAATTAAAGGAAATGAACGGAGTCTGAGCTGACTTATGCCCGTCAAAGACTGCTTTAAATGTCATCGTCGGGTTTATCGTCGTCTTTTGTACTCCGTATGCGCTAGCCGACATAGGTGCTGGATTAGCTTACATCTGGGGTGGATTTGCCATCCTTAGCTCGATTTGGGCGTGGTTTTTCATGCCGGAACTCAAGGTACTTTCATATCTCAAATCCGAACAATGCATTATGCTGAAAACTCTAGGGTCGAAATTTGGAGGAGATTGATCAGCTCTTTGATGCAAATATTCCTGCGTGGAGATTCAACAGATTCGAGACAGGCGGTCTTAGCCATGACCTTGCCGTTCTAGAAACTGGGAAGGGGGATATTAAAGTCTTAGATGACGGTGACGACGCGGAAGCGCCACGGTAGGTGTTGCTTTAGGGAACATCGCAGTAGTAAATAAATATAGCCCGCAATTCTTGAAACTAGAGCTCTGCTTGGGTCAAAGCCTAGTGGCCAAATACGGGGAGGACGGCGCATAGAATAGTCAAATCCAAATCATTATTTTGCCCCGAGAGTCATGGATCAGGTACTGAGCTCGGATGGCGATCCATCTACTCGCTGGCAAGAAGTCTGGTAGCATAGGCCACCTAACTAAACGAATGTAAGTACATACTGCTCTAGTCTAGTAGCCAACCTAAAAAGAACTTTTTTAAAGATATATAAACATAAATTAAATGCAAGTATATAAAAATAATAGAGAACATTAAAAATTTATAGATAGAATCTAATGATATATCATGAAAATCTTACTGAACTATACAGGTAGTACTCTAGGGAAATATAATTGCTGCTTTGATGACAGTCTTATCTTTCACAGCGTTGAGACACTCTTCCCATTCTTCAAGCCTAAATGTTCTATTAACGATACCAGCGACGTTTATTCTTCCGGAATCTAATTAGATGGGGGACACTCATTAGCACAGGCATGTTTTGTGCCGGACTATAGTACGTACCTAAATAGTCAATGGTTGTAGGAAATGTATAGATCTCACTAAATGAACCAATAATCTGGATTTCTTCTTTGAAAATCTTGTTTGGTGACCACGAAACCCGATCACTGTCATTGTACACTCCATAAACAACGAGTTTCCCTCCACATCGAACATAGTTTATCGAATCCTGGAGAATCTTTGAGCTCCCAGTCGCCTCGACCACAACATCGAATCCAAAGGGGTTATCTGCCTTGAGTTTGGCAAACTGGTGCGAGGAATCGGTTCGAGAAAGCTCGATATACTCATCGCCAGCCCGCAGTGATTTTGCAAGCTCCATCTTCGGCCCAGAAGGCGCCGCGATGGTAACACAGCACGCTCCGTTAATCTGAAGTAGCTGGGCCAAGCAGAGACCAGTTGGACCAGCACCGAACATAAGCACTTTAGATCCTATCCTGGGAGAGATCTTCTCAAGCCCATGAACGGCACATGCAGCAGGGTCCATCAAAGTCGCGTCAATATCAGAGAGATTCTTGATCTGAAACACTCTCTTCGCTGGATAAGCGGCAAATTCGGCAAAGCCACCATCTACAGTGACACCATGCGCTATGAAATTCTGACAGAACAGCTCGCTGCCTCGACGGCAATAAAAGCATCTTCCACAGAGCTCAGAATTGTCTGCGACAACACGATCACCTACACTGAAACCCGTCACGGCTGGCCCCAGGGCAGCGACGACGCCAACTGTTTCATGGCCAGGTACAAGTGGAAACTACAGACGCGCGGTTAGTCAGTAAACAGCTTATCATTTGAATGTTTTCTTGTACCTTTGCCCCAAACTCCCCGTCATGAATGTGTAAATCTGTACCACAAACGCCGCAAGCTTTGACTTTTATCTGTCATCCGACGTTTTGTCAACATTATTTCCCCTTTGTAGTGAGCTTCACTCACCAAAACATCATCATCGCGTATCTTTGGGAGGGGCAATTCTTCTACACTGAACTTTTGTTTCTCGGAATATCCTGTCGTGTCATTAGGAGTGACCTGAACGCGAAATTGGAGGAAGAGGAGGGCGTACGTAAGGCCCTCATTGTTGAGGGTAACCCAGACGAAGCCATTGTGCTTGTAGATGAATATAGTACTGACAACTCCTTGCACAGCTGCACAGTCGAGAGAAGAGTGTTGGATCTGGATTATAGTCACATTACTTTTTTTAAAGTTCAGATCGGAGTTTATACTTGTGAGGGGCCGATACCTTACGGTTGGTCTCCCGGCCCATAAATCGAATCTCAATGAACCCGAAATGGTTACGGTGCGCTAGTGTTGGATTGGAGGATTCTTGGCTGCCCTCGTTTCGGGGGCTGAGGACTCGTCCCGGAGGTATCTGGAGAATCCGTCTTGGGGACAGGGGCAAAGTTCGTGGTCACGCAAAGGCATTTACCGCAAGTCATAATTTACTTACTAAGGTGCAGTCGATGATGCGAGTATTTGTGGGGGAAATCATAGGAAAATCTTGACACAAGTATTGATCCGAAAGACCATTATATTCTCAAATGTGTGAGGATTTACTGTAAGGTATATTGAGGTGTTTGTATTGCCGTCCGAGTTCCCGATATGCATCCCGAGGAACGATCATGAAATTCGAAGAGAAAGACTTCGTAGTATCAATGGGATTGGGGATAGTGTGATAAGGAGACGACGGGTTCGTTTTCTCGTTTGGGCAATACTCCTCAGGTCCACAGGTATGGGGCGTTCCCGTGGGGACCCCAGGTGGAGCTAGTCAGGTACATATTTCGATTGACTAGTTTCTCCCGTTGGCTGTGTGATATAAGGACTCGTTCGACCGCTCTGCACGTCTTCATTCACTATCTTGCGAGCATCACTTGCCCCTGATTACAGTATCTTATCTTTCTCTATTCCTGCCTTCTATTGTTGCACATCATGAGACTCCTGAAGTATTCACAGCCCTATTTTGGCTTTAAAGGAGGATGGTTGACTTTCTGGATTACCGTCGCGTGCGGCACTGATATGACGCTTTTCGGTTATGATCAAGTATGAACTTCCTGGCCTTGGTCCATATATCTCGATTGAATTTTACTCACTCGTCCTAGGGTGTGTTCGGAGGAGTGGTAATTTCGCCGGACTTTCTTCGCGTACATAATTTGGAGGGACCTACCAAAACCACTTTACTAGGCACAGTCACCGCGATTTATAATGTTGGCTGCTTTTTAGGAGCAGTGTCTTCTTACTTTATCGGAGAGAAGATTGGGAGAAAGAAGTCTGTCATCCTCGGCACCATTATCATGACCCTTGGTGCTATTCTACAAGTTTCCTCCTTTAGCTATGGCCACATGTTCGTTGGGCGTATCATAACGGGGATTGGAAATGGAATAAATACATCAACAGCTCCCGTCTGGCAGACGGAGACCTCGACAATAAAATGGAGAGGAAAATTAGTTGTACTTGAGATGATCCTGAACATTGCTGGGTTCTCGCTATCGAATTGGGTCAACTACGGCATGGCTTTTGTCCCGGGCCCAATTTCATGGAGGTTCCCTTTAGCTTTTCAGTTTATTTTCATGATCATACTCTATGTTACGACCCCATGGCTCCCTGAGTCTCCAAGGTGAGTTGCCTATTGAAAGACAATAGTTATGGACTGACTATAGCCAGGTGGCTCATCGCACACGATCGCGACGAAGAAGCTATCCAAGTCCTAGCCGTTCTGGAGAATAAAGCGATCGATGATCCATTCGTATTGGCACAGCATAGTGAGATTAGATACTCAGTTCAATACGAACGGGGAAATGCTGTTAGCATTGGCGATCTTCTACGTAGACGATCCAGTGAGAAAGCGGGTACCAGAACTCTACGTCGACTGGTCCTTGGTATGGGCACTCAAGCAATGCAGCAATTCTCCGGTAAGTCATCCAAACCAGGTCGACTACGCAAGGCTTTAGCAAACATTACTTGTTCACCTACGGCACTCTCTACACTTAAATGGTTCTACCTGGTTATATTAACGTCATGCTAGGTATCAATGTGACAAGTTACTATCTCCCCACGGTGCTAACTCAGTCCGTTGGCCTGTCACCCAATCTTTCCAGACTGCTGGCTGCTTGTAACAGCGTCCAGTATCTGTGTTTTTCCATGATTGGGATACCCAATGTTGAGAAATGGGGTCGCCGGAAGCTGATGATGTTTGCCGCAGCTGGCCAGTGCTTCTGTTACATATTCATAACTGCGCTCATCCGGTACAATGAGATGCCGGGCTACGCACACCAAGAAAGAGTAGCATCCGCTTCCGTTGCGTTCTTTTTCTTATATTATGTGTTCTTTGGCATTGGAATGCAGGGAGTACCATGGTGTATGGGCAAGACTGAACTGTGAATTAAGAGCTACGGCGCTAACATGGCCTCTAGTATACCCCACAGAAATCAATTCTCTGCCAATGCGAACCAAAGGCGCTGCTATGGGAACTGCAACAAATTGGATCTTCAACTTTCTTGTCGTTGAAATCACCCCTATCGGCATTCAGAACCTTCGATGGAAGTTCTATATCATCTGGATTATCTTAAACGCTATCATGGTCCCTACAATGTATTTGTTCTATCCAGAAACTGCTGGTCGATCGCTCGAGGACATGGATGAATACTATCGCACAGACCCGCCTCTGTTAGTCTTCAGAGACAAGAATGCTATCTCCAGCAAGCGACCAGATGAATACATCAGGAGAGAAAAAGAACAAGTCCAGAAGAATACCGTTTTCACAGACCAGACTGTCGAGAAAACCGACAAGAAAGATGAACCGACGTGCATTGAGGTAAAAGGGGAAATCGGCGGGCGATTGTGATTGGTCAATAGCTAGTCGCAGAAAGGTATGAGAAGGGAAATACCAGACCAGTATGGGGTATCCAGATGTTGTGAAGCCTAAGCCCATGAAAAATGCTCGCAATGTAGGTAAACATCATTAGCGTAGGCACCGCAAAGAATTCTCAAGTTTTCGCGCGCGACCGCATTGCGCACATCATTCTGCATACTCGTGGGCCCACAAATATACACACCGAGTGACTCGTGCCTTTCTACTGCTTTCGCTGCTTCTTCGTGAATGATAAGTGGGAGATTAGGCCGGCCTTCTAGCTCTCTACCGGGCACGGCGAAGTTTACTCCTGGCGGAGAATCTGAGGCCTCATCATTGGATGATCCGGGTTCCTGCTCTAAGCCTCTTTTATCCAAAACCCCAGTTGACGGTTTGGCCTTCTCTGCCGCCTCCCCGGTCAAGAACACCTGCACTTCAACGGATGATAACAAGCTGGATGCCGACGATCCTGCCATCAGGTCTCTTACACTTCGCTCAAACCAAACGCGGCTGTCGGCATGTCTAGTCGCAAGAACTATGCGTAATGAACTGGGCACGAAACTCTGCCTACCTACAGCCATTGTCCTCGTAGGTGTAACCTTTTCATCAGGAGTGGTCACTTGTCCATATTCTGGATCCTTTGGAATCAGTGCTGATGATTTCAAGTGCTCAATAAATGGAAGGCACCAGCCAGCACCAGAACCACCAGCGATTACGAGAAGGTGACTTGAGTCCTGAAGTCTCCAAGAATTGACCCCACCGTATGGCCCGTCAACAAGGACTGGTACTGAAGCCCCTGGATGGTCAAGCGCATGTTGGTAGAGCTTCTTCGTGAAACCAGTCTGGTGGCGGATGTAGAATACCAGCACTGGGTTTTGGTCCTTGCTCCTAGTAGAAGAAGAGCAAATAGTGAATGGATGAGCTGAAATCGCGTGTATAATGCCAAAACTCGTAAAGCGCAAGAAACAATGTTGACCTGGCGTCCAATGGAACTTGGCAGGTATAGTAATGCGAGTGAAGCCATTGTCCTCGACTAGGAGTTGCGCTTGCTGAGTCCACTTGTACTCAAAGATGGTGCGTAGCCACGGATACAGAAAACAAGGAACATAAACTGCCGCTGTGGCGATGAAATAGTGCCAACTGGTCAGAGTGTAGTCGCAATGCCACAGAAATGTGATCATGAATATGATGACACTAGCAAAATGTGTTGCCTTGAACCATTCATACCCAAGGTTCCTATTACGCAGTTAGTCACATACCAGCATGTTAAGCCAGTGCAGATATTCACCGGATGATGCTATGCGACATGAATGTGAGCCACGCTTGAAAGACGATGGCAACTATACCTGTCCAGTAGAAAAGCAAGCTCTCTGCGAAATGTGTCTCCATGTCATGCCAGTGAATATGGTATATAATGAACGGGAATGTGTGTAAGAGAGCGAGGACAAAGAAAGCGTAACTAATCCATCGGTGGAACACTTGGAGTCTCTCGTGGGAAACACCCGTAAGCAGAGTGATCCAGTTGGCCTTACTCGCAGTCGCACTGAACATCGTCAACGTGAGTGAAGTGAGAGTCGGCTTGTCGAACCTACAAAACAAATGGCATGCAGCCCAAAGCTAGCCAACCGGATCTAGTTGCCAATGGCGGCGACCCACCAAACTTTTCGTCTGACCAGTAGTACACACCAGGGGACAGGTCCATGCCTGCTCTGATTGTCAGTTCATCGTGCGGCGGTCAAGTGCCCTGTCATAGATTACAGGCGTCGCCGGCAACCCGAGTTTGGGCTCTCATGCTACACGTCGCCTGCACATCTGGAGACTGGAGCTTTTGAACGTACAGAAGAAAAAGATCATCCCAGCGCCTCCCAGCAGAAGAACTCCTACGGGGGCAGAGTTCCATCGCAGCTGTCTGACGTGAAAGCCACGGTAGGATAGATATCTTAGCCCTGCAATCATCTTCTGCCATATCGGGGACTTTCCAAATAAACGGCGGGCAAGAAGCGACGTAAAAAAGTGACTAATGATGAAGATACCGATGACACTCATGAAAAATGCCACGGTGGGCAATGCGAAGACATAGTCAGCGATATACCTTGGACGCTGTTAGTAGCTTGATCGCGCCGTTCGAAGAGGTGAAATATGGCATACCAGAAATGCCAGCGTTGCTTGTAAAACGCGCACTCTTCCGTGGTGAGGTCTCCACATTCAAACATTCGCATGCCCGTCAGCGTGACGGGAGGAGTGAGCCATGCTGCACTCATAGTTTCTTGCTGCTAAAGTTGAGAGTCGTTGCGAAGTGTAAACAATGAGAAGTCGCTGCGGGCGATACGACACGACAGGATCTCTGCGAGAAACGAGTGATATTATGACAAGGAGAGAAGAGGAACTGGGTTTAACTTCTACAGCCTGGGACCTACTGTGATTGATACCGGGCCTGGAGCGAAGCATCTTGTATCCGGCGAACCGAAAAGCTTACCGAAGCTTGCGAATGCTTGAACGCCTGCAGTGCTAGCATTACCCTTGTATATGTGCGACGACTCTGGGCTGGGTGGACGATGGCCAATGAGCAATTTGCTTCAAGCTGAGAAGAGTCAAATTGAAGTCTGTCTCATTCGTTGATAGATGAGCCCGCGCGCGCGTTTGAGCAAGTTCTTGCGTCGACTCTGAGGCAAATCCCAGCTAGCGCGCATCCACCACCATTCAGGACGACAGTGGCTTACAAGCAACTAAGCAGACCTCAATAATGACGGCCCCTTGCACCGACCGTGTCAGGCTGATTGAATTCAATTAAACCCGGATTTCACTCCATCTGCATCTTCCTTCCCGTTTTGAGCGTCTGGATATTGCTTCAATTTACATTACCGCATAGAGGTAGTGACTTTCTGCGCGACCCGTCTACCATGCTGACGATTATAGTGGCCATGGAGATGAGTACCATGTCTATGTCGGATTCGCCAACAAGTACCGTGTTCGCCACGTCCATGGCCAGCTCAACGAGCTCCATGGGCATGTCATCATCCAGCACAGCCGTGATGGGAATGGACAGCATGGCAATGACATTCTTCACTTCCACGACAACCCCATTATATTCCATCGCATGGACACCTAAATCTGCGGGACAATATGCAGGGACATGCGTATTCTTGATTGCGCTTGCTGCCATCTTCCGGGGTTTGTTGGCTATTCGGCTCAATCTTTTGCAATTCCTAGGCATGTTCAGGCACGATCGTGACAAGGTGGTTTTTCACTGTCAAGGAGATGGAAAAAACTCAGATATCCGGCCATGGAGAGCGAATGAAGCGGTCTGGTTTGCGTCAATGGATGTCCTCCTTGGTGCTGTGGCCTATCTGCTGTGGGTGAAAAATGCTCATATAAAAAAGACTAGAAACAACACTAACTCCAGACTAGGATGATCGCGGTTATGACGATGAATACTGGCTACTTTCTTTCAATTCTAGGAGGTATATTTCTGGGCAGTCTGATCTTCGGCCGCTTTATGGCTAGTTCAGCAGCGCATTGAGGTATGGCAACGGCATAGTCTACAAGCCACCAAGAGTACGGTAGCTGGACCCGTCACGAGATAATGACGGCACTGAATCGGCTATTGTTAGATGGGTAACTATACATATAATTTATAATTCCCCCGAGAAGCATCAAAGTCTTCAGAAGCAATATGCTTGATCTAAACATGAGCTTGATAATACTACGATAATACATTGAAGTTTATCAACTACAAGAAAATCATCCTTCGTTCATAACGTGATCCAAGAAGAAGGCCGCTCTAGCTGCTATTGAACGATGATAGATGATAATGATGATTGAGTACGTATCCAACGACATCCAAAACCCCAAAGAATTCTCATCATGGCCCTCACAACCATCGACCAAACCAGTCTAGGACTTGAGCAACCGAGTCTTCCAAACAGGCTCGTTCTTCCGGATTGTCAGGATTACCTCTCACAGCAAAGCCGTGCCGGCCAGGCTTGTACACTTTGTGCTCTACCTCTGGAACCTTTCTTCCTGCCTTTCTTGCTTTCTCGTGCACCTCTTCAACCTGACCTTTCTGCTCAAACTTGACGCCTTGGTCCTCCAAACCCCATCCGATACTGGCTGGCACGACTAAAGTCTCAACATCGTCAGGAAGGACGACATGGCTGGGGTGCAGTGCCGCGACTGCGTCCACAAGTGGCACCTTCTCACCATCCACCTGGATCATGTTGCTCTCCAGTCCGGCTCTGATGGCATACTTGCCTCCCCAGCAGAACCCAACCATGCCGATTTTCTGAGTCTTGGGAGTTGCGCGCCGCAGCTTTTGTAGGAAGTCCACGGTGACTTTGGTGCAATGATCTACCTTGTGCCTTCGCATCCACATGACGAAGGCTGGTGCCATAGCAAGTAAACCGGTATACTTCGCTAGTGTGGATTGCTTTTCGGCTTCGATGGGGATGAGAGTGTCGATATTCTTGAGCGGTACGGGATCACCCTCGAAAAAGTCGGGAAGATAAACGAGCCATTCACCGCTCTTTGCGTAGGCGTCGGCGATAAGTTTATTGTTGGGGAGCGGCAGGCCAAATATGTCTGAGTACATTACAATGATGCCTCGTGCATTGGTCCGGTTGCCAACCACATAGGTTTTCAGGCCATGGATGGTCTCTTCAGTTCCTAGTGGCTTACCCGCATGGATTGTGCCCTAGGAAAGGAAAGTAAGTATCGAGCTTCGAACGGAGAGATCGTGAGTAATCGTACCTTGATGCATTCGTGACATGAAGGTTCCATTTTAAACTTGGAAGCCTAAGTGATGCGAGATTTGAAGAAGGATCTTTCTTATTTGGTTACTTTCTCTTCGCCCAGTAGTGCGTACGTGGGTTAGATTAGAGGCAGTGAAATGCTTGGAGTGCAGATGGTGTCGGTGAACACGAAGGTCAGGTGATCAGGATGTAATACAGGTGGAGAAATACGAAATTAATGGTTAGAGAGCTTTTGATTCAGGAAAAGCCAGGTGGCTGTATTGAGACTATTACTGAGGGATGGTTTCGAATGGGCTTATTATATATAAATCATAATCGGGGTGGTCTCGCGCAGTCTCGCGCCGTCTCGGCATCTTCTCGCGTCCATTTCGCTCGCTAAATGTGGCAAGGGGAGCGAATCAAGGGCGAAATCAGCCACTGCCATACCCTCACGGCAGCCCTTGCTGCAGCTGCCCAGTTCTTCGCCGGTAACAAGCTCGCGCCTCAGTCGCTTGGATTGTATTGACCTCCGTGAAAGCACCTATGGCGAGCGAGAGTGTATCCCAGGGCGTTGCTTCAGTCGAGACAGCTTCGGCCGCGACATCCGATAACGCCGCGACGTCGGTGTCATCGACTATATCTCCAGCATCGAGAACCGCACCAACGTCGACGCTCAACTCGCGTAGCTGCGTTGTATGTCGCAGCCGCAAGGTCCGCTGTGATAAGCAGTCGCCTTGCTCAAACTGCCGAAGGGCCAATATTGCTTGTGTCTTTCCGTCGACCGAGCGGCCACCGAGATGGGCGCGACGTCTGGAGCGCCTCACCAATAATGCAGCAGTACAAGCGGCAAATGCTCCATTACCGCAGGAAGTCGAACCTGGCATTGACAAGGTCATGGATAGGCTTCGAAACCTTGAGACCCTTGTGAAAGATCTGAGCAGCCAGCTGCAGAATGCCCGGGCATCAACCTCCGTCACTTCTGTAGGAGGTGGCTCATCTGGAGTCAATTCTCCTGGAAGTTCCAGTCAAAATCATGATGCAGAACATCAGAGGGAGTATTCACCCGCTTCTGGAGATGCCACCATGAACAAACAATTTGGTCGCCTTGTTCATCAGGATGCCGGCCGCAGCCGGTACATAAGCAGTGGTTTCTGGTCTCGAGTTGATGACGAGGTAAAGTTGAGACCACCTGCAGAATGATCTTACGGCTCGCTGATCCTCCCCAGATTGATGGACTCAAGATGGATGCACGCGGTCTTCCAGGAGATGACTCGGATAGCTCGGAGGACGAAGGCACATCAGCTGGAAAGACAACATCTACTGGCGAACTTGAGCGTACGCCGTCGGAACGCAACGCATTCCTCTTCCGACACAATCTGAATCCTTTGGTACCCAAATTCCGCGAACTTCACCCGCTACCTTCACAAATTCCTTTCTTGCTGGATGTATTCGCTGAGAATGTGAACTTCATCTTCCAGGCCGTTCACATGCCGACTATCACCAAGTTAGTCCGTGATACGCGTAATAAGGGCATAAAATACCTAACACCATCTAACGAAGCCTTACTGTTCTCTGTATATTATGCTGCTGTAGTATCCATGGAGGAGGACGATGTGAGTATGCCTTTAGCATATTGCAGTGCTTCGCAACCAACAAGCGTGCTCCGTATTGACATACTCCTTGAACAGGTCGTTACGAACTTTGCATCGTCTAAATTTGACCTTAGTCTCAAGTATCGACTCGGATTTGAGCAAGCCCTAGCGGCGGCGGACTTCCTCAATGCCCCTGACATCGTCTTGGTGCAAGCACTCGGCGTGTTTCTCTGCATCGCCCGTCGACATGATAGCCCTAGGTACGTTTATATGATGACTGGGACTGTCATTAGAATGGCCCAATATCTTGGGTTGCAGCGGGATGGAGCTCGCTTCCAGCACCTGACACCTTATGAAATCGAGATGCGACGAAGGGTTTGGTGGTCTCTGTGCATGCTGGACATGAGATCATCGGAAGACCAGGGTATGGACCTGACTATTGCTAACGGCAGCTTTGATACAAAAATACCACTGAATATCAATGACGCAGATATCGACCCCGAGTCTAACCAGAGTCCCGTCGAGCGATATGGTATGACAGATATGACATTTGCACGTATATTTGCTGGTATAACGGATACCATGAGACAGATGATGGCGATTGTCAAAGATGGTGTAGCGGGCATGGAAGAACAGAACCGGCTGTTGAACGACATGTATGGAAGACTTGAGAGAGAATATCTACAGTTCAACACTGAATCGGGGAATATCCTCTACTGGGTTTCTATAACGGTTGTGCGGCTTACCATGGCCAAGATGACCCTTATAGTCTACCTACCCGTACTATTCTCTTCCCCTAGTGATCCTGTATCTGATGAGATAAGGACTAAGTTGCTTATCTCGGCAATCGAAGTTGCAGAGTACAATCATGCACTCAATGCTGAACAAGCATGTCGGCAATGGCGCTGGATCTACCAAACTTATACGCATTGGCACGCCATTGTCTACATTATGATTGAGATTTCTCGACGTCCTTGGACACCGACCGTCGAAAGGGCTTGGCTTGCACTTCATAGTCGCTGGCTTATCCCAGCTAGAGGACCCATCCACAAAAACTTGCGCATTTGGATCCCCTTACGGAAACTAATGGAAAAAGCGCGTCAACATCGTGAGTCCGAGGTAAACAGGTTACGGGTCGACCACCAAGCTGCTTCTAGGCTGGAAATGGAAGATCGAAATATTCCTCCGCCATCGAGCTCCGGGTCATTTCCTGATTCTAGCATGGAGAGGTTTCGCGATCAATGGCGTGATCTTATAAGGCCTCAAAATGAGTTACTAGACGGCACACATCCTTTCGGGAGCGCTGGCAGGCCTATAAGTGCGTCAGATTCTACGCAACAAAGCCACGATATATTTTCAGATCTAGAAATTTTCCAAAAAGGTGCAACCCAAGCAAATCTGAAAACCAGAGAATCTATGTTTTCTACCACGACTTCAAGCGACTCCATGATCGGGCAGTCCTTCATGCTGCCGCAAGGCCCTAATTCTACAGAGCCAGCAAATTGGCCAGATGGTCGTGCTATGGGCCCCGACCTTGTCCCTTGGCTGTGGGCCGATCCGAATCCTAATCTGGCCGGTGATGGTTCTTCTATCTTCGAGATCGAAACTATCACCCGCGATATGGATCTGGACGGAGGGATGGACTGGTACAATTGGGTTAACTCCGCAACGGATATGGAAAGAGACGTGAGAATGAGTGGCAGTGGACAGTCTTGATCGGACATGCAACGCTAAGCGAAGCGAACAAGCCTTCGCTGGCCAGTTGAATGGTAAAATGCGCAGGTCGTGTAAGATATCATTTTCCCTAAGAGTGTCTTGAATATTTGAGGTGATGAACGGGACAAGGACTGGTCGGATTTTCCTGGCCCGTACTAAAATCCGACTATCTCAAACATGTCCCCCACAGGATACGGGGCAATGGTCTGTTGTGCATGTCGATGCCACCGATGCTGGAACAAATGATTACGTCAGCGCCAATTTGTAGGTATTGGGGATGCCAATCTGTGGAACATCCCGTGTCTCGCTTACTCACAACCTTCTACATGTTTCCTTCTCTAGCTCGCCTTACATAGGGACTGACCCACCTGTCTATCATCAAGCTTCACTAGGGTGCTTCTGGTGTACATGTACTTTCATGGCGCTGCCAGTTTTAAAAAATCTTGATTCACCTCTTGAGCGCCTTCCTCTGCTTGCTCTGGAGTCGATATGTGCATATCTTGCAAGCGCCGAAACCAGCCGCCACAGCCTATTCTCGTTCTCCCTCGCAAGTAGATGGTGCTGCGCAGTGACAAGTAGAGAGCGTTTCGAACGGGTCACCCTCAATGTAAAGGACAGGCTGCAACTCAAACAGACTATTACACAGTGGACCTACATCCTCGCCGTCGATAATCGAGCAAAACTTGTTCGTCGTGTGAAGATCATTGGGGGTACACAAATCGAGGAAGAGATATCAAAACTTACGCTTGGGGGGTTTGAACTTTATGTAGCGACTCAACAATTCGAAGAAGATCCACAGCTCATGAATGATAGCGTCGAGAGTGCTCTTTCCGAGGAGGATCCTTTCTTGAGAACACCGCTCTTGGTACCTTTGCTTCGGCGTGATACTGAATGCACAGAACGATCCAAAGCGAGGCTTGACCACGCATGGGGCCCGGTGGCGGCGCTCATTGCAACATTCACAGGACTCAAAGAGATCATCTGGGCGGTGACAGATCAAGTTCCTCGTTGCATCTTGGACACCCTGCACGACAAGCTACAAAAGACTCGGCTGCATGTTCGTACGTTCAGTCTGCGTAGCTTGTGTCAAAAGCCCGGTCAGCTTCACGATGTCGATCCCGATGAATTTGTCCTCGCATCATCTCCCAATTTATCCAGCCTTCGTGCGGTATGCAATAAGATGAATAATACAGGAACACTGGACTATAATTTGGAAGCGATACAGTCAATGGCGGCGGGGATAGCACCGAATTTGCGATCCGTGACAATATTGACCCCAGGTCAACCCAGCTGCACAAAACTAATCGAACTCGTCAGAGTTGGACGACCCCCTTGGAGAGGTTTCTATCAAGGGAGAGGAGTTGATATACAGGCTTCCCACGTTGGCCTTGATACCCTTGCGTATTGCGGTGAAACTCAAGACCCGCTGTCAACCTGGGCGCTGTTTACCGACCTCACAAAATTGCGCGCTCTACACCTACGCGCCACGCTTGAGGCAGAGACTGTAGAGCAGCTTGCACAAATGGCAGAACAGGGTTATTTCTCGAAGCTTCGAAGTTTGTCTGTCCGCATTGGGTGGGACAATGTGGGTCCACGGGAGTTAGAAGAATATGGCAGCTTAACGGCCTCGACCACAGCTCTTTTCTCCGCGATGCCGCCCCTACAAGAGCTCCACGTGCAGAATCCGATGACCAGGCAAACCAAAGTTGCCGCACTTTCACGCCACGGCCCAACTTTAACGAAGCTTTACCTAGGGAACTTGACGTCTCTTCAAGAAATACAAGAAATGGCAGAGTGCTGTTCGAATCTTCAAACCTTACACATTGCGGTGCGACGCTCAGGAGGAGACGAGCTGGAGGTCTCAACCTATAAAGCCCTAGGTTGTTTTCCAAGGCTCATAAGTTTGTCACTTCACTTTCATTATATGGAAGAGTTGACGTATGCGGACTCTTTGGATAAAGCGATAGCAGCAAAACGAATCGGACCTGAGCTTTTCAACGCCGCCATTGACGCAAACCTTGTAAAGTCTATCTTCCATCTCATATTCCAAGTCAACTGCACCATAAGACAGGGTAAATCACCATCCTTTCAACGTTTGGCGGTGGATGTACATGATCACCACGGTTGGGATCATACATTCACCATACTTACTGATTGGGTCGCACACAGCTGGTTGTGCGAACGGGAGCCGGAAGATATCAAGGCTGAAGAGATCTCAATCCGCGAGATAGGACTGGGAAGACGCGAATCAAAATATCTCGACGTGGTCGTTCCTCGAGATATCGAAGATAAATTTCGATGCGTTCCAGGCTCGACTGGTGAGCTGGTCAAGCTCGCTTGGGAAAAGAATTGGCCCGAATCGAAGGGACGGAGCGACTGGTATGAGGTTTGGCATAGTACACCACTGTTTCCTCAGTCTCAATAAATTACTCTCATTTGAGAAGCCGTAGTCCTTGTTCCATGAAGCGAGGAGCATGTTATGATTTAACGTTCTTTCGGGTGAGCGGCCGCTGTAACTTTTCCAATGGTGGACTTAAGTTCGCAATGAATCAATATGGATGGCAACTGCTAAAGGAGTAGCACGTGGGGCTTGCTAAATTTCCTAATTCCAAATTATTGAATTTCGAATTACGTTCATCACGTTTTTAACAAAAGTTTCCCTATATGCCTATATCTATCTTGCTCATGGATACATTGAACCGTGGAGTTGCGAGACCCTGAACGCTGGAAGGCCCCAGTTCGAGAAGGGAGATTAGGGTTAGGGTTAGGGTAAGGCTTCGGTCTTTCTTGTTGCATAAATCAATCAACGTTGAGATGTTAAGCGGGTTGCCAACAGTCTAAGTCATGTGCGCAAACAGGAAATGCGTTACTTATCACCCGACAAGTAAGGTCCTCGGAAAACCTGACATGCATATTCACGGTCTTGATATTGGATATTACTCTTGTGTTCACCTCATGGAGCGTCTATGGAATGTCGGCAATAGTTACTGAATACAGACAACTTTATCAGCTGGGACAAGGTCACGTGGAGCACTGACAGGGACTTTTCACCGATCTAGATATATGTCACAAATAAAGAAGGCTGCTTAGCCGGTACAATGGATGGATGAATCTAGAAACTATAATCAGGAGGCGGAAGAGAGGAGCGGTTTGGTAATCAATTGAGTCAAAGCGCTAATATCACGAATGTAAATGCTTGCGTTTGTGATCTGGTACGGGCCCGGACATTATCGGGGCAGATTCTAGTGAGAAGACGGTTCTGCTGAACTTTATCCCTTCACAGGCGCTAAGAGAAAGTGAAGCTTGACTGTTGCGTTGCTCAAAATCGGTTTGCATCTCGTTATCTCGACCGCCCAACGTACACTATCACAGGCATTTCGAGAAAAGGGAAGCCGAGCCAATTAGGAATCAACCGTCTCAATAAAGCGCCATTATCCTCCACCATTGCGGTCATCAGAAGCTGTGAACCAACCCGAATTGGGGTTGTGCAAGTTTATCTTTTCGTGTTCGCGCACAAAAGCCATAAATGGCGCGATGAGCTGAGCCAACATGTCGCCATGTAACCCCGAGTTTGCGCAATTATACATAGGTCACGCTGCATGCTACCACGCGTTTGGTGGTACACATAAAAGATTGAATGGACACTACTGTTGAGCTTATAATAAAGTAAAGATCGGTGTTGGAAAAATTCTAGTATTCTCTAGCAACTGCTCACCAAAATGACCACTACTGTAGATTACGATGCGCTAGTAGTCGGTACAGGTTTTGGCGGTCTGTACGAACTTTATCTTCTGAAACGGCTCGGTCTGAACGTAAAGGCTATTGATTCAGCTTCAGACGTCGGAGGGACGTGGCATTGGAATCGTTATCCAGGCGCCAGAAGTGACGTAGAGAGTTTGACATATCGATACTCCTGGGACAAAGACCTCCTTCAGACATCACCATGGCCTCACAACTACCTCACACAACCAGAGCTTGAGACATATTTTCAAGAGGTGGCACGAAAGCACGATCTTTACACACATATCCAATTCAACACTGCGCTCGAACAAGCGACTTGGGACGAAGAAAACCACATATGGAAGATCAAGACAAGCACAGGAGACATTCTCAACGTCCGATATCTTGTAACAGCGATTGGCATCTTGTATCGCAAACACATCCCAACAATTCCTGGGCTCGAAACATTCAAAGGGAAAATTGTTCATAGCTCAGCCTGGGAGCCAGATGTTGAATGGAAGCAAAAGCGTGTCGCTGTGATCGGAAGCGGTGCGTCTGGCGTTCAGCTTGTTGGAGCGCTTTCAGAGCATGCACAATCATTGACACATTTCGTTCGTCATGCGCAGTACGTTCTGCCTGCGAACCTTCGCGTCGTATCCACCGAAGAGCGAAAGCTCATCAACGAACGTTACGATCAGACGTGGCATGACGTATTCGCCTCCGCTGTTGGGTTTGGCTTTGCTGAACCCAATAGACCTACGCTTTCGATCTCGGCTGAGGATCGTGAACGTGTGTTCCAGGATCTGTGGGACCAAGGCAGCGGCTTTCGCTTCATGTTCGGCGGCTTCTCTGACTTGATAGTCGACGAGGCGGCAAACAAGGAAGCAATCAATTTCATCCACAAGAAGATCAAGGAGATTGTCAAGGATCCACAAAAGGCTGATGTTCTCACATCCAGCGATTGGTTTGCGCGGCGACCTCTCACAGACGACAAGTACTACTACCGCTTCAATCAGGATAACGTCTTTGCTGTTGATTTGAAAAAGACACCGATTACGGGTATTAAGCCTGAAGGAATTGAAACGTCTGATGGAAAGCTGCATGAGCTCGATCTTATTGTATTTGCAACAGGGTTCGATGCAGCGGATGGCTCTTATTATGCTATTGACTTCCGTGGGCGCAACAACCTCAGCCTCAAGGACCACTGGTCGCAAGCCCCGAGAACTCATCTCGGCGCCACGACATCTTCCTTCCCTAATCTATTCTTTGTAAACGGTCCGGGTTCTACTTTTGCAAATAATGTGCCAGTCACAGAGACTGGTGCCACTTTCGCAGCGGACCTCATTGCCCGTTCTGAGAAGCTTCGAAAGGAAGGACAGGGAAATGGAGTGGTTGAGAGCACAAAAGAGGCGGACGATGGGTGGTTCGAGCTGTGTCAGAATATCGCGAATGCGACACTTTTTGCAAAGACGCCGAGTTGGTTCTTTGGAGAGAACGTGGAAGGGCGCACTCAAGCGCCAAGATTCTTTTTCGGTGGTATTGGCAGGCATAGGGCTGCTATTGCTAAAGAGAAGGATGATGGTTATCCTGGATTCATATTCTCGTAGTGATCGATGCGGAATGATTTTTAAGTGGGATATTATGACTATGATCTATGAAATAGTATCGTTTACTCTTTCGTACGTGCGTGCACAAACTAAATCAGTGTCAACCCGCCGTCTATGATAATATTTGAACCCGTCATATAGCATGCTGCATCACTGGCAAGGAACACGTATAACTACGGTATTATAAGCGAATGGATATCTCGACGACATGCATAGCGATCTACTTACACCTCTTAGCTCCTCAGGCCTACATATGCGACCTCCTGGGATCATAGCGAGCCACTTATTGACTAGCTCTTTTGGTTGTCTCGTCAACACTATGGCCATCTGTTAGTTCATGTAATTCTCAAAAAGCTGCGAAGGGGACGTACTCTCCGTCATTATATATCCTGGTGACACGCAATTGACTCTTGCGAAATCAACCCACTCAACCGCCAGACCCTTCGCAAGTTGCAATACTGCGGCCTTAGATGCATTGTATGCGGCTTGTGTTTGCGGAACATTGACTAAGTTCGCACTGACAGAGGCCGTAATAATCAAGTTTCCTCGTCCCTGGTTTTTGAAGATAAGTCCCGCAGCCGACGCTGTCCACATAGCACCACTGTAATTCACATCGTTGATGTAGTTCCAGGTATCCCCTTCATACTCAAGTGAGGGTACGTTTTGACAGACACCTGCATTCGCCACAACGATGTCGATACGGCCGTGGCCAAATTCATTTGCTATCTGATTGATAGCCTGATTTACATCCTCTCGATTGGTGACGTCTAGATAATAGCTCTTTACGCGTACATTGGTTCTCTGAGAAATATCTGCGGCAGTCTCTGCAGCATCCGTGGCCGTCCGATATGTGAAGGCAACATCAGCACCGGCCTCCGCAAAAGCTTGAACTATTTGACGACCAATTCCTCGAGAGCCGCCTGTTATCAAGGCAATCTTGCCGTTCAGGGAGAATTGTGCAAGAACAGGGATGCTGATGTCCGGTTGATACAGAGGCATCGTATTGAGTTTGTTAAAGGAGAATGGTAAATAACGACAACGAAAATTTGCTTTCAAGCCGAATCCAACATGTTTTCTTTGCCAGATTGCCATTATATATAGAAGACGTCCAACTTCGAGCACATGAAAATATCTCTAGACCTCGTAGGTTAGTGATTTGCTGTATACAGTATAACCTTAGCCGGTGCTCAGTTGCGTACTAGTCTGATATCTCATTTTGCCACAAAAGACATATTGATGATTTGAGGTCGGTGATATCTCGTGATCCCTTACTAGGAAGGGATTAATTTAGGCGGGTTACTTGTCTACCGAATGACGAGCAAAGTCCAGGGGAAGATCCCTCGGCACGGTGGCCTCGTATTCTCAAGCTGTACCTACTCACCCACTTGACTCGGCTCGGGGGCAGCACTAAGTTTCGGAACCGACCATAATGCCCTTGCTTGCGGGAATAAACTCCTCAGTCTAATCTACGCTGGTCCCACTCCAACCTGCTTTCTTGGGTCTCTGCAAGTCATGCCGCAGAACGAAGACCGAATAATGATGTACCAGTGCTTCAGTAGCCCGCGGGGCCCCGCACCGAGGGCTTTAGGCCTCTATTATGGTGAGATAATTGGTATTTAGACCCGGAGAAAAGATACTGAACAGTTCGAGGACATACGCAGCCACTACTAGAATCATACACCAATAGGTTATGAAATCCTGGATGTATCCCGTCATCTCGAACTATCTATATATCTGATTTTCTCCATTTTTACTACGGGCGCTTTCTCCAACTCTGGTCATTTTGTCCTTGGCCCTCAATTATTTCGGATTCATATCAAAAACCACAATGGCGTTCTTATCTTTCAATCAGCACCATAAATGGATGGTGCACGCCAAGCTAGAGAAACGTAGTCTATTGATTACCATCAACTGCTTGGCTGGCATGTCTATATTCTTTTTCGGTATGTTAATTGAGTCGACGTTCTTCGTCTAGAGCCTCTGACACGCTGACTTCCCCTTTTTGTAGGTTACGATCAAGGAATGATGGGCGGCGTAAACGAGAGTCCAGACTATGTGAATAGGATGAAATTCGGTCACGTCCTTCCTGATGGTGGCATAGTTGTAACCAATACGCTCTTGCAAGGTGGGATTATGTCGGTATTCTATCTCGGGACATTAGTCGGGTGCATGATTGGGGGATACTTTGGTGACAAATATGGAAGAATCAGTGCTGTTGGGTTAGGTGCTGTCTGGGGTATCTTCGGAGCCTCTTTGCAAGCGTCTGCAATGAATCCCAACTGGATGATTGGTTCTCGACTGGTGAATGGTATTGGGACTGGAATTCTCAATGGAATCGTTCCGACATGGGCGTCCGAGCTCTCCGATTACTCTTCCCGAGGGACTTTCATCGCTATGGAATTTACACTCAACATCCTAGGAGTTGTCGTTGCCTATTGGCTTGCATACGGCGTCAAGTTCATTGACAATGGCTATTCAGCATTCCGGTGGCGATTTCCTATTGCTTTCCAGATTATCCCCTTGATCTGCCTTCTGATTGCCTGCTGGGCCTTTCCCGAATCTCCACGATGGTTATCAAAGGTGGGGAGGAACGAAGAGGCTCTGTATATCCTTCAGCGTGTCCGTGGTACTCAAGGACAGGATGCAGGAATTGCTGAGGCCGAACTGGAGGGTATCAAAGCTGTAATCGAGTTAGAGAAGTCCTCGGAAGGAACATCCTACTTCTCCATGCTGATCGGCCGAAAGGCGGGCAAATTGCACACAGCGCGTCGCGTCCAGCTTGTTATTTGGCTGCAAATCATTCAATGCTGGACCGGAATCGCTGGAGTTACCATGTATGGTCCAACCATATTCTCAATCGCAGGATTTGGTCCCGATAAGACACAATGGGTTGCAGGCCTGAACAACATATTCTATATGTTCTCAACCCTCATCTGTGTATTGACTATCGATCGGATAGGTCGGCGCTGGACTCTTTACTGGGGCTCAGTCGGCCAGGGTGTGGCCATGTTCTTATGTGGCGGGCTCTCCCGAGCGGGCTTGGATGCTAGATCCTCAGGCAATGTTTCTACTGCCAACCAATGGGGCGCTGCTGCTGCTTCTATGGTATACATCTATACGTTCATCTTCGGAGCCACTTGGTTGACTGTACCATGGCTGTATCCTGCGGAGATATTTCCGCTTCAAGTACGAGCGAAAGGGATGGCCTGGGGAGTGGTTGGTTGGTCCATAGGAAATGGTGAGTATCTAAAAGGCCCCGCGCCGTATTGTTAAATCCCCAATTCTAACATCTCTGAAAGGAACACTTACTTTGGTCCTCCCTTACATTGTAAGCTCCATCAACGAGAAAATGTTTTACATTTTTGGGGCTGTCAATGCTATCAGTATTCCACTTGGTAAGCCGAAATTTCTTTAAGCTCGCTCAAACATGAACACTTATATGTCGATGTTTAGTATGGGCATTATACCCCGAATCAAACCAAAGGACACTCGAGGAAATGAACCTATTGTTCGCTGCAGACGAACCTTGGACTTGGGCGGCAGAGAAAAAGTTCAAGGAGCTTAAGGAGGATGAAGCGTTGAGAGCTATTACAAACGCACATCATCCACAACATCGCGACATCGAGGCAAAGGCGGAAACTTCTAGCTCACACCTGGAAGACAGCAAGGCTTTGTAATGATTGTTGGGCGATGGTAAGCACCGGTAGACTGGGTCTTGTGGTCATGAATGATCTGGAACAAAGGCCATGCACAATATTGCATCGGAGCTTCATTATAGTCGCCATAAGTTGATACTGTGCCAATGAGAAAGATAATTCTATAAGAGGATTAGAATCAGGCTGTATAGCTGATTATCTGAGTGAGTGGACAATTTGATGGCGACGCAGTCTTATCATTTCAAATTTCTTCATGGTGAGAGCTAGATGAGACGATTTTGAGTTTTTAGGCAGTGGGATGTGGTTCTGCAAAATAAAATTCGTCTGATTCGTGCTTTTATTATATGGCAAGGCGTTTAAATTTGTAAAAGACTTTAATTGTATGGTTGGAGTTTGACTATTCATGAATGAACAATTCATTGTGCCAAAAGGCACAGCGAATCAGCCTTTGAATTGAGAGTCTTTTTATTCAAGTATGAGCTCAGATTAAACTCTGCATAAGTCGGGTTGGACTCTCGGCGAGAACGGTTGGAGGCAGCTACTATGTATTGTCATGGGTATAAAGCGACTGGTATTATACGAGCCTAATAGATTCACCAATGCTGTATGTAGTGCTCCGATATACGATGGCTGAATGTGAATAGACTAAAGGTGTGCAAGCCACACTTAAGACACAGCAAGAGGAATTCCACATAGCCAATGATTAAAGAAATTGAACTTTTATATATTTAGAGGTATGGTATATCAAGATTAATTTAATTTGCGAGTGTACTCCTTGCCATCCGTTCTGCTTTCCGTGGCATATCGATTGAAGTAGCATCAGATACTTCGCAGACGTATTTTAAAAGGACTCCATAAAGGTAGAAGTTTAAGTGGACCACGCTCCCTCAAGATCACTGTATAACTTCCAGTTATACGCTGAGCTTGGATCATTGAAACGTAATTTCCTGTCTAGTGTCCCAATCTTCTCCATATCCTCTGCGTCCAATGGGAAATCGCTTTCCAGGTTCTCCTTGATTTGCCAATCAACAACGCTCTTTGGAATGATCGAACGACCGTTCGCGAGACCCCATGCCAAAGCCACCTGAGCTGGGCTCTTTCCATATTTGCCGCTGATGTCTTTGAGAATGGGTTCGTCGATGAGCCTAGTGGCATTTGCCTTGCCAGTTGCCCAGTAAATGTCGCGATAGAAGTTATTCTGATTTGCGAGAGGGCTAAACTGCATCATGTGGATTCCTTTGGATTTCTGCCACTCGACGAATGACTTCTGCTGAAGATATGGATGGAGCTCCATTTGGTGTACTGCCGGAACCTTCGCACTTCGTTAGATCGGTAACGTCTGCAAACCTCATTTGAACATGTAACTTACCATCGATCCGTGATCAAGCAGATTTTGAACCTCGCCTTGACTGAAATTTGACACACCAATGGCTTTTGCTTTTCCTTTCTGCACCAATTTCTCCATGGCTTTCCAAGTGTCGACGTATGTAGTTTGACCCATCTGCATCACGCCATCTTCGCCTTTGGGGAACCTTTCGCTACCTCTTTGAAATGTGCAAGGGTAATGCATCAGAAAGAGATTGATGTATCCCGTTTGAAGCTTGTCGAGAGCCTCATCCAGAGCCGGTTCCACATCATCTGGGTGAAAGTCATTACACCAGAGCTTGGTTGTAAGGAAAAGATTGTCCCGTGGGACTCCAGCTTTACGGATTGCTCGCCCGATGAACCCTTCAGTATCATACACTTTAGCAGTGTCGATGTGGCGAAAACCGGCATTCAGCGCTGCATAAACTGCTCCCTCTTGCTGTTCCTTGTCTTGAAATGTCCCGAAGCCGATGGCAGGCAGCTTGGTTCCATTGTTTAGAGTGTACGTCTTCTGGGACACGTTCCTGGTGAAGCTTTTAGATATCGTATTACGCCCGCCCTTCGAGATACTGCGAAGAAGTTGGTGAGCCACAGTTGTTGTGGAGGTGTAAGAGTTCATGGCGAAATATCCTTGTGTTGCTTCGCTGCAGAAAGCGTCGTGAGACCTTCACATTATTTAACGGTATAGCCGCGTGAGCACGTCGATTTTCGCTCTCAGAGCATGAGCATGAGCTTGGGTGGAGGCATCTTTGCACGGTCCGATTCCCTCGAGCCGGGGTTGATGGTACCTTGGACTAGCCCTCGAGCCGAGGACAGTATGGTAGATCGTCCTTGAATAAGTGGCCCGATATGCAAACTAGTCGCAAACCAGGGTCATGACGGAAGGTCTACTTTCGGAACGAGGCGCAAAGTGATCAACCCCTGCATGTAAGCTGCAAACAATGTGGATAATGATACATCGGAAACGTGGAGACAGAACTATGTATAATGCCATCTGGCAACGTCGAACTGTAGCCAGGTTTGCCAACGATATCAGCTCCGATCGCTCCTTCGCCCTCTGAACTCTAATTTTGACTGTTTTGACACAACCCTTTACAATGGGCTCAATAACGGAATCAGCGTCAACGGCCGACCACTTACCCGTCCAAAAACAGGTCACGCTTGCGGACAAGGTGATAGCTAGTAAGATCTTTTCGAGCGTCCAATTTCACTTCCTCGCATCGCAATTCTCAAAATTACGGCATCTGACTTGATGCTCTGGTTATAGTTACCGGCGCACACCGTGGAATCGGACTCGGTATCGCGGAATGTTGTCTTGCCAATGGCGCTAGCAAAGTCTATAGTATAGATTATGCGGAGAGTGTAGGGGACGAGTTCGAAACCATCTCGAAAGTGTATCCTGGCCAACTTTTCGCATTGAAGGCCGATGTAACTCAGGAAGAGAGCATCGAAACTGCCATAAACCAGGTCATTGAGCAAGCTGGCGCGCTTCATGGCGTGGTTGTGAATGCGGGACGGACAAATCACAAGAGCGCGTTAGACTTTACGACGAAGGAAATTGAAGCGCTTTTCGCTGTTAATGTAAGCTCTTATCAAACAAATTCAGATCCTTTGTACATTTCGAAGCTGATTCGTGATCTTCATTTGTAGCTATTTGGTGCATTCTACACTGCACGGAGCGCAGCGCGAGCTTTCATAAAGCAAAACATCAAAGGAAGCATTGTCTTTACCGCTTCAATGGCTAGCTATCGTCCCAATAAAGTTGTACCATCCGCGCCGTATGGCGCTTCGAAGGGTGGCGTCCGTAATATGGTACATACACTTGCCATGGAATGGGCTACACACGGAATTAGAGTCAATTCTGTTTCACCGGGATTGGTGAAGACAGCCATGACTTATTGGGTAGAGAAGCAGCCCGACTGGGAGGCACAACTGAAGTACTATAGGGGAATGCCTAGGTTAGCGGAGGTCCAAGAGCTTGGGGGTGCGTATGTCTACCTCCTGAGTGACGCGGCGAGTTATACCACCAGTATTGATATACCAGTGAACGGTGTCATAGGAAGCGAGTTCAACCTAAAATTCTCGATAATCTCAAACAACTACTAACATGATCGCAGTTTGTTAAAGATACTCATATAGAGAGACAACACCATTCGAAATAATTCTAGGGGCTGGCTTGCTCACAAGCCAATGTAAATTTCCCCCTTCTATACTACTGGACATCTTCAATCATTACCTATGCACTGTTCATATTCCCAGTAAATCACCCTTGATATCTTCAACTAACTGCACTCTCCATATTTTAGTTTCATTAAGCATGAATATTTCACCACCTTTTCCAAAGCAAAAATTTGCGCACCCCCCTGGAACATATATCTTCCCAATAAGATTCCCATTTGCCGCCCAAACATTAACTCCATCTCCACATCCGCTGTATACATTTCCTACTATATCACACTTAATCCCATCGGGTATGCCGTGATCTGCAAAAGCGAACAATCTTTTGTTCGCTAAGAACGTTCCACCATTTCTGATTATTATATCGAAGGCATACATCGATGCAGGGCCCGTCGGTGAGTAGATGCCAGGACACTTCGTATCTCCTCGAACCCCCGCCGTATCGGTGATATAGAGCGTGTTTTGGTCTGGCGAGAAGCATAGGCCGTTGGGTTTTTGGAGGCTGTCCTCAACTGCTCGGACTTCACCAGTAGAAGGATCGAACCGATATGTCTGCGCTGGAAGTTGGGGCAGAGGTCGGATACCTTGTTCATGGCCATAAGGGGGATCCGTGAACCATATCGAGCCGTCGCGATGAACAACTACATCGTTGACTGAGTTGAACCAGCGGCCGTGGAAGTTGGTGACTAAGGGTCGGACGATGTATGGTGGAGTGCTTTCCATATAGACCAGGCCACCTGGTTCGGTCAGGGAGCCCTGTTCGCAAAACAGGATTCCATCTTTGTAATTGACACCTCCATTCGCAAGCAAAATGTCTCGATCGGGTTGAATGGGATTGACACGGTAGCCGAATGATGAAATTCCATTGTGGTCCTTGTGGACCAATCCATCTGCCCTAGACACTTTTGAGATTTGCACGCACTTTTGACCATTCTTTTGCAGGTGGTTGCTAGTGATAAATACATCTCCGGTTGAGGGTATGTATACTCCTGCCTCGTGGGCGAATGGCTCTTCGTCATGTTTGGCGATGGCCGTAATAGTTGGATTTTGGCCAATAATTGCGAGGAAGGAGTTATCATACGAAATGAAGCCGGCAGTGTCTTGTACAAGGGTGTTTGAAAAAGGAGGGTCAAAGTAGCCGTGCTTCTTTGTTGCCAGTGCTCGTTGCGGGTACATAATGCAATTGGAAGGCCACGACATGTTGGGCGGGTCTTGCTCAACTCGAAATAAGGAATGGTGGCAAGAAATTGGCACAATTACTGTTGCAGGTTCTAGTATGGGCGGCTGGCGCACTTATATGCATGTGATGGGATCTGCACTAGGCCACTATATGTTTACTGTAATCTTTAGGCCCTCATCGAATGACACGCTATCCTTTCCTTTTTTGACGTATCGTTCTCAAATAGCTGATATGGCCTATGTTACACATTTTCGGCGGTTTTAACAAGATTTATAGCGGCATCAAAAGTCTTGAATTTACATGTACAGATACTCCCTTCTTAACAGACAGTGTAGCCTCCATCTACTTTAATCTCCTGACCGGTGATGTAGCTGGAAGCATCAGAAGATAGAAATGCAATAGCTCCCATGAGCTCCTCTGGTGGTCCCATTGAACCTAGTGGAATTTTGGACTCCCACTCCGCCTTCAAGTGTGGATTGTCTACAAGAATCTTTGCTTTCCTGAATGACGAGTTGTCAGCGTAACATTTTCTCTCTACAGTGTCTGGACACATACATTGCGATATCCGTGATCATGTAGCCTGGACTAAGGCAATTTACACGAATTCCTTTGCCGGCCCACTCTACAGCCAAACTTGCAGCTAGATGACGAACGGCTGCTTTGCTAGCATTGTACATGGCTTGTGGCTGTGGCACATTGACGATGCTCCCGCTGATGCTTCCGATGAAAACCATGTTTCCTCGGATACCGCGATCTATCCAATGTCGAGCAACTCCGGTCGCAGCATAATATGTGCCTTCTAGGTTGACGCCTAGCATACGTCTTGCTCGTTCCGGCGGAAAGTCGATGGCATCGCAATTCTCGCAAAACCCAGCACATGCAACAAGGTTGGTAACTTGTTCATGACTACTAAATGTCTCACTAAGTGAATCGTCAAGCTGTGCTTTATCGGAGACGTCGGCGTAATGTGTAGTGATGTGAGGAGGTTTTCGAGTTGGGTGTACTTTCTGGAATTCTTCCCCAATTTCCCTGGCTCGCTCAATAGCCTCGTCCTCTAAAAAAAGGGAAGAGTTCAGAAATCAGCGAATGTCCTGGGATTTCAAAATGGCGGCGGGAGAAGTACTCTGCAAATCGATGATGGCAAGGTCAGCGCCGCTCAAGACTAAGGCGCGACTCATAGCAAGACCAAGACCTCGAGCTCCACCTGTGATTATAGCAGTTCTACCATCGAGTGAGAAAGTCGGTAATGTAGGCATTGGCCCATGGTCAGCCATGTTTTGGATTTTCCGCGTGAACGCCGGGCGGACGTGAGCTCTCAGCACTGACGGCCGCTGTAGGCAACGAAGTATGGTTGTGGATGAACGTTGCATGTTAGAATTGCTATTTATCAAGTCTCGAAGGCTACCCAACTTGTCCTAACACTCTAGGAGAAGAAATACTGCTCGGAATGCTGAGAGGCAGATCAATCAACCCCAAACCACGTGATGTGCATTTAGTCTGGTGCTAGCTCACAAAGAATAATTTCGCTCACTCGGCTCGAGGGTATTGCTCCACCTCCACCCAAAGTCAACCGGCTAGTGGGCTACATCTGTAGCCAGCTGCGACAGTACACGAGGCCATACTTCCACTTCCTCTCATTTCAGCGCGTTACTGTTACATAGCTTGGCATGAACTTGCCCCGGATCTTTCATGGAGGACGAGGTGTCGCCTTCCCGATCGACTAGGGAGGATGACGCTGCAAGGCGTAGGGCTGCACAGAACGAGGCCCGCCGGCGGAAACGGAAATCTCGCGGACGTGGCCTGCGTAGAACTACGGGATGGTGAGCCTATAAGCCGTGAGGGAATTTAATTGTAGACGCTTGCTAAGGTTGCGCTTCGCTGCGACAGTATTACGTGTAAGAGAAGGCATTTACGATGCGACGAGGCGACTCCCAACTGTGGAAATTGCGAGAAGAGCAAACAAACATGCACATACGCAGCTCCTCCACCATGTTCTCCGTCAACATCTCCCAGCAATGACAACGAAGAGCACAGATCTCAGAGTGTGGAGCCTCGGGAGCCTCAGGGGCTGGAGGAGCTTCAGCACCCTCCAGAGCCTAACCATGTATCTGAACTCATCTCGCCATCTCTGTCTATCACCACTGCCACTCGTTCACATTTCTTGGATGACCCCAGTATCGATTTCCACCCAGCACCTACCCCACCTGACGCTGCTTTCTACCGTTGGTTTGGCCTGCTGGCCGACGATGTAGCCGCGACAGCGGCGACAGCTACGGCAGCACCAGACGAGAACGTCACTGCGTTACTGAATTCCCAGGCATTGATTAATGGTTTGCCTCTGGAAACATTCCGCGAACGATACGCCATACCGAATGTCATCGCACCCTGTTTGTCCGAACCCCCAGGATCCGAGGCGACCGACCGACCGTCATGGCATGGCTCCTGGCCGGCGCAGTTGTCATGCTCTGAACTGGCTTTGTTCGAAAACTTTGTCAAACGGGTCAGCCCGTGGATAGATCTTTACGACCCAGAAAGACATTTCTCTGTATTGGTACCTCATCTAGCCATGTGTGATGCAGGCCTGATGAACGCTCTACTTGCTCTATCGTCTCGTCAATTAAGTATCAGAGAAGATGCTAGTGAGTTTGAACGTGACCGCAGAATTGGCTTGCAGTACTATTACAATACACTGCTCTACTTACAACAATCCATGTCAGTCGAAGCGTACACTGTCAGCCTCGAGCTCTTAGCTACCGCTCTAATTGTTTCAATGTACGAGATGCTCGACGATTCTGGGAATGGATGGGAAAGGCACCTGAAGGGTGTATTCTGGATTCAGAGAAGTCAGCTTATACACGGAGAAACAGGAGGCCTTCGGTCGGCCGTGTGGTGGGCGTGGTTACGACAGGACGTATGGGCGGCGTTCCGTGAAAGACGTAAGACTCTCAGCTTTTGGAAACCCACAAAGAGTTACTCTTCTATGAATTCATATGATAAGGCTGCCCGCATCATTTGGATATTCGCCAAAACGATCGACTTTTGTTCTAAAGAGGAAATTGCGAAAGGAGAGGACATGATCAAACCACGACTCGAGCGGGCCGACGAAATCTTTGACATGTTGAAAGAGTGGGAAGATAACCTCCCCATTGAATTTACTGCTATGCCTGGAACGACGAGTACTGGCTCTTCGGAGTGTTACCAGCCCATCTGGATCCATCCGCCCGCATTTGGTACGTTCAATCATCCTGTGGCCGTAACTCGCAGCTTTTATTCTATAAACTGACGCGATATACAAGCTGTATCAATGCAACTTTTCCACTCCGCCCGAATCCTACTTTTACTCCATAAACCATCTCTTGGCGGCATTCAAGGCTACATGGAGCAGCAGAGACTGATGACGGAGGCTTCGAACACGATTTGCGGCATTGCAATGTCATTCACCGAGCCGGCATCAAGCTTAATGTCTTCGCAATGTCTTTACATTGGTATGTGATCATCTTTTCCCCTATAAAGCCATCACAAAAAGGTCGTTGAGACTTATACTGACATATTCGACAGCTGGTCTCAGCATTCAGAGCCTAGAGAAAAGAGAAACCGTTATCAATTTGATAGATGATTGTCACAGAAGAGTAGGGTGGCCTCGTCATTCTCTGAGTGGGGAGCTTCGCAAGGCATGGGCTGAACTAGATGGTGCATAAGAGTGGCCCATGTCCCGAATGGCCGGAAAACTACCAAAACCCATGGCAAGAGACAGTTGAGCGGGGACCTGCATTCGGAAACATGAATGGCGCGCCCGATGCTGGAATAGTTGGACTTCCTATAGTAAGTCTTCGTACCCACAGTTCTAACTTTGCTTCCATTTCCACTCGACTGACACTGCTGTACTATAGCCTTCATCCAATTCATACAAGCACCATCCTCCTGCAAGAATTGCATTGTCCACAAAGAACAGTTCTCCGAGGAGCTGCTCAAACATTGCGCCACAGACGGTTGCACAAAGATCAATGTCAATCGGCTAGTGCACGACAGTTATCACACCGATCTGATGCCTATCATATATTGCAGACACAACTCATGGAGGAAGGAACTTAGAAAGTTCTTGATCCAGATGGATGACTCTCTGCTATGTCTCTGAACCTATACACCGGGTCTGGATCATGGAATATACGATCTCTTGTGGAGATGATATGGCTCTCAATTGGTCATTAACCCTAGCAGATATCTTGTCAACAGAATCTTTCTGATGTTCTGTGAACCATAACGCCCTCAACTTTGGCCAGCAGCGCTAAATCTTCAACTGTGGTTCTCTACCTTCAGGATCGAGCACGAAATTATCTTCAGCTACAACATTAAAGAGTTGGAAGTCTATGAAAAGCTGCCAGATATCGTTTTCATTATCGCGGCTGGTCTGGTCGAGGTATGGAAATAGGCCAGTAAATTTAAAATCGGAGTTGTCCTAGATGTAGTGTTGCCAATCAGATCAGCCTTTTCACACTCTTAGTGCCCGATATTGTCGCGCACTTCGCACTTGAGAAATGGGGGTCATTCCAGGATGGCCCAAACAAATGGCGAGGATACCGCAATGTAGCCACAATGGTACCCGTTCCGCCCATCAAAAAACATGACATCGCGCTCTTCTTAGATCACTGTTGGTCCTTTGGCCTCTTACAGGAAATGCAAAGCATTCTGCTAGCATTTCAGCAAGAGTCATTTAAAGCACACCCGCATGATTTTGCAGTTTATGTTTCTTGTCTTGCAAACATTGCACGACATATGCCGAACTGGTCTATACATTGGACAGACCCGTTCTATAGAAACCTTTTCCAGAAGGTGCTGGAAGCCTATATCCACATCTATGTATGTCATGAGCCGGCTAAACCGCAGAGCTTTGCACGAACCACGGTTCAGTGCCATTGTGGGGACTGTGATGACCTGAACCGCTTTCTACAGAGTCCATACGAAAAGATCGGTTATTTCTCAATAGCCGAGAAAAGAAGAAAGCATCTCAAGAACCGAATGCATCAATTCCACATCGACGCTACGACTCATGTTGAACATGGAGGGATCCCATATACCCTGGTTGCTACGAAAACTGATCGAGTATATCAGAATGATCTGCAAGAGTGGAAACGGCGCAAGGAGACAGCGTACCAGACTATCAGCGCAAACTTTGATGTCACTGCCTTAAAGTCATTGTTAGCTGATAAGTACAACGAAATCATCGGAATAGGGGCGCTGGGACCCATTAATGCCAGGTCAAGACCGTAAGTCTCTACACTCGAACCTCCTGTGCCCAGTTTAGGTGCTCAGATTATGTCAAGAATGAATAATTCGGGGACGACTGCTGGATCTCGCCCTTCGGTGGCAGCAGCGCGAAACGACCCAACTCTAAGGCGGACAAGCGGAAACCGTCGACCCCTAAGTCATTATTCGAGCCAAAGCGTTGGATATATGATCAACCCTCGGAGTACCGTGTCGGGAACGAAGCGGAAAGTTTCTGCGGTCTAAGACAGCGAGGTTATTGACCTTACGGGAGATTAGACCGCGATGCGCCTTTATGCTTCTATTTGTGTTTCCAAGATCTTTCGAATCGCTGAATCCAGATGCATTGCTTCCCGATTCGATTTCACACTTGTGTTGGCGTTCTGTACTGTATTACCCCACATGATACCAGTAAATCTCAGGATAATAATTTATTGACATCTTTCCAACAAGGTTCGTTCTCGTCGTTGTTCTCTAATTTTAGTCTTCCTGGGCTCTCTTCGCCTCTTATTGACTTCTTTACGATCTCATCTCTTTCCAACTTCCCTATCGACTCGGAGAGATATAATTGAAAGGTATAAGCTAACGCTGTGAGTTGCATTGTCAACGGCCAATACGTCAATTCTGTTTTGGTAGTTCTATGATATATATCTGACCTATTTCATAAACATAAAGAAGTGAGTCTAGTTGAGTTATCATAACCATAAACCCGCTGAATTCCTAGTTGCTTCTCTTTCCTCTAGTCTCAAATGGTAGCAACAAACTTAAAACAACTAGCAACCCAAACAGACTCGCACACACGAATAGCGGCGCGGTGGTCTCTACGTTGGCATAGCTGCCAATCAGGACACCACTTATACCACCAACTCGGTTCAAGACCACACAAAGTCCGTAACCTGTCGCTCTATGTGCGCTTGGTAATATCTCTGGCGTGTATGCGTATATGGTTCCGTAATAGATATTAGAAGCCGCAGTAATGGCAGCACTCACTCCAACATTCTGAGCTGGCGTGTTGATTTGAGTCTGTTGCCTCGTGAGTAATTACAGTAGATTTGGTGAACGTTGGACGAGACTTACGTATCCGAACTGCAGCACCATCGTGATAAGGGCACCCAAAGCAAGTGTGCCGCGTCTTCCAAACAATTTTGTCTCGACCAAAACACCCGCTATGATGGGTCCAAACAATCCGGCGACCTTGTTGATGGCGTAATTCCTCCATGTTGTATAATTAGATGGTGGCCCGTTGACAGTCGCACCGCGGGAAGCGAGATAATATGGTAAGAATACAGAATAAAGCGGAGAAACCATGCCAATGACGAACCAATTCGAGAATATGACAACCGACGAAAACGTTAAGAGGCGAGTTTCAAAAAGGCCGCCGAAATGCTTTCCCATGCGAAACGCGGACCACCTTGACTTCTCGGTGTGCAAAACACGACCTTTACTTTCGAGATCTTCAAGTCTCAAAGAGAAAGGACGATTGTACTTCTTTGCTAGGGTTTCCAGGACTGTATAAGCCTCAGCATCCTGGTTCTGAGCGATTAACCATCGGGGAGTCTGCTTCATGCGGATGAACAGCAAGCGAATGATGCTCAGAAGGAGTACGAGGCTTCCAGCTGTAAAGTGAAGGTACCGCCACCCCCAATTTTGGTCCCTAGGACATGTGGCAGGAGTCGCATCGGAAGGACAACTGAAGTTGCTCATGAATGCCCACGCCAGAAGACCAGTAATGGTGTAGCCGACCGCCCACCATATGGACATGAATGTCACCAGCCAAGTGTGAGATACTGGCAAGAACTCAAGCAGATTCGTTGCGTCAAGCACATAGTTCCCTCCTGCCCCTGCTGAATATATGGCGACCCTGTTCACGAGTTAGTCAAAGAGAAACAGCGGGGAATCAAAAGATACTAACATGGCTGAGAAGGAAATATAATCAGGCATCCCTCCCGCAATCAGTACGAATGCAGCACAGATGAAGAGACTGGAATTGAATGCCAACTTTCTTCCGATTATGTCTGCCGTAAAGCCCCAAAGTGCAGCTCCAGCTAGTAATCCAATCTGTGAGGCAAGCGCAACGCCAGCAATCTTTTTAGTCGGTCGGCCGAATTCGCGGTCTACTGCTGGCTGTGCAATGGCGTTACAGACAATGAGCAGCTGTCAGCTAGTTAGTACTAATGATAGTAGTGGCATCACACAGAACTTACGGAGTCCACTGCATAGCCGAAGCCATTGAAGAAGAACAACTTCCACTGAAAAGGTGTCATGCCGATTTCATCAATGGCAGCATTGATGAGTGCCATCTTCTTTGCCAACACTGGGTCCACGCTGGAAGAGTCGTAAACTTCATGACCGAGACTGACTTTATCCGAAGAGTTGCTGTCCGACTCATGACTGTCAATTTTAGGTTGGGTCGACACTTTCTCAACATCGTCAATTGGAATCTTTGCGGTGGAAGAGGTCGCCATGATGGAAATCTTTGGTACCTGTACCGGTCAATTGGGATCGCTTTACATCCTAGCTCAAGTACCCCGGCCTTTATCTTATTAATTCCAATGGCGGAAGTGCGAAGCACGCCTCTCCTAGGTTTATCTTCGTCACATAGCCTCTACTACGTTGGGATACCCCACGCGAAATTGTACAACAGTGTTTGCATTATAGGCGCATGTTGAGTGGAAGCATGGCTGCGGGGCCAATGGGATCAAATGGAGTTCTGATAACGCAAGAGATATGCTTATGACGACAGAGCACGACATGGTGCACCGATATGTCGATCTATCTCTCTCCCTGCCGATGATTAATCTCGACGCGATGTCACGAGAGTTGCATGAATACGAATGTCTAAACCGACAGAATGGGTATTTAAAAAGGTGTATTGAGTGTGAGATATTTCCTCTCCACAGAATTCTACTATCTGACCAGAACTGGCCAACAACCTCATTGTTACCACTTCAAGATTCACTTCAAGATGACACTCAATCACACGGGCTTGACACCAGAGGTCTTTGCGTACCAGCCTCCCCATGCCCCTGTCAAAGAATTCACCCCACCTAAGGATCGAGCCCTCTATGCGGACCCCACCAAGCAATCCCTTCTGTCAGCGGCAACATCGATCAAGCACCTCACCCCACATATTGGCACCGAGTTGACGGGCATTCAATTAAGCCAGCTGACTCCAGCACAAAAAGATGAACTTGCGCTTCTAGCCGCAGAGCGCGGCGTTGTCTTCTTCAGGGACCAAGATATCACCATCGATCAGCAGTATGAATTGACAAGACATTACGGTCTCCAAGACCGCGATCCAAATCAAGTAGACCCACGACATGTAACCATCCTAGGCCGTGACGACGATATCCGCGCCTTCGCAAACTACGGCGCTGATTTCCATTCCGATCACTCATTCGAAGCGAATCCGCCCGCATATACCATGTTACGCCTTGTCCGCACACCAGAAACTGGAGGCGATACGATCTGGACTTCGCAGACGGCACTATATGACAAGTTATCGCCGCATTTCCAAAACCTGTTCGATGGATTGAATGCCGTGCATACATCTGAGCACGGGTATGTGAATTCTATCAATCGAGGTACGCAGCCTTTTAGGGGGCCAGTGAGACGAACGCACCCGCTTATTCGTACGCACCCTGTTACGAGAGTCAAAAGTCTTTTCTACAATCCATCATTTATTCTTAATCTTGAGGGTCTCAAGGGTGCGGAGTCCTTACATACGTTGCTATTCCTGCGAGAGTGAGTGGTTCTTCACGCCCTTTGTTCTGAGTGAATTCCGAATGAATGTTGTATAGGCACCTACATGCAGCGGACGACTTGACAGTACGCTGGAAATGGGAACCTGGCAGTGTAGCCTTCTGGGATAATAGGGTCGTTGCGCACCGTGCCGTGCCTGGGGGATATAATCCTGAGGAGCGCGAGGGCAAGCGCACTGCGATCTATGGGGAGAGGCCATTCTTCGACGCGAAAGACAGTGTGAAGTTGAGCGAGTACAAAACACCAGTGCACTTGGAAGAGAGTGAGGAACATGGATCTAATGGGGCCAACGGGGTGGCAAAGAACCATGGTTTGGATGGAACCAATGGTGTCAAGACGAATGGTTCTGGGGGATTGAATGAGACTAACCTAAATGTTGGCCCATGAATATCTGGAACAACATACTAAGTCTTGCGATGTGGTGAGAAAACGTCAATGACAGCACTCTTCACTATCTTCATGCTTCAATGATTAAGACCTCAGTGACTTTTGTGAGAGTGTTTCATTTCAACAAAGTGGAATTAGAGTTGAAATTGGCTTCGCTATTATAGGTATGATCTTCTCCAAGAATTATCTAAGTTGACAGCTAGCCAGGTTTCCTTCTATCTTCACAGAAGTATGGAGTAAAACAGACGAAGCCTAGTCAAGGATGACTACACATTATAGATTGGCTTTAGCAGCAGCTTATGGCCCATTTACCGAACAGGCTAAAGCCCAATGGACTCGCCCTTCTGCCTATACCGATGGAATTCCCCCTTCTTCCTGAACAACGAACTAAAGCCACCATGGCGATGAATCTGAGGACACAAAAGCACCAATAAAAGAAGTGCCATAATTACAAGCGGAATCGTCATCATGCTGCTCGTTTTCTACGACAAACCAATTAGCAAATGTCCCTGGACTGTTCGTCGACGCAAATAATTGACTTACCAAATCCGAGCACGCCTTATTTGCCCAGGTCTCTCGTTCAGGATAAAATTTCTTCATCATACAAGCCCAGCTCTCCCTCGTATATAATCTGCCGTCCGTCTCATACTTTCCATCTCTAAATGGAACGTCGTCCTTACTACTCGCCTCCGGGTACTTATCGCGAAGGAGAAATACACTTGCGGTCACTGCAATCTGACCCAACACATCCAAGATCCCAGGTCCAAATATTAACCACCGAACTATGTTATGGTCGCTCAAATGCCTTGTCGCCGAGATGCCAGTTGCGACTAGCAACGAAGTGATGATGGAGATGTAAGCACTAGCGGAGACAGCATCGCTGGGTCCTGTGAGAACGTGGAAAGTGAGCGTTGTCGTCTTTCCTGGGCCAGTTTCTATGACTCTGGAGCCGAGAACGGGACTGGGCATGTCGGTTTTCGCGAAGTGGAGGGTGGCGATGGCGACCGGGACGCCGAGAATGAGAGCGCCTGCACTCAATGCGAAGGTTATTAGGGGGCTTGGACGGCTGTTGATGTGGGATGGAGATGACATTGTATAAACTTTCGAATGATTGGTATCATGCGATTGTGTATTCCGCGCGAATTTTTTATTTTCTGAGTGTAAAAGTCAAAACAGAAAGAAAGAAAGAAAGGATATGGGAAGTACATCATATGATATTGAGAGAAACAAAGAAGGGGCTGAAGAACCATGATATAAGAAAAGATCCTGAGTTGTAGTGGCACAGTAGTACCAAAATCGGTAAATTACGCATCAAGGGGGACACAGCGTGTAAGAGATCCGTGTCAGCACTATATCTCGGATATGACAAAGGTGCTCTTACTTAATCTATATGGCATATACTACTTCTTTACTTACTAGATCTAGCTTACATTCTTTGTTTGCTTTTGATCATGGTAGAGTTGTGAAATGGCGCAACCTGGAGAAGAAGGTCATTGAATCGTGTATCAGTCTGTACGAAGTGAACTACTATGCGCCTAAGAAGATCTATCGTACAAGTCTCGAATAAGTGGGAACACTTGAACCCTTCATGTGTGAATGAACTAGTGCTATTCCTATCGCAGAAAGTTTCCGAGCGATTGTTCGGATGCATCCGCCGGAACCCTTCTATAGATAGACGGCTTATGTTCCAGATCTTAGCTAGTTTGCAACCGTGCACCTCCTCAGCCTCGCTGTGAAAGCAGAGGCTTTCGCGATATGCTTTAGCGCTTAGACAAATCGAGAGAATATCTATCAAGCTTGCGATTCTGCTCCCCCTTTACCACAATATCTTCTAAAATTCCAAGCATGGGAATTGGAGTCTATGCCTTCGATATTGCCATGTTCCTATTGATTGATCATATTGGGACGTCTCTGAGATCTTGGCAATCACAAGAGAGTGTGATTGCGACGTGAATAAACACTGAACTGCACACATTGTATGGCCTTGTATATAGCAAGGAATGATCATCTTACAGCGTCATTAAGTAGTGATGAAGAGATGGCTCCAGTTTGATTAGATGCCCTTTATCCTTCTGAAGCGACAAACTTGATACTCGAGAGATTGGCATAAGCACCTACTTGTAATAATAGCTCAAAAGCGAATTACGAAGCCAGATGTAGCTTAGCAAGGCGATCAATTATGAACCGACACAAAAGTCACTATGTTCGTGCTATCGTGTGAGGTAACATCCCAGAATTTGTTGCAAAGCCTTGCCCGGAGTTAGAGCGGATGTAACGGACGAGCCTGTTCCTGACATGCCCTCTGTCGGCATTTCGCAGAAACGCTGCAATGCTATACTCGTACTCGAAAAATATCGTTTCTGCTACGTTTGAAGTCAGTTAATCTTAGATACATGTTATAACATGCTCCAATTCATCGACAATCAAGCCATTGATAGCAAGGCGAGAAGAGCAATTCGTCGCCATTGCATGCAGGGCAAGAACGCCGGAAAGACCATCAAACGGGGACATCGGCACAAGTCAGTCAAGGAGAAAAGGGCAGAAGCTCAAGTTGATGAGTTTGCGATGGTCGGGGCGAAGCCTTCAAGCAAAGCGCCGCAATCTTTATGCCGATTGATTGGGAACGATTTTTCCACCATGCGCTTTGTTTTTGAGATTACAGAAGATATGGGCAAGACAATACATCAATGTAAGTCTTCCTATAATTCGTCGCTTAAGCTCATGTGAAATAGTTTTAACTGTTGTCAATGATGTTGTATATCCACAAAACTACTGCATGCTCTTTAGCCAAGACCCAAGGCGATGGTTGTTATGGATGACTATGGATGAAGCTTGTAACCTCTTACCCGATGGCTTCGTATATAGAGTCTGCTAATGTATTTTCAGTATTCTATGGCGCCCTTGTGCTCATGTCAGCACGTATCGAGTTTTACTATAGACAACGGGAGCCTTCTCCCTCGTCTTTAAGCTATTACACCAATAATCTGCGGCTAGTTGGTCGCAAACTCTCTCATACTGAACCTACATCCGATCTGAATATAGCATTATTGATAGGACTCAATGTTTACGAACTGCTTCGTTATGACGCCACGAGTTGGCGTATCCACATGCAAGGACTTCAGCGGCTTGTTGGGCTAAGAGGGGGTCTACCGAGTTTCCGCACAAATCCCGAGCTTTTGTACAAGCTTTGCACAGTGGATATCAACTTTGCCCTTTCTCAAGGATCATTGTCGCTCCCAAAGGGTGATGAAATTCTGTTCACCCCCATCTTCCCCCGACATTTGGCATTCAAACCGTCTCCACCGTCTGACTCGGTAGAGGCTCTTCACACAACGCTTGAAGATATCTTGATTGACTTATTATCCTTCACGAACGCACTCAATATAGATACTACCAAGGATCACAATCTGGAACCGTCATTCATCCAAGAAGCCCTCTTGAGCTTCTTCTACCGCCTTCTCGAACTGGACCCCTTCAAGCTGCCTTATCGCGGAAGTGTAATGGACCATGGATGTCATTTGGGACTTATTGCCTTTCTGACAACTCTACAATTCGACTTTGGTTGTTATGAAACTTTGTCGAGACTCTTTAGAGCCTTTCTTCAAGATCATGATGATATATGGGTCAGTGAGCCTGGAACGCTTTTATGGCTGAGTTTTGTTGGTCGTTTGAGTGTTCTTACTGCAGCAGATGACGAATGGTTGATGCCCATCGTTGCGAGGGTGACCGCAGGTTGTGGAATTTTCACATGGACCATGCTTAAGCAGAGAATCAGCTTGTTCCCCTGGGTTGAAGAAATTCATGATGCACCGGCGCAAGTACTTTGGAGTCAATTTCAAAAGTACATGTCATATCAATGAACTTTCATCAACCTAATCTCTCGTCTCAATTGCCTAAAGCATTCGTTACGCACCCAGGTTCAATCTGCTCTAATCTCTTCACGACATCATTCCATACCCTCTCTTGCACATCCCTGCCATATGGATTGGTAGCCCACGCTGGGACCTCCTTATCTCTAATTTCGCAATCGCTCATAAACTTGCCATGCGTCTCTTCTCCGGCGGCAAGAGCATGCAACTCCGTGCGACTCCCCATCTCAGCTGTTCTTGCGATTAGCGCTCTCGCGACCTTTATTTGCATCCGAGTTATCAAGTCGGAGTGTCGGTCAAGGCCAGTCTTGCACATGCCTGGATTAACGATGTTCATGATGACATTTGAGGAAGATGCAGGAAGACGACGTGCGAGTTCGAACGTAAAGTAAACTTGAAGGAGTTTCGAGAGGGCGTATCTGCGGTTGCATTAGACTTTATAGGAGGAGAATATAAGACAAGTTAACACGAACCTTGGATTACCCATTGGAAACTTTCCTTTCTGATTCAGCCCCTCAATAAGGTCCCCAGAGATACGCTCAAGCACCCCCTTGGTCATCATGAAAGCAAGCTCACTAGCAACCACCGTAATCGTTGACTTTCCCCCGGTTCTCTGAGCACTCTCTTTCAACTTCGGCAGCAGCATCAGAGCTAGGAGAAATGTACCCAGGACGTTGACTGTCATTGTAGTTTCAATGCCTTCGCTTTCCGTCCATGCGGTCATGGAAACACTGGCATTCTCGACCACACCATCTAGTGTGTCAAGTTCTGAGCAAGCTCTCCTTGCAAAGCTCTTTACACTTGCATAGTCGCTAAGATCGAGAGTCCAGACCTTCCCGATGCCCCTTTTCCCGGTCTCGGCCTCGATTTTAGATAGTGCTTCTTTGCCGCGGGCTTCGGATCGTACAGCCAGAATCACGCATTTGGCTGATGACTCTATTAGTCGCTTCGCGCATTCGTAGCCTAATCCAAAGTTTGAGCCGGTTACGATGTAAGTGTGCCCTTTAAAGGAGGATGCAGGTTCGATAGGGAGATTGGTGAACTGAGATCTGACGATATCAATGGCACCAGGCATGGCTGTGAATGAGGATTTGATGTAGAAAAGTCAAATTATTATCTCGAAGCAGAGGGTAATCATGAAGAGGTCTATATACGTTTCTCGTGGTGGCGCATGCTGGAACATCAGTGCTGGATAAGGAGTATCTTTGCGATCATGATGCATCCGTCGGACCAAAGTCTTCGGATTTCACCTGGATTAATGGATTTTTCAACCAATGTAAGGAAGATCTGATCGTAGAATGACCGAAATGAGGTTATTGGATTTCTTGTGGGCTCTCGACCAATGGGAGACTGGCACCCTATTCGGGGTTAGTCTGGCGAGCGTCTTCTATCATGCCTCGGGAGCGGTCAGGTGTGGAATACTCGCCCTCCCGAACAATAGCTAATATGGGGCTTCCATGTACTTTTGTAAACCTAGGAGTGTTCGCGTGCTGTTGGGAGCCTGGTGTTTAGTGATACAGGTTAGTAATAACTTCGTATACTCCAGTAGGGTTGACGATGAGCACGCACCTACGAATACAAGGGGCTCGGATACATATCCGAATTGCATGTGGGTACCGCATAATGTAAGGCCACCGTTTACATTCTTTCATCAAATTTAAAGACGCATTTCTGGCGCTTTGAACGGGATCAGTTTTTCAGAAAAATCACTCGTGCGAGCGGATTTATGATCAATGGAGATAGTGCTTTCGCCGTGCCACATATGAACCCTACGAAGATACCGGACTTGTAGTACTGTACCGGGCCGGAAAGAACAGATGGTTCGTGCAATGCCAGATGACGACGTGGATGATCATTACGATGAGTGGCTCGTTTATCGGAATGTGTAATCCTTTCCGCCAAGATACGTGCCTCAGAGTTTCTATACTTTGTTTACTGATCGGCCACGCTAAGGTTGTGTCTTCATCTCGCGCGAATTAGAGCTACGCAATTCCGACCTGGTGAATGAAGACATCGCACTCGCGCGAAGTCGGTAATTCAACTGTCAAAAGTAGCCTACTATTGTATTGTTCGATGATAAATGTTCTTTGCAAGTCATTCTTCATCAAGTGTTGCTTGATCTATGCCGAGAGGATTTGCTGACTACTGACGCGTCCAATACCAAGTATAGGGGAACATCAGACCCTGTCACGGGCTTCGTGTTTTTTTGCACTGCCTGAAATTATGTGTCACTAATTTCGAAGCAGTTACGGCCAACAATTGATGCCAAGGATTGAAACGTGGTAAGCCGCGCTCCAAGATCCTGGAATCGTCAACTCTGTAGGGCACAAACCCCGACTTTTCGGGGCTAAGATCAGAGTAACTCCATTACTGAATGAGTGTAGTAGTATAGACTTGGTGGAACTCCGCAATATACGGGGCTTGACGCATTTCTTTGCAATGGAGATTGTCATCCGCAAAAGTATTTAATCCCTTAGGAAACCCTCCTCTACAGCTCAGTGAACTTGAACAACATCTTTCAGTGAACTCTAAAATCATGCGTCTTTCAGATTTCCTTGTGGTATCGCCACTGATGCCATACCTATTCTCTACAGGAGCCCTTGCTACTTCTAGGGGTCATGACGAGTACGATTACATCGTGATTGGGTCAGGGCCAGGAGGCGCACCTGTAGCCGCAAAGCTCGCCCAAAATGGGTATTCAGTGCTGCTGATGGACGCCGGTGACGACCAGAGACAAAACAGAAACACCAGTATTGCGATTTCACTAGCAGATGTCGCCGGAGAGGACGAAAACCTCCGATGGGACTTCTTTGTGAGGTACCATGAGGACGACGAAATCGCCTATTCAAACCGAAAGTTCACCTGGCGTGCACCTGATGGGGGATATTTCGTGGGACAAGAGGCACCAGATGATTATGAAAGGCTTGGAATCTATTACCCAAGGTCAGGCACACTCGGCGGATGTTCTGCCCATAATGCTGGTGCTGCCACGCTTCCACAAGACAGTTTTTGGGATTATATTGCCAACATCACGGAGGATGGCTCTTGGGGGTACGTTCATTCTTGAATTTGATCAGATTATCGATCGCTAATCATAGAGGCAGTCACGAAAACATGCGCAATTATTTTACCCAATTTGAACGAAACACGTACTTGCCAGAAGGAGCACCAGGCCATGGGTTCGACGGGTGGCTTTCCACATCTACAACAGACCCAGAAGCAGTTCTCGCCAATCAAACCGACCAGTTAGCTATCTACCACCAGATTGCTGCTGCTCTAGGCCATGGAGATACTGATGAGGAATTATTCGAACGAATGCGCACTGACGTGAACTCGGACGACCCTTCCCGAGACTCACATGAAGGGATCTTCAACTTTCCATTCCACCATACTCCATTGGGTAACCGCACGAATTCCAACCTCCTCCTCCAGTCTGTCCTTGATGAACAGAATGCTGATGGTTCTCCCGCTCATAACTTGACGCTTTCGCTCGAGTCCCTTGTCACCAAGGTCCTCTTCGATGACTCGGATGAAGGGCCTCAGGCAATTGGAGTCGAATACTGGAAAGGGAAATCTCTATATCGCGCTGACCCTAGATCCGACCGAACAAACGGGACAAATCCAACACCCCACCGTGCTTATGCCAAGAAGGAAGTCATTGTCTCTGGCGGCGTGTTCAACACTCCTCAGATCCTCAAATTAAGCGGTATTGGTCCTGCGGAGGAACTTGAAAAGTTTGACATTCCTGTCGTCGTGGACCTTCCAGGCGTTGGATCTCGCTTGCAAGATGACTACGAAATCTCCCTCGCTGCTTACGCCTCTCGTAACCTAACAGCCCCACCCGGTCCCGGGGAGCCTGTATGCACCTCTGGGCTAGGGGATGACCCTTGCATTGAACTCTGGGAACGTGGGGAAGGCCCATATGCGATCCCTGGTTCTACCCATGGTCTCCACATGCGAAGCAGTGTCACTGAAAACAACGAGCGTGATCTTGTCATGTGGAATCCACCAGCTGTCTTCCGTGGATTTTTTCCCGGATACTCTCAGCCTCAGGGTGATCCACCCACCACCTTCAGTTTTGCGATGGTACATGCCCAGGGACGGAACCACAATGGCGGAACAGTTACTCTTCGGTCATCCGATCCTCGAGATGTTCCGGAAATCTTCTTCAACTTTTTCGCCGAAGGTGCGGAGCAAGACTTGCAGGCTTTATATGATGGTATGGTGTTTGCTCGTGGAGTTCTAAATTCCGTGGACGAACCTGTTGGCCCATTTACAGAGTTCCAGCCTTGCGTTGGCCGTGTTGGCACAAATTGCACGGAAGAAGCTACTAAGGACTTCATTCGCCGCCAGGTGTACTCTCATCATGCGTCTTCCTCTGCTGCAATTGGTGCAGACGGCGACGACATGGCAGTTTTGGACAGTCGCTTCCGGGTTCGCGGTGTCCGTGGTCTCCGAGTCGTGGATGGCAGTGCTCTACCCCGACCACCTAGCCCATTCCCTATCATTGGCCAATTCATGGCCTCCTACAAGGCGGCCGAAGCTATCTTGGACGATGCTTAAGCTGATGGTAATGTTTGGTTCAAGTACTCTTCCTTGAACATTAGGAAAAGAACATGTGAGGTTCGAGCGCTTCACAGGGTATGATAGGCCCACGGAGGATTTTATTTATTGTTTTATTAGATGAGTTTGAAGTATCGTGAATAATATTTCTAGAAGCGCTATTTAATTTTCTGCATTCTTTGAGAGCCAAATTTGCCTTCTAGCCATAATTTGCTTTCAAATTCAATCACTTTGTGATTTCCATTTCGCATCCCAGCAAGGCCCTATGGTCTTTTCAGCTGTTATGAAGACTTGAGAGTCTAACAGAATATCCAAGATCCTATCTACATATGTCATATTCCGTACGAATCATGATAGAGGTTAATCATTCACTATGAAACTTCTAACGTGATGAATGATCAAATGTTCTCACCAAGTCGGCTTTGATAAGTTACTTCCCTTCGTACGTAAATAGAGATATTTCGACCAGTAGAGTGACTTCCCATTTGATTGATACTACCCAAAATCCCATTTAACTGCAAACCGAATATTATCAGTCCATGAATTCAACTTCTCCGAGGCCATTGCTAGGTAAGTCCGAATAGTCGGATATTTTCCACTCTCCTATTGGTCGAAGCGTATTTAGAACAAGGATGGCGTTCGTCTGATACCGAATCGAAGATAGTGTCATGGCCGGTCAAGCCCCGCTCACCCATCCATGTGGACCAGCTCACCAGCCTTTGGTAGATCACTCGGATTTCTTATTAATAAATGTGAAAGGTGTTCCTATGATAAGAAGATTCTCTCGATCATCGCTTCACTTATATCGCACTCATCTGCAAATACCAGCACCTATTGATCCGGTTTACTTCAAGGCTTAGCCGGCATGGCAATCCCCAAAGGAAGTGTTCTCACCAGGATCTTAAAGATCTCTGGTTTCGCTACCGTATGGGCGTCGTCTAAAGATGTCAAACTACTGTTCACACAGCGATTCATTAGACTCTTTGCATATGGAGCAACCTTCATCATCCTAGTCCATTTTCTCTCCAGCCTCGACATCTCCGAGGACCGCATCGGGCTGTTCATGACCTTGACCATGCTGGGCGATGTCTTTATCAGTTTTGTACTGACTTTGATCACGGACCAGATTGGGCGGCGTAAAGTGTTGGGGGCTGGTGCGCTTCTTATGGTAGTCAGCGGTGTTGTGTTTTCGTTAAGTAGCGTGTATTGGGTTTTAGTATTGGCGAGTATTGTTGGTGTTATAAGTCCGAGGTATGTAAGATGACATGAATCCATTTCTCGTTGGAAAGCTCTAACGTCGTCGTAGTGGAAATGAGATTGGTCCATTCAGAGCTGTGGAAGAGTCTATCCTTGCACAGCTCACGGATGAGGACGACCGCAGCGATATTTTCGTTTGGTACTCCATGTGCGGAACGGCAGGAACCGCCGCTGGAACCTTGACCAGCGGATGGCTTATCCAGACCATGCAAAATCTCCCATCATGGACCGATAATAAAGCTTACCGGATTATCTTCTTTATGTACGCCGCACTAGGAATGCTCAAACTGGTGTTCGTCATGCTTCTAAGCCATAACACAGAACTCGAAAAATCCCGAGCAATCTACGAACAGGTTCCCGACATTGAATTAGAAGAAAACGAAGACCTCCTCTCAGACGACTCTTCCAACAACCGCGACAGTATTGAAGCACCACCCTCAAAATCCCAAAGAACGCCACGTCCTCCACCAAACCCTGAGAAACCCCTACTCAGGAAAATGACAGCACTCCTTCCCGCCATCTCACCGGCATCCCGTCTCATCCTCCTAAAACTAATCTTCCTTTTCTTCCTCGACTCCTGCGCCTCAGGCCTGGCATCCCCATCCTGGCTCACATACTTCTTCACCACATACCACGACCTCGCACCCTCGATTCTAGGCTCACTCTTCTCAACGACCAACATACTAGCCACAATCTCAAACTTCGCCGCACTCCCTCTAGCCCGACGTCTAGGCCCGCTCAAAACAATGACCTTCACGCATTTCCCCTCAGCGATATTCCTTGCCATGGTTCCTCTACCTCCTAATACGAGAGCTGGGACTGCAGTTTCAATGGCGTTGTTAGCGCTAAGGGCTTGTACGCAGAGTATGGATCAGGCGCCCAGACAGGCGTTTATCGCAAAGTCAGTCAAGACGGAGGAAAGGACGGCGGTTTTGGGGATTGTGAATGTTGTTAAGACGATTGCGCAGGCTTTGGGGATTGGGATGGCGGGGTTGCTTGCGGAGAAGGAGTGGTGGGTTGGGATGATTACGGGTGCGGGGGTAATGAAGGGGTGTTACGATTTGTTGATTATGTGGACTTTTCTTGGGGGAGAGAGCTAGGCTTGAATGTTTTAGTGGTCATTCACTCATATGTCAATTTAGTTTCTCGATAGCTATGGGTTGGATAGGCAAACGCGAATTGTATCAGGTTTACTGCGCATCTAACATCATGAGCGGTCAGAGGCTTTGTTCTAGCCCGCAACCTCCTTTTCAAGGTGAATCTCAACATGATTCGTGAAATACTTCGATGGATCCTTCACGCACATAGCACAAAGCGTAGCAATGACTCCAAACGGAATCGACGCCAACCAAGTAATCCGAAACCCATAAGCATACCCATACCTCGCCGCAGTAACACAAGCGTTGAAAACAGACACAGGCATATCAGCAAACTTAGCTGACAACCCGGGAACCCCTAGAAGGGTCAATCTAGCGGACTCTATGAGGTCTGGGAGGACATCGGGGGACGTCCCCGCGCTTAGTGCGGTTTTGGCAATGCGGCTTGCAACTTGTTTTGCTGCCGTCTGGTTGAATATGGAGGAGAAGATAACGGAACCGATTGCTCCGCCAAGTGACCGAAAAGTTCCAATTAATCCAATGGCTACTCCGAGATCGCGTTGTGGGACGTTCAAGGACGCGGCTGTGTAGCAATTCAATGTGATCCAGCCGAATGGAAGCATAGCCAGGAATTGCACTGCCATAAGCCAGTTTAGATTTGTTGGAGTGATGAGAGCTGCTAGGCCGAAGAATAATGTCTGCATGAAGACGGCGAAGGTTAGTTGGTATTGGACATATTTGATGTAGTGGACGAGGCCTGGGATGATGACGCCTCCCACAAGTTGGCCCACACTGAGATTCGTCAGTCATCTGTGTTGACGCAAGGTTGAGTTTGAAAGCTTACCCAGACGGTATAGAATAGATGCCAATCTTAATAGGATCACTAGTATGCAAGAACAAAATCGTCTGCGCATTCAACGCAGAGGCAGCGAAGAACACCATACCCGCTACAAAAACCAGTACAACAAGCGCCGAGAACTCTCGAAAGTTTTTGAACAAGTACCACGGGAATAGCGGATCTTTAGGCACGATGAAGTCGTAGATGAAGGCCGCCAAAAAGACCAACAAACCGAGAATAAGTGGAGCTAGAGTTCCGGCACTTTCCCAAGGGTACGTATTGCCGCCTGAGTTGAGTCCGTATAAGAAAACTGCGAGGCCGGCGACGAACATGAATGAGCCTAAAAAGTCAAGCTCTTTGAATTCTTGCCATCGTGTCTTTCCATCTGGGCGGGGATGGCTTGGTGGGACTTGCATTTGAAGTCAGTATTGTTGGTGCAAACGTTGTATCAAGAAATGCTGCCTAGGGAATAACGAGTCCACTCACAATATACACATGCTGTACCAATGAAAGAGAAGGCGCCGTAACCGATGGCGATATAGAACATGATGCGCCATGATGCATGCGAAATTAAAGCATTGGCAAGTAAGGTACCCGGAATAGCCCAACTGGCAAGATTGAGCTCTGTCCAAGCAAGGCCAATGCCTCGATACTTATTGGGTAGTATCTCAGATAGTCCTGGAGAGACTTAGCTCATGAGGAAAATAAGAACAGGTTGAGTGAACGTACCAGCATAAGCCACCGAAACGGTCCCAATCGATGCACCAAGGATGACTTCTCCCGCGATCAATTGATTCATAGTGTTGGCCGTGGCAGCAACTATGCCGCCCACAATGGTTAAAAGTTGGCCAAAGAGGATAACATATCTTCTACCAAAAATATCGGACATTCGACCAGCGATCGAGAAGCCCACAGCAGCTGCAGCACCCCATCCTGAAGGGATCCAAAAGTCGATGGTGTCGCCTCCAATCTTCTCTGAAAGCTGCACGAGGATGGGCGTGACAAGAATGAACCCAAAGATGATTGGGCCTGTGAAGGAAGTCCCTAAGAACAAGGCTGAGAGAATGACTGACAGGCTCAACTTCTCTGCGGTCTCGGGGTTATCCTCGAGAGCCGCTCTATGAGGGTCGTCATAACCTAGAGGTACATTGGGGTTTCCTTCGACTCCCTCCTTGGTTTCGGTATCGGCGGGTGTTTCTCTCATGGTGATGATGTTGCAACGCAATCAAAGATTGATTGTTACTTGACGATATCGGAGGTAGTTGAACAAAAAGATGTCTGTCATGCGGCGTAGCAGCAGTTGGTGACTAGGTAGAAGGATCTGCAAACGCATGTAGGCAAGTCCCAGGATGCTGGAACCGGCAAAACAGAGCTTAATATAAGAAACGCCCTGCCCACAAAGCCTACAAGTTTTCAGCTCCAAGGTCAACCGAGCTATTAACTTGGCTTTTGGAGACATCCCCAAGTCATGAATAGCGAAACAAGCATTGTCAAGCTTTGTGGGGCTAGGGTCCAGTCCTTGTGTTCTAAATTCTGGGGCCCCGAAGAGATGTACCAGGGTGGATCGTAGGGGGGAGATGAGGCCGCCGATCCCCTCTCTTCGGATACTGACTTTGTACCCCGCATTGAAGTGATGATGACTCGACCAATCGCTCATTAGAATCGTGCCTCCGAAATACGTATACACCTCCTATGTAGCTCACTGCAATCTCCATCTGCCGGAGCGACTAGAGCTGATTAGAAATATCGATTCACTAGTTCGTGGTGGGGCCTACACTGCCACTTCGTTACTTTTGCTGCTGCCACATTGAAGCGACATCCATCCACCGAGTCTACACTACCTCACCCTCCCAATCCCCGCGCAATCCGTGCACCCAGCGATGGCAATCCTGAACTCCCTCCAGATAGACCCGACCACAGGGTTTCTCATTGCCATATCATGCACAACCATCTACACCCTGAGCATCCTCATATACCGTCTATTCCTATCACCGTTGGCGAGAATTCCAGGGCCATGGTTGACGCGCATAAGCACTATACCTGAGGCCAAAGCATTGAAGAGGAATCAGCGCACGCAGTGGGTGAACAGTTTGTTTGAGCAGTATCCCGACGCGGTGGCTGTTCGTACCGGACCTAATTCGGTGTCATTTAACCATCCGGATGCTATCAAGGCTATTTATGGTATAGCTCTCTCTATCCCCCAATGAACATCATCATACTTCGACAACACACAATGTGTGCAAATATAATTGACATCTACCGCAGGCCATGGAAAATCCGGCGAAGGATTCGGAAAATCGAGCTGGTACGATGCGTTTTCGACGACTGGGGAGTCTATGTTTTCGACGAGGTCGAAGAAAAGGCATGCCATGAAGAGGCGGATGGTGGCGCACAGTTTCAGTGCCCAGTCGCTGCTTTCTTTTGAGCCGTATATTGATAGGATGTTGGAGAAGTTTATGGTTAGGATGGATGGGTTTGCGAACGAGGGCCGGCCGTTTGATATTTATTTTTGGTTTGAACTGTTTACTATGGATTGTAAGTGGATTTTCTTTTTCTTTTTCCTTGAGGGTTTTGGAGATTTTGTCGTTCCTGGAATCAGTTTCAGGTGTGAGGGGATTCGTGAGGAATCAGATGTTCTGGCGCGGGTTGTTGAATGCTAACTAATTTGTCCAATAGTAATGGGTGAGCTCGCCCTGGGCAACAATTTCGGCGTACTCGACGCCGGAAAACCTGCAAGATACTCTAAACTAGTCGAGGAATCCCAGCGATACGCAAATCACAGCGGATTGCTTCCATTTGGAAAACTCAATGTCAAGATCTTGAGCTGGGTTCCTCTTCCCAGCATTCAAAAGCTATACAAGTCTCGATCAGAGTACCTCGAATATGCCCGGATGGCGCTTGAGAAACGCTTCAACGAGGATAGAAGCCAACTGCTACCGAGTGGCAAGCCTCGTCAGGATATTATGCAGCGATTTATCGAAGCGAGAGATCCTGAGACAGGCCAACAGATGGACTTTGACGAGCTTCGGGCCGAAACTTCTTCGTTAATGTATGTGATTCCCAGAGTGGAAAACACTGACGCTCTGTTTATGCTTTTCTCCTTGAGTCATTAACTATCCTTAGGGTCGCTGGCGCTAGTACCGGCAGTGTAACCATGAACTGGATGATATACTACCTATGCAAGAACCCAGCCATCAAATCGCGTATCATCAAAGATCTCGAGAATATATTTCCCAACAATATCAACGGGGCAGAGCCACTCCCATTCACGAAGCTGAATAAACTGAGCTTGCTTGAGCACTCCGAAGTTGAGTGTCTGCGTCTTCACCCGCCGATTGGGTATTCCATGCCTCGAGACACGCCACCGGGAGGAGCCGTCATAGCTGGGGTATATGTACCCGGGGGCGTAGCCGTAGGTGTACCCGCCGCGACGATTGGACGCGATGCCACCGTTTTCCCGAACCCGAATCAGTGGGATCCCGAGCGGTGGTCTGCTCAATCGGGCGATCTATCGGCTATGAAAACTTGTTTTCTGGGATTTGGGCATGGAAGCAGGCAGTGTATTGGCCGTAATGTTGCTACGAATTTCATTATGAAGATGATTGGGCAGCTCTTGTTGAGGTATGAGATTGAGCTTGAGGATCCAGGTCTTGTGTTGGGCACTAAGGAGTTTACTATTTTGAAACCGGATAGGGATTATAAGGTTATTTTGAAGAAGAAGGGCGGAGGGAAGGAGGACGAGTAGATTGTGGCTAGCTGGTGTGTAACTTGAAGAAGGCTATTATTTCTCTATAGAGAAATTGAATGACATCATGCTAGGTGTACTATCAAGATATACAATACAACCCTTGAGTGTTGCCTTTTCGGTATGCATACGCTGGAGTATGTTTCAGCTCCTCATAGCGTCATCTTACGTGCAGGGCTTGAAGTGACTGCGGAGAAATATGGGTGATCGACATATAGCTTCGTATGGGGAGCGAGGAGGCAGTTCTCGAACGATCGACCATGATCAGCCTATTCTCCCTGCATTCGAATTCACGAACCTGCCTTTGCGGAGCCGGGTAGCCGGCAGCACTGAGTGTACAAGTGGCTGTCAGGAAGTTCGTATGCCAAATTGAAGCTGAGCGACAAGCAGGATGGACGTGCGCCTGGAGCGAGGAAGAGATGCACAACATGAATATGACAGGGGAATATACCGACTTCGGACGCAACCATGAGGACCTGATGGAGACAGCAAGAACAGGACGAATGAAAACAAAGCTATATTGCGATGTAGGCTTCTCGGCAAGCCATTATACAAAAAGCAGGTTGGTCTGCTTACTGGTGTGTGGATTCGTTCTTATAATTTTTGACTCTTTACTTATACATCCCTCTTCATACAACCCCCCACTCCAGTCCAGGCACGAATTGTGCGCCCATTGTGTGAAAATGCTCGCCTCCAGCGCCCCCGTACAAGAGGAGCGAACCAGAGTGCGGCCGGGCCTTCCAAAGAGGATAAGCTTCAGCACAACCCACGATGTGCCGCGTGCCCCTGGGGTCAGCGCGGGCGGCGCCAACGAGAGCAGAGACAGAGAAAGAGAGGGCAGGGGTCAGCCTGTCGGAGTTTTGGTCCCCTCGCTCCGATCCACCGACATCATTCCGTCCCAAAATTTCGAGCCCGCCATAACATTCACCCCCAAACTGCAATCCCAATTGCCAAAGATGGCGGACTATTCGCGACCCACAACCCCTGACGGCGATCGTCCCAATGGCACACGAACCCCCAGAACCCCTCAAACCCCCAAGAACACCGGCCTCGCTTTGACAGAGTACACCGCCAACCCTACTCCAAGGTCCGAGTCACCAAAGTCAAAAACCGATCGTGTCATACCAGATGCTTTTATGTTACCAAATGGTTATCCTGATGTACGGACCTTGGCCTTCAAATCTTGCTCATTTCTATCGAGCAATAGAAATCCTTATCTGACTCGAAATATAGTATCTCCGACTCATTCTCACCTCCCGCGTCTACGAAGTTGTCCAAGAAACACCCCTCACCCACGCCACCAACCTGAGCAATCGATTGGAATGCAATGTCCTCCTCAAGAGAGAAGATCTCCAACCAGTCTTCAGCTTCAAGCTGAGGGGCGCGTACAACAAAATGGCACACCTGGAATCAAAAGACAGATGGAGGGGGGTCGTAGCATGCAGTGCAGGAAACCATGCTCAAGGTGTCGCTTTCTCTGCCCGGAAACTTCGCATACCAGCCACCATTGTAATGCCATCGGGAACTCCTGATATCAAGCACAAGAACGTCTCGCGCCTCGGTGGCTCTGTCATTCTCCACGGAGCCGATTTCGACGCAGCCAAGGAGGAGGCTCTCCGATTACAGAAGTTGCATGGTCTCATCTCTATACCGCCCTTTGACGATCCATATGTCATCGCTGGACAGGGAACAATAGGAATGGAATTGCTGAGGCAGACGAATCTGCAAGATCTGGAGGCTGTGTTCTGCTGTGTCGGAGGAGGTGGGCTTATCGCTGGTGTAGGAGTCTACATCAAGCGCATAGCGCCTCACGTGAAGATCATTGGTGTGGAGGCGTATGATGCAAATGCGATGGTTGAATCGCTCAAGGCCAGGAAACGCGTCTTTTTGAAGGACGTTGGTCTCTTTGCGGATGGCGCAGCAGTCAAGACTGTCGGAGAGGAGACATTCCGTATTTGTCAAGAGGTAGTGGATGAGGTAGTCCAGGTAACTACTGATGAGACCTGCGCAGCCATCAAAGACATGTTTGAGGACACCCGCTCCATCGTCGAGCCCGCCGGAGCCCTTGCTTTGGCTGGCCTTAAGAAATGGGTTGCCAGGAACCCAAGCCCAAAGCGGGACCGTGGCCTTATTGCGGTAGCAAGTGGTGCCAATATGAACTTCGACCGACTAAGATTCGTTGCGGAACGCGCAGCTCTCGGTGAGAACAAGGAGGCTTTACTCTCAGTGACCATTCCCGAGAAGCCTGGCGCTTTCGCGAAACTCGTCTCAACTATCCACCCCATGGCCGTCACAGAATTTAGCTATCGCTACAGTGGACCCAATTCGGCCAACATCCTTGTCGGTGTCGAGATGAAGGCTGCCACACGAGCTAATGATTTATCCGACCTCATATCCCGACTTGCAGCTGATGACATGACAGCACAGGATCTGTCGAAAGATGAACTTGTCAAGTCACACATTAGATATCTCGTAGGCGGTCGTAGCAACGCCGCAGACGAGCATCTATTCATGTTCGAGTTTCCCGAGCGAGGCGGCGCACTGTACAAGTTCTTGCACACACTGCAACCCGGTATGAACATCAGCGTCTTCCATTATAGAAATTACGGAGGGGATGTGGGCAAGATCCTCGCGGGCATTCAGTGCAAAGAGGAAGAGATGGAGAAGCTGAACCAATTCTTGAGGACAATTGGATATCCATACGAGGAAGTTACGAACAGTCCAAGCTACAAGATGTTCCTACGCGATTGATCGATCTAATTAATGGTTGGCGGATTTCATCTTCAAGCGGCGTTATTTTCTCAATGGGACTGGTGATATGCCAATAGGATCAAATTTCGATTTTTCATTTCCCGATATCCCGGGTCGGAAAACTGGGCTTTCTTTCTCCTATGGTTCTATCTTACACGAATCTACTTGCGTACAGTATGATTACCCCACGTAACATTATTCAACTCGACACATATGCAATCATACAGACATTGAATGTTATCGAATATGAACGAATGTAGGGTAGGATGTCCCGCCACTGTATGCACTTCATGGCGAGTATAATGGCGCGATATTGAGGCAACACAGATATCACACTTGCAATTGAGAGTTTGAACAAACCTTAGTGACCCAAAGATACCGAAATTCATATTAACTAATGAAAGACATTAAAACCAACAATGCAGGCAAGCAAGAGCTAATAAACCGTACTTAACATGCAGTATTACACAACAACCGACCAGAATGCTCACCACAACCAGATGATCGGGCAAATCAATAGCAGACGAAAATAAGGGAATGCGATGGAAATGTACTTAATCAATGACAGATGGAAACCGTGAGCCCAATACGGCCGGGTCAATATACAACCTCCGCTTATGACGAGAAAGAGAAAATGCGCAGACGTAAATTGAATGGCCGTTTTCCTTCCATCCTGGCTCCTTTGGAAGTCATCTTTCTTGTCCCAATTCGATGTTCCCTTGATCTCCCAAATTTGTTCCTCATAAGGACTCCGATAGGCTGTCTGAGCCACAACGTCCGACAGCTCACGCATTAGCTGCCCATATCAAACTCTTTCCGGAGGACCTGGCCGTCCTCCTCCCCCACCACCCCCCTTCTTCTTCTCTTCTGCCCACGGATTCCCCTCCCCATGCGTCCCATCACCTTCCACATTCTCCAAATCCCCACTCGGCAACACTTTAGACATCATATCATCATCATAGTACGGACTAGCCTTAGGATACCTGTCCGGATCAGAGTAGCCCTGGGAGCCCGTGTCATAGTTTGTATATTCTTCTTTTGGAGGCTCGCCTCCGTAGATGACGGGCTCCTCATGAGGCTTTTCAGGACGATGGGAGTTGTCCAGCCATGGCTCGATGCCCATTCCCTGTTTCTTTCCGGGACGTTGAGCATCGCCTAACCATGGCTCTTCCCCCGGTCTCTGGTTCTTTCCAAGACGATGAGGGTCGCCTAGCCATTCTTCTTTCTCCGAAACATCATCCCCAGCCTGGGAAGGCTTACTAGCACTATGCGGCGGAATCTTGGACGCCTTATCATCGTCTGTATACGGACTGGCCTTGATAAAGGTATCCGGCTGAACAAACGGCTTCAGCTTGGGTCCATTCGCAAAATCATCCTCTGGCCTATCCTCATTTGGAGGACCGAAGGACTTCCTTGGATCTTCGGCCGGGTTGGGGAATATTTTTGAGGCCTTGTCGTCATCGATGTAAGGGGATGCCGGGGAGAGCCAGGGAGGCCCGACGCCGGGGCGCGGTGGTCTTCCGTCGGGGCGTGGTCTTCTTGCGTCGGTAGTAGAAGAAGAGTCTGAATCTGCGTCGACGGAGACGGGGAGGGATGCAGAATGAGGAGGACCCAAGAAATCGTCTTCATCTTCGCTCTCAGAACATGAATCACAACTTTCTTCCCACTCCCCATCACTCTCGCTCTCGCTCTCGGCCATAGTGCTATACTTTTCCTTATCATCTCTCTCAACCCACGCATCGTACTTGGCATGCGCATAGGGATAATTCTGGTTCGAACGATGATCTTTCAACCATGTCGTCCACCCCTCCCAAGTCCCGGCATTCACACCATCTCCAGGCTCACTCGGCTGATGGCCCTGATMCCCGTTCCCGTTCCCGTAGTCAGAATAMCCGCCATAACTGCTGCCATGGCCATAGTGTTTCCTGGGCCGCCATCCTTTATAGTCGTCGTGTCCATCATAGTCGTAGCCTCCGTAGTCTGATTCCCAGGGGTAATGTTTGTCATAAGAGTAGTCCTTATCCCAGGGGTTTCTGAAGCCGTTGTGCCAGGATTCCCACCATGTGTGTTCGGAGGGCGGATAGATTGCGTCGCCTGGGCTATAGGACTTGCGCTGGTAGTCGTCCTAATTGGGGAATTAGTGGTGTGGGGTGGCGAAAGGGTTGGATTGGGGCGAGATTTTACTTACTCCTGGCTCTGCACGTTTTTGGTATGGATTTTTATTGTATGGGTTTGGACTATATCCGGCCTTGTATTGGCTATATCCGGACGAGTATGGACGATATCCAGACGAGTACTGGCCGTACCCGGACGTGTATGGACGATATCCGGACGAGTATTGGCCGTATCTAGGCTTGTATTGGCCGTATCTAGGCTTGTATTGGCCGTACCTGGGCTTGTATTGGCCGTACCTGGGCTTGTATGGACGGTATCCGGGCCTGTATGGACGATTGTGCTTGTAATCTGGATAATACTTGTACTGTTTCTTTGGGGGCCAGAGTCCTTCTGCAGTGCACTTAGAGTATTCGTCGCAATCTGGAGTACATGTTGTGCCCGTGCATGTGCGTAAACATGTATCGCCTGGTTTACAAACCGGTGGCTTGTTGGATGCGTTGGCGGGCCATTTTCCATCTGCGGTGCACGTAGTGCCCGCAATGCATGATGGGGCACATTGAGTGCCATCACAAACAGGTGTGCATATGGCGCCAGTCACACAATCAACGGGAGCTCTCGCAGCCACTGGGGCTTTAGAGTGTATCGTACTATGGGTTTGGGCAGCCGCAGTACTTCCACGCTCCTGCAACCGTGCACTTTTCTCGAACGAATCAATGGCGGATGCACATCCTGTGTGTTCGTTGGGCGCGAATGCATTGTCGGAGGATAACTATAAGCTTGTGAGTAGGCTGCGCCATGGTACAATGTTCGGCCTTTTCATTGAAGTGCTGGAAATCTCTGTGCTCAAATAAAAGACAAGACAACGAGACTGAAATAAAAGAAGAAAGTCGTCTAGAGGTTAGTATCTCAAGATTATGTGAGATCTGTTTCCGGTTAGCAAGAGACAAGTTCCTATGCAGAACTTAGCTATATCGCTCAGTAGCTGATGATTGGTTTCGGTCTGGCGTTAAGGAGGAATAAAAAAGAAAGGTTACTTTGGAGGCTGCTTGGTGAACAGAAAAACAGTTTCCATTGAATGAAATGAAGTATAACGACATATGCTACGAGTGGCGCAAGGTCGGGTAGCGGTGAGGGAGAGTCTGTCTCGGATTGCGAGGCTGGGGCTGGAACTTGCTTTTGATGATCAGACGCGCTGTTGCTTGCTTGAGTTCTGAAGAATGTTCGCTAAGAATTTACAGCGCCTCGTAAGCCATAGTACTCGTCAGTTTTTTCCCTCCTTGCTGTTAACGTAAGGGATAGAGGTAGTCGCCTATCGGCTGAGACAGAACGGGACTAGACCGAAGCGTACCCTCACGCATGAAAGCCACACACGTACGATAGTCTCCAAGCTGTTGCCACAGGCGATTAGTGGTTACATTCCCTTGTTTCGGCAGTCGGCACATGGTCTCCAATTGGCGTGGGCTCCACGGACTCTTTGCATTCCCAGTACATATATTGACTTGACTGGGCAACGATAACCCTGAAAGACCAGTAGTGACCTTAGAGTTTTACGAGCTATTGTTGTCGTCGCACGGAAGCACACTTCGCCCTTCAGGCTGAGAGAAAATCCGAGGGACTCAATCAAGCACGTTCAGATTTTCTCTTGAAGAGGCAGTAACAGCTTTTTGGATCCAGTTGGGCTCACAATGCTGCTAAGGGGGGGCGAGGAACAAGTTAGTACGTCACCATTCATACGATTCGACCTAAATCGTGGTTATGGTCATTTAAAAAACATCATATACAATATACGAAGCGGCCAACATTTGAGACTCTTGAGAGATTATCCCTCCAGGATGTATTTCGTATATTCCATTAAATCATATTCCAAGTCTCATCTCTTTTCATGGGTATATGCCTGATTCGCCAGTTCCGCGTGATCCGAGTTTACAATTCGTCCTTGGTAACACCGTCAATGGAAACCAGCTCGGTCTCGAAAACTATCATTCGTTAGCATATGTTCCAAATTCAAAAGAACTCGAAGGAAGCTGCGGTGACTAACTAAGGACGCTGTTGGCGGGAATTGGTCCAACACCTCTTGAGCCATAAGCCCAATCAGGCTGGATCGTGAGCTTCCACTTCTCACCGGGGCACATGTCCAACAGACCCTGGTCCCAACCCTTAATGACCTGACCTTGTCCCACCACGAAGCTCAAAGGTTGTCCACGGTTGTAGGATGCGTCGAATTCGCTGCCATCAGACTCGAGTGTGCCACGGTAGTGTACATTGACCTTGTCGCCAGCTTGGGTCTTGCGGGTGCACTCGACGGACTCAATCACTTCGGTCTTGAGGTGCTCTATAATATCGAAGATGTCAGCTTTAGAGCTCTGAGCGTGGACAATGGCTGAAACGAGTCCCAAAGCAGGTAGCTGTTTAGTATGAAGCTTCAGTTGTACGTACCATTGTTGATGATGGCAAGAGCGGCGGGGGCGAAGGCAAGGAGGGTAAGAAGCTTCATGATGACGGTCTAGGTGCCAAAGATGCTGCAGGAAGCGTTTTTGATTGAGGTCCGACAAGTTTATGAGCGATTGAGCTTTGTTGCGTGGAGGGGCGAGTAAGGTAGGTGGAGGGGAGGTTGTTATTGAGACAGAGCCGGGCCGTAGTTCTTTGTGGGGAAAAACGCCAAGGGGGCAGCTGTTGACCCGTGGCCGCAAGCCACCTCGACCGGGGTTCTCATTGGCTGAACTAGTTTTGTAGACTATTTCCACCATCACACTCCAACCCGGATCTTGAGCCAACATGAGAATCCCGGCTCAAGATGGTTCTGACTTTGTAAAACCTTGGTCAAACTCTCTATTCAGAAGTCAGCGTATGATTTCGATTCGACTAGGTTCTGGATACCTATCATGTTGGCAGCCCTGAGGGTGACATATGGTACTATGTTTGGGACCATTTATGCATGTACTACATATATTTACTCCTGGCTGCTCTCCGTTTTGTGATCAATTTCAACACTTCTACAATGTATAGCCGATCGATCTGTTCATATTGTAATCATTTTAAATTGGCCGACTTGACGGGTTTGCAACTGCATCGTAAAAATCCAATCGTAGGCATGAATGTCTATAACATTGGCTAAGAAATATATAAAATAAAGATAGGCCGTTATAACAGAAAATATGAGCTAATAAATAAGAAGCGCAATCGTAAGTCGAGATGGAATGAAACAAGACGAATATCACACCAAAGTGAAGGCTAAAACGCCAAAAGACTAACATCTATCCCTTTGAACTCATGTACTTTACCTTCCCAATGAATGGAAACAAAACAAGAACGAGCATTTTATATCAAAACTGCAAACACGGACTCCAATATCTCTTTAGGCAGGACCGATATAGATTCTTTGACCACGTCCTTTAACCGCCTCAACCTCCTGTTCTCGTCTTCCAATGACTGACATCTTCTCTTGAGATCTTTCACGAGATCGGTGGTATTGCTAGTTGACGAGACGTTCTCATCGCTATTATCAGTAGTTGAAAGAGGATCTGGGATGTCCACGCGTCGCCTCTTTTGTCCCGCGTTCCGGCCGACGAGGCTTTGTTGTGGTATAGTCGTTTCTTCCTCATGTGACTGGAAGCCATCGGAACCAAGCCTTTTCTTTCGTGAGTGACGTGGTTGTGAAGCAACATCTGTAGCATGCTTGCGTCTTCTGTGCTCGGCCAAATGATCTCTACGGAAGAATGGATTTTCTTTATGGTGATTACAAGTTGATTCCGGGCAATATAGTGGCTTTCCCTGTTTGTGAACACTGCCGATATGGCGATCTAGATCATTCTGCGTCGTGAAGCTATGGGATGATTGCTTGCAATCTGGGACTCGGCATCTGAATGCATGATGTACTCGTCCATTGTGTTGTCTAGCCAATGATAACATATTAGTATGCTAGGATTGATCATAGGGGCATTTGATGATTCTTACCTCCATTTGCTCTTGTTTCTAAATATGAGTTCACTACACTCTGGCTTCGTGCATATGATATTTCCGTTCTCGTCTCGAGGGACTGTTGTTGGGTCCAGTTGTGTTGTTGAAACACAAGATGTTGTGGTTGAGGTAGCGGTGTTAGGGGTCATTGGAAAGGATGAGCTGCACTCCAGTGATAACCCTTCAGCTCCAAAGTCAGGGACTGTGAGTTGCTGCATTTCTAGTGATAAAGTAGGGTTCCATGTATCAATCAATGTTGATGGAAAATTGATGTTTTCCGCAAAATGTAGGCTTGTTCCTTCTTCTCCTTCTGCCAAAGGCAAAGGAACTTGAAAGTCGTGCGAGTGTTGCAAATAATTTGTGGTTTCTAGAAGTGTAAGTGGAACGTAATTCGCTATTCGTGAATTAGATCCTCTATCTAATTCGTTCGGATTTGAGTTCATGTCTGGTAAGTCGTAGTTAGAATATAGAGCCTAGATTTTGGTGGAGCAAAAAAGAGCAGAACACTTACTAGTCGCAGTCCGATAGCCCTTTGAGAAGGCTCGAAAAAATGTGATGCGATTGGGACTGGTAGGTAGAGGTCTTTGAGACTTGGGTTGTGGATCTCGAATTGAGAGTGGCGTTTGGATTTCCGGTGGTTTTTGGGCGTCGGGTGGGCGGTAACACCAGGTGAACTTTGCGAGACTTGATATCTCGCGTGGAATGTTTTTAATTAGAAACATTTCTTGCACCGCAGTTTGTACAATACTCTTTGGGGTTTGTACATAATGGACCTCCTGTAGAAGCCCACGGCTCCGCCCAAAAGGACGGCGATTCAGGCGCACCACCGTCCAGTTCGTGGGCTCCGCCATGTCGAGATAATCCTTTATGGTGGCCGCTTAGGCAGTTGGTGCATGCGTTGCAAACCCAGAAGTCAATTGGGATGATAGCTGATTCCATCTCGAATGATCTCGTGAACAATGCGGTTTGCTGGGACAGCCCGTTGAATTTGCGAAGTTTCTGACTTTAAAATCCGAAGGACCAGCGTATCTAAGCAAAAGGTGAGGAAATATCGCAATTGGTGCGAACGCTTTTTGTAGAGCAAGAGCACCCCGCAGAGGGAGTGACACGGTGGCGATAGCTAAGGTAATCAGGGCTACACCCTGAGTTGTGTTAGTAAGTCTCTTCGTTTGTTCTGTACGTTTGGTCTTGAGTCTGTATTTCAGGTGCTGATCGTTGACAAAGATACTGAGGTGAACAGTAGATGGAGTACTGATGTTAGGTCAAATCGATTGTGTATATAGTTGATAGATGATTTCGAAAACGCGATATGGGATTTGGAATGGCAAACACCACGCTTTTATAATTTCCCAAGCTCGGACAGCCTCAGCCTGCCCCCAAACTACCGGGCATTTTTGTCCAATCTGCCCGACAAGGCTGAAATTCTGCCCTCCTCTCTTGGCGAGGCGATGGATTTGCCTTGCCTAGCCTCGTCAAATACACGCATGTCCCTCACTAGCCCGATGGTATAAGCCTTGATTTTGCCTTGTTCATTTTATGCCTCACTGTAATGAGGCGTGGTCGTCCGGTGTTGTTGGCATATTCCATTGATAAGCCCCGAAACCAGATGCCTTAGGTACTTGTGTGCTACAGAAGCCGACATGCTTATTCGACCGAGCAGATATCATACCGCGTGGAAACGTGTCATCCTCCGTAGTCATGCGACTGTATGTGCGGAAGTGGCGCTGCGCCTAATATCCTATCCGGTCCTCACTCGAGGAAGTGTGATTCTCAAGATGAGACGTATAGCCGATGGAATCGCAATATGCCCTAGTATCTAGAAGTCGAATCAAGCATTGATCGCAGATATCAACTCTCCAAAGCTGCCTTCGGGTCATTCCTTCTGGGAGAACAGGGACACGCTGGGCCTATCATCGTGGGCGATTGGGACAAGTAGAAGCCCTATACCATCCCGCATGCAAAAACAAAGATGTATGTAGGCGCAAATATATTTAGACGTTCTCGGCTACTGCATACATGCGATGCAAATATAGGCTAGAATGCACTGCAGCTGCGGGGCTGCAAGGTTGCGTGAGATAAGCCTTTCCTTGCAATCTTCGCCACTAGCCCGGCCTACTAATACCCTTGTACGTGCCGCCTTAACACATTCTCATACTACTCATTGTTAGGTCTCGATTCCACTCACTTGTTAGGCTAAGCAATGCCATTACCACGGGGAGGTAGCTTGATCTATCATATAAACGTTGATTTCGGAAGCGTTATGACCTTATATCTTGGTCGAAGCCTTGCCCGACTTCGAAACCTGCTTATATGTCTCTACTGCAATAGCCAGATCCAGAACGGCCGAACCAACACTTTCATAAAGAGTAATCTCCGTCTCACTCTGACGCCCAGGGACTTTTCCTGAGAGCACGTCACCCACAGATCCATCAACCTTACTCTTATCAATCAACCCTTTCTCGAATGGGTCAAGAATATCTCCAGCTGCCGCCCATAGACCGTCTACATGCTCAGTAATGATGCGGTCTGCGCGAACAACAGTGTCGGAGTCAATCTCTTGCATATCTGGGGCGTAGGAGCCGATGGCATTGATGTGAGTTCCCGGTTTGAGCGTGGTTCCCGTAAAGACCGGTTTTCTCGATGTAGTGCAAGTACATACAATGTCGGCTTCGGCGACCGCGGCATCGGCCGAGGACGCAACGCTTGTATCGGCATCGAAACCCGCGACTTCTTTTAGGAATCCAATGAACTTTTCAGCGCGTGCTGAATCTAGGTCGTAAACGATGACTCGGCGTATGTTGCGAACCTCGCGAATAGCAATGACTTGGTCAAAGGCCTGTAGGCCGGAGCCGATGATGGCTAGACATGTTGAGTCCTTGCGAGAGAGCAGCTCAGTAGCAATGGCAGCGCTTCCAGCCGTTTTGATGGCCGTCAGGGCGTTGGCTTCAACCAAAGCCACGAGTTCGCCAGTTTGATTCGAATATAGACTGACAGTAGATATTGTGGCCGGTAGGCCCTTAGAGAGGTTGCTGGGGAAGCCGGCTGAGAACTTAGAGCCAAAGAACCCTCCACTTGGATAGTTTGCAACCAGCCACTGGCCCTTCGCACCAGAGTCATTGATGTCCGTCACAAGTCGAGGGCCGGCGGAGATGCCTCCTTGGTTGCATTGTAGGTATGCGTTGCGGAAAACAGGGAGGGATGACTTCACATCGACAGCGTCTTTGGCCTGCGCCTCGCTAATGTATAGCATGCTTCTAAAATACTGCGTGCCACGATATGTGTATTCAAAGAAGCTAGTCGAGAGGGCTGAAAATCGTCAAGGCTTAAATTTGAGCATATGAGAGCATGCGGGGGCCCCAGAGCGTTCCTGTTCTGATATATCCATCCTAGGCGTCGGCCCTCCCGTAGCTCGGAACTATGGACCGGAGAGTCATTCCGTAGTGCGATATTCCCATCGAGACCCACCACCTTGGACAAGGACATGGCGAACACTAATTCCGGGCGCTCTTACATTTGATTAGGAATGGCTCTCACTACCAAGCATGCGGTGGACAATTATAATGCTTTCTTTCTATACGCAGATGCCGTTGGGAAGAGGCTATCTACCTAATAGTCTGTCTTCCGAAATGGAGATACAAAGTCCGGAAATAGCTCGTAAATAATTGTCAGCCTATCCTTGAAACTTAGAGTCTCAGAGTCTTAAAGCCTGTAATGTGAAAGAGCTTAATCAGGCAATAACAATATGTTTTAAGAAGCTTAATTGGCCTCTGTAGCCTCGGTATGTGTTTCTACATAACGAGTAAAGTTCTACACACTAGCGAGGCACGTTGTCAGTCAAATCATTGACAGTGAAATCAGCCGTTCGATTTTGAGTAGAAACGGTTCAATTTGGATATGCTGCATATCATTAGAATGATGTTCAAATTCCCCAGAGTCTCACCAGTAGAGGAGACTAGCTGCTGACCTCTGGTATCCCCTTACTTCGCTCTACAAAATAGGTATATCGTATAGCAATCTCCCATAGTGTTAGAATCTACTGAATACTCAAATTGCCGTTGACGACCTTGGTATTTGTCTGCGTGGTAGCTTCTCGACAGAAGATGGGAGGAGCGATTGTCGATCGATTTCATCACGAATTTATGAACAGGCCGACATAGCCACATTGTGGATACGGCAGGAATCGTTGATTTTCATGATAATTTCCTGGTTTGCTTTCGCAACTGCAGTAATGCGAATTATCTTTAGCATGCTCGCTTGTGCTTGTTCATGCACGGTTGTTTTCATCAGTCCTCAGCGCTCGGGACGGTGAGGTATCCGGCGTCACTTCGTGGCGCCCCCTTCAAGTTTTGACAGTGTCAGCGATCATCAAGGGACCCGAACGAGCCATAGAACGGCCCCATCACCCACAAACCATTCCATAGCTACATGCTTCATAACGGTAAAGCTTGAATGTCGCAACCTCCAGTGTAAGTTAATGTATTCATTCTAAAGATAGAGTGACATAAAGCAGTAGGGGAGCCTATGTGGATAATTGCGTTTTTCATAACTACTTGACTCCCATATACCCCATCTGTATGTGAGGTGAACGGAGAAGAACTCATAGAATTGGCCATAGGAGCATCGGGTGTTCATGGAGCGCGAAAAAAAAGAAAAAAGTGAGGAAAGGCTAACTCAGGAGCACTGCCCATCCACCAGCAAGGCTGACATGAATCCGCTTTATATCCGGTACATTTCAGCCAATATGGATGTGCGAATACATGCCAATGATCCTTTTGCCTTATCTCGCGAGATAGTTGAGGGTTTTATCCTTGCTCCACCAACCCCGCCCTCGCTACAACGAGTCATAATGGGGGTTCGGTAGGCCAATCATCAACTTTCAACTTCGTTTTTCGGTACACTCGGTATTGGCAGCTGAACAAATACACCGAATTGGGACGTTTCGGGACGGGCCGAAATAAAGAAGCGAGAGGCTGTGAAACCCACTCCGCGTGTTCGCCGAATGGTATATAGATAGAATTAACCTTATCAATATGCTGACAGAGGGCCCGAGAGCATTTGTGAGCCAATAGCATGTCTACATTCAGTAGTAGGTCAGGATGCTACCCGATACCTTATAGTGCCCTCTCTTTTTCAATGAGTCCCTTCCTTCTTCTAATTCCATGCTATATCAACATGAGCGCAGCTATCGTGTCTGATACAAAGGACTATGATGTCCACCTCGGATTGTGGACAAATTGGAGCTATGGGAGATTTCAGGGACGAACCCTTACTCTAACTCGAGAGAATGGTGGGTATCTAATCGCATTCCTGGCGCTATTTGTTAGGTACTCTGGAGCCAGCTTCTGGAGGCTTAGCTGTTACTTGTTTCATCGCAGTTTTTCAACATCCAGATCACAAGGTGGTCTTCACCATCATCGTCAATTGATGCTACGTAATGCTGCTACAGCAGAGAATGGAATGTGGCAGCTCTTCTCCATTATCTGGGCTTGGGGAGTCACTCGCCGGAATACAGTCGTAAAATGTCTACCGGTGCTTCTGTTTACAATACTGGTGTCGGCATCCTTTTCAGTAGCCGGGCTCTTCTCCTCTCGAGTTACAACAGAAACGGCCAATCAAGTTCTTCTTACCGGACGCAGCTGTGGCGCCCTTGATAGAAATCTTGCTCGAGCTGATTTCCAGAAGCTCCTTCACTTATACGAGCCATATTATAGTAGAAGGACAAACAGCTTCCTCAATTATGCAAGTCAGTGCTACTCGGAAACGGCCAATTCAGCAGACTGCCAAGTCTACCCAGTACAGAACCTCGCGTACACTATCAAGCGAAACGCTTCCTGCCCTTTCGACGAAAGCATCTGCAAATTACGGTCAAATAACCTCATCCTTGACACCGGGTATCTCGATAGCCATATCCACCTTGGCATCAAGGCGGCCCCAAAAGAGCGATTCCAATACAGAATGGTTACAAAATGTGCTCCTTTGTTTACACAAGGCTTTTCAGAAGTCTTCAATATGCCATACAATAACACAGAGTTCCCTATTATCCCAGTTGTCCGATATTTCTATGGCCAGTCACAGTTGACCGTTGGTCCAGCGGTGAATAGATCCTTCACCTACGAGGTCCCCACAAATTTCACTATAGATAGTTACAACAATTTCCAGGCAGCTAGTCAGGACTATGAATTGGGGTACGTAAATAGTGTGTTATAATGCATTTTGATACCCACCAATGCTAACAAGGGAAAGCGCTATTGGGGCATATAGGCCTATGAACGACACTGAGATACAAGGTTAATCCAACTTTGTACCAATCAAAGAGCTTTACCAGCCCGACGGTGACCTTGCGCTCTTATTCCTGTCTTCTTCGCCCATTCAATATGCAAGCCAAGTAGACGATCCATGGTTTTCGGCCCATCGAGAGTTTGGCTATCTGATGCAAATATCCGGCACCAGTTCTCCGACATATGCACAGGACGAACCAGCAGGAGTCCTAGGCTGCGTGAGTCGAAGCCAAATTTGCAACCCAACCCTTCCCAAAAATACGCGTTGCGAGCCGCTTCGGGGGACTTGGGCGGAGAGACAAGAGGACCCAGCTGTGAGTCTCTGGGAGACCGAAGATGACCGTGCAAGAGTTCGATGGGCGCGCAAGATTATCTGGGGTGCCACGGCAAACATCGAGGATGTGATAGACTCAGTGGGTAGTTTCGCCCTGATATCAAGGCAAGGGCTTTTCGAGGGCGTACAAAGCGCCTTACCACCCGATCAATGGCAACGTGAAGTCCAGCACTGGTTTGACACTTCACTCACATCTTTACAAGCCTCCTTTGTCACAACGGCTACGGGGCCATCATCAAATGGCATAGAGCAGTTCTTAAGAAGACCACAAGATTCGCCATCGCGGCATCTATGCGCCAACCAGGTGCGGGCTTGCGGACCTTTCATTCTGCTTGAATGTCTACGAGACTGATAACAGCACAGAAAATTCTCAGCTCGCGCTATTCGTCTTTCAACGTGCTCGGATTATCTATCATTCTTGTCCTCGGGTCCTTGTTTGTTGTTCTAGAATGGACCATAGAGCCGCTAATGAATCGGATTTTTAGCCAAAGGTGGGCTAGAAAAGGCACTAAGAAGGTGGAGGAAAGAGACTATTCTCATCTAGAATGGCATAACAGCTCCACAATACAGCTCCATCGCCTTGCGAATGAAGCTATTGGAATTGATGGTTGGAAATATGTTGACAACAACATTCCAATCATAAACCCGAACACCAATTGCGGGATCCTCACGGGCCCCTTGTCTAATTCTCGTCTAGAAGCGCCACCAAATGACAGCGGCATGGTCGTGTCAGCTGCAAATGTGAAATCAGCACCAGAAAAGATTGAACAAGTTTCTGGCGCGAAAATTACAAGTGCAGACGCCCATATTAGTGGAGACCCACAACCTGTTCCCATCCCGCGGCCATCCCTTGAAATGACGACGGACCCTGGAAATATTGCATCAACAACGAGGTCTAGTAGCTCTTCAACAGACCCGGCAACGAATCAAGGAACGTGGACTGAAAACGCGACAATGAACACTCCTCCATCAAACGCGCCATCACCAGTGGTTAGCGCTTCAGAAAGACCAATCGGCAATGGGTCTGGAAGCGCAGAGCAAGACTTTACAAATATACAATCACCGCAATTGTCAAGCGGGAATGTGAATGAGGGAGATTCTAATGTACACAAAGGAGATTGAATTTTCGTATCATGAAGGATATATCTAGAAGCTTGACAGGATATATTGAGATCCATAAACAATACCTCATTCGCTCACCTTCGATATCGATGTTTCACGATATTAGACCCTTGTCATGACTAGAGACTGTAGGATGGAAATATATCGACAATCCTTTTGCTTAGCTGAATGAGAATCTTGAATATTGCATGCCATCAAAACGTACTCAATGCCTTTGTAAAATTTGTGCTGACAAGATTTCAAATGAAGAAGGTGCTTCTTTTGGAAGGTTAGCAAAGTACCGAACTCGCGTAGATACACCAGACAACTTACACTGGGTTTGATCGGGCGCACGTCCGCCAGGTCGCGGGATCGTGAGTTTTTAATTCGAGTTGGTAGTGTTGCTGAAGCTACAAGATGGAAATACTTATGTATTCGTATCATACTCTACATTAACAGGCATGATGAGAATGTGTTTGTCGGGTCAAGAAAGCTAGGAATACGACATGACTACTCTAATGAAATTGGGTTGATCGCTATATCCATTGAGGCGCTGTAGCTCAACTTCCACATCATCAGCGTTGCAACCTACGGTGTAAATCACAGTAACTGTCTTCACAAGTGCACGCCGCGAATTTGGTGTCAAAAGCTCTGTTGTCTTCCTATTGTCTTTGGAGGGCCGCCCAATCATAGTACTCCAGTCGATCACAATATCAGCTGTGAAACGGGTTGTCTACCAGCCACCCGGTCACCGCAAACTCTTCTCGAACCTCGAGACCATACAGAACTATAGCAGCTAAGCGATCGAATCAAAAGCACTACGTGAATAGCAACATTGTATTGTCTCAATAGACGGAAGGGTGCGGGTCCTAAAAGTGGCACGTGCACGCTGAACATTCACAGCGGTGTCAAAATATCAACGTCGAGCAAGGTCTCGAGACGCAACGCACGGACGCTTTGACGGTGACGACGAGTCTGAAAACACCTATTGTGCTCATTTCACAGCCTTTCGACTGAACATATAAACACCCCAGATATTCCTACCTCGACCAACCTCAACTTGATCACTCTGATTCTTCCCCCGAATACTCTACTCATTCAGTTGCCTCGCTCAACTACTCTATTCACTCAGCTTCTAAGCTCAACTACTCTACTCACTCAGCTTCACGCTCGACCACTCTACACTCGGCTTCCTGCACCCACCAGTGTGCACTCAGCTTCTTCTACCAACCACTCCACTCCGCTTCTTCTCTCGAATACTCCATTCAACTTCTCTGCTCAAGTACTCGACTTGGTCCCGTCTCACAAACCAATATCTCATACTCTTTCTCCCATCAAAATCCAAACCCAGAACATACAATGGCTGGTACTCGATCTGTTTCCGCCGCTCCAACTCCAGTTCCTCGCCCACCTCGCCATTCTCCACCGAAGAAGACCGGATCCGCGCCATCATCCCCATCCTCTTTACCCCAACCCGCTTCAAAGCTCGAGGCCATAGAGACCTTGAAGAGCCTCGAGGATCTTCACAAGGTTGCTAGCCTAGAGCGTCTCTCGCCAACTCCTACTCCGGGCCAGCAGTCCTCCGAGATCAAGAAAGCAGGCGACGGCGACCAGCTTTCTACGGAGACTCAAATTGCCCAGCAGCAACCCGTTTTCGACCAGGAAGGTCATGAAGAAGCCCGCAAAACTGTAAGTCGTACTACTGCTCTTGATATTCAAATTTGACTGAACGTTGCCAGTCTCCCGGTTCCTCCCCTCTTCACGAGTCCTCCCCTGCCACCAACGAGAAAGCATTCCCTACTACTCCCCCATCAAACTCCTCCGTCGCCGTTCCAGAGAGCCCCAACAAGCGCAAGCGCAACAACGAGGGAGTTCCAACCGAAGAGAACGATGCTCCGGCATCTAAGATCCAAAAAATAGCGCCGGCTCGTCGAATCCGAAAGATTGCCAAGACGAGCGCTCTCCGACAGATGCTCAAGCCAATCAAGGCAATCAATGTGGCAAAAGCACCACAGCCAAACCGTGGCATCAGCCCGCAACTTGTCTCGCTCGGAGCCACCATCCCCCAGACAACAGATCTAGGGGAAGGCACGAGCAACACGTTCGGGCCGAAAGTCAAGCAGATTGGACTGCTCAACGAGCAGCAGATCAGCAGCTCGTCCTACAACAAGGCTTGGGTCGACAAGGAGAATCCCAAGATCTCCTACCGCCGCATCTCGAAGAAGACGGCTCGAATTTCGCCCAAGCCGGGCGACTGGATCTCTGTCGAGAGCCTTCTGGAGGATAATGGGATTTTGTATCCCAATATCAAGATCGCCGAAGCCGATGAGAAAGACTACCTTGTCACCATCGAGCAGATGTCTGCGGAGGAGATGAAGGCGGCAACGGAGGCGGCTAAGGCTCGCCAGAAGAAGGAGCGCGCCGCTCGCACTCGGCGCGAGAATGCGAAGAGCAAGGGCGTGAAGAAGAGTACTCGTTGGGGTCGTGGTTCCCACTGAGGGGGTTGGGAGGGTAGTGTGGAAGGTGATCTCAATACTCTTTCTCTTTTTTCTTCGGTTCGGTACCAAGTCATAGACTCAACTGCCCAACAAGCAGAATCATTGCATCAAGCATATCTCTCCTTAGTCACAAATACCCCATAACTTGGACTACACATGGAGACAAATCTCTTATCTCAGTATAATTTCTTTCAAGGTATTCCTCATTGTGGTAGAATCTTCACTACTGCAAATGAGAAGGATAGAATGTATAGACTAACATGATAATCCAAAAGTATTACACTGAAAAATAATAAATACTCTCAATAATGCATCGTGAAGACAATACCTCTAATGGTTGGGAATATTCTCCGAAAACGGTTAGATAGAAATTGTCAGAAGTGAAGAAAATCACCGGTGAAAGTGAGAGCGGAATTTGAAGGGACTGTTGGGAAATCACATACTTACGGTACCACTATTCAAGCTATTGATCTCAACAGATCTCAATAAACAGAATGAATCACTGGAGTCATTCCCTTCCTATTGTATGTTTTAGCGGTACTATTGTCGTAGCCGAAGAATCATGCGAAGGGATTGGTTGTTCGCGGTGAAAGTCCATGGTACGGTGAACTCGGCTCGTAGTTGTTGGGAAAAATACCGCTATTGTGAGTGGTAGCGAACCTATTGTCACAGCCCTATTGTTCTCGAAGCCGGATCACTTGGATGCGAGGCTTCCTATATCAACCCCCCTCCCCTCCTCTTTTCAGCAGCAGTTCTCCAAGCAAGTTTCTCACCACTACCACATCCAAAACCAACTTGCTCCACCACACTTTTTTTTCTTTTTTTAAAAACCTCACCACTCACCACTCACCACTCTCCACCACCCTCCCTCAACCACAACCACAACCAAAACCACAACCGCAACCGCAACCACAACCACAACAAAACATGGCCAACATGGGCACCAAAGACATGCGAGCCGAGGTTTATCGCGTCATGAATCCCTTGAAGGGAGGACTGGCCACCGGCTCCATGTACTTTGGGCCCATGCCCTCGTACGGCCCACGGGCACGTGAGGGCAGCGACGGCCGGCTCCTGGAAGAACTGGAGCGGACGCGGGCGGAGAGGGAGAGGGCAAGGAGACTGGCCCGTCAGCGAAAAGCTGACAAGCAGCGAGCCGTGGAGAACGCTCGCATCACGAAGAACTCGGTCCCGGCCAAGACCAAGCCGGCGGCCAACAAGCCGAAGAAAACGGTGGCTCCGAACAGCCAAATTCCGAAGGACGGGTCTGCTGCTCGCAAGAAGCCGGCAGCTTCTGGGAAGAAGGTGGCTTCTATGAAGTCTCTTACCTTCTTCCAGCAGCTGCTGGCTGAAGCGAGCAGTTAGACGGAGGTTGGGACTGGAGGTTTGGAGTTTTGGGGTGGTTCCTGGGGGATGGAGTTCTCGATCTAGTTTTCTTTTTTTTTTTTTTTTTTTTGCGGTTGGACTTGGGTCGTAAATCCGGCTCGTGCAAGATACCCTAGCAATAAAGCCTTTTTCTCATATACATAAACTTCAACCTTGATATCGTCTTTTTGTGTGATGGTGTATTTCAAGCTCATTAAATTCGGCCTTAAATTTCTAGAAAATCGAATATTGTAGGTGAAATGAATGGATTGGAGTTTGGGATGAGTGGGCTATCGACATCTAGCAGCGGGTCTAAAGAAAGAAAGGATTACGGTGGAGCAAAAGTTGTTGGCGTCATGATACAATGGCTGGGCCAGAGGCGGGTGAAGGACTGTTCTCTGTCGGCATCTCTATGGACTTACTGGAGACCCAACAGTTCTTGAGGCATGTTGCTGTATTTTCTTGATGTTAACAATGTGAATGTGGAGATAGTGAAGTCGTAGGTGGGCTGGGCCAAGCACTACCCCAGACGGCCACACGGCCACACTTTAGTCCGTGCTCTGGCGCCACACCGCAGGCGATGATGAACCTTCGAATCATCACCACTTGTCATTCATCTTCCATCTCAATCAGCGCTCAACTATCGCCATATCAGCCTTTCCTTCTTTTCTCTCTGCATCCGATAGCATTCAAAAAAGTAAACCGCACGTTCCCTCCAATTTACAGCATCCCATTGCTACCCACTTCTCACCTGCCTTGATCCTGGACCAAGCCCCCCTGTCACACTATCTTGACCCGATATCGCGACAGCGGCAGCGTGCTCGATAAAGCAGGTTCTCCTCCCACCCAAGTCAACCTTTTCCAGGCCATTTCCAACTTCTCCCCAGTCAAATCCAAGGCGGCCAAATCATTCGTGTTCGTGCGATGAGAGTGAAGATCCGCTAAACGCCTTCCAGGAGGTGCTTTTGCGTCATCACAGATAACTCAACTTCTATTCGATCGCCATCACCTGCCGGGCTATACTCCTGGTATGCGCACAGGCATGACAAAGAACGTCAACTGAAAGTGCTCCTCCAAGGTCGCGACTCCCTTCAATCTGGGTCCAGCCCGACCACAAGCCACATCATCACAATAGAGGGCGATTCTCTATTACAAAACTCTTAACACAGTCAGCAAGTAGTCCTACGACTGAAGGGAAACCAGATCTTCGAGGCACACGAGAAAAAACGTGCAAGATGGCGGACACGCGGCCGCCGCTGTTCAGGCTGCCCTCGGAACTCATTCACCAGATTCTGTCCCATCTATCGTTAAGCGATCTACTATCAGTCGGTTTGGTGAACCGCTCTCTCCAGGAACACTCCTTACAGGACACGCTCTACCATAACTTCGTCCAATTCCGCGTGCCCGGAAATGTTGTTATAAAACCCCACAACTTGACATGGCGCGAGCTGTACAAGTGCCATCACCCATATTGGTTCCTTCCACAACGCAGGATCTGGTTTTCCGATCGTGTTCACACCGGAGGTCTCATAGTCGCTCGTTATGATCACCGTACAAATGCCATAGAAGCCTATGTCTTGGTTGCGGAACGCCGGCCACCCGCCTTCATATCCTGGAAATGGAATCCGGACGCCATCATCCACACATTTAGTCCACGTATAGGATTGGACCTGAACGTGCCTATCGTCAAGCTTGAGCCACAAGCATACGATAGGGGAGTCGGCGATGTTGGATATCGCTTGCAAAAGGAGATTCCTATGAATATCTATTCGGACTCAACCTCCTCTGCAGGCTTATACTCTCGTATTATGTTGACTCGGCCATGGCCACGAGCTCTAATCACTGAAAATAGCCCGGTGTGGCCTCCACTAACGCTTCCGAGTCCAGTACGAACACGCATCGACTCTCCTTCACAATTCCAAGATATTTCTCACCGTCCAGGAAATGTGTCAGAGCTATCAGAAGCGAGCTTCCGCATTCGAAAGTGGATGCAGTTTTCCTCTCTCCATCGCGGACTCGGGATGCGGGTAGGGGAGGAAATTACCACATGGGCCACGTTACCTGAGGAGAGCTACATCCCAACACCACAAAAGCCGTGGCAAGGAATTTGGTGCGGAGACTATGCTGGCCATGGTTGCGAATTCTTAGCCATCTTACAGCCAGATGATCCCAAGCCGCTACCTGAAAAGGCGCAAAGGCCGATCACTAGCGACGACCGTGAACGCGATAATACAGTTAGTGGACCGTATCCTACTGAGGCTGGGCCTGTGGAATCTTCCCCATCAGGAGAATCAAGTGTGCCAGGCGGGGATAGCACTCCCACTTCGGCATCTGACCTGGAGGACAGTGTTGCCGCACTGCAGGCCGAAGCACACGAGGAAATGTTCTCAGACATATCGGATGATCCAGCAGAAGAAGAAGATAGCATATACCGTGGGCGCATCGAAGCGGTGAAGCTGACGGGCGATCCAAACGTACCACGTGGACAATATACTTTTATAGCTCCCGACATTGGCCCCAAGGGACTCATTCGTATTGCCACCGAAGACATGTTCCGAGGAGCCAGGATTGTGAGAAGTGTTGGACACATTGCCGCCACAGGATTCACGAACGGTAAGCTACAATGACGTACACTTTAATAAGCTTCGGTTGACCAATTGAAACACCAGATGACTACATGACTTCGCAACTTATCCTAATCTCAAATGACCGGCTGGCACAATACTGGGAGACATTTGGGCATGTATCATTTTATGAGCGGGTCAACATTGATGAATTCACAAAGGTGGGCGCAAATGAAACAGGCGTACAAGCGAACAGTCCCCATCGTCGTGAGTAAGACGGAGAAAAAGTCCATTGGTGAATAGATGGGGCAGATTTTCTCTCAGGTATCCAGCTGTATGGCAACTAGTCTAGTGTAGGGAGAGGATATTTTGCACAGTACTCACTCGGGGATAGAGAAGTTTGTTAGGATGATCGGAATAGAGATCTAGAATCTGAGCATCTCGGGACGTTTCCGAAGCACCCACACGTTGACGCTAACCTAGAAGGGCATGGGTGTCTGTGACCCCTGGTTGGACCCTCGGGGACGTCATTGATCGTCAACATTTTCGCGGCTCACCCCTCCAAGACCGCCACTCTGTTTTGCCATTGCAACTTCATATACCTTGTAGATATCACTAAATCCACGCCTTTGGCCCTATTTTGAACCCCCAATACCAGCGGTAGTCTCAATAACTCCTTCCTCAATATGACGCATCACGAACAATATATTCTCCGTGTCACCGCGGGGCACTCCTACGATACCTCAACTCACCAAGATGTTCACGTCAACAGCGAGAAACCTATAAATATTTCATCTGCCTTAATAGATGCAAATATTGATATCCGTATCAAAGACTATCGAGGTAAAACTTGCTACGACATAAATTTTCACGTATCATCATTCATCTCATCAGTACCAGCACAATTCCTTGTATATCCATAGAAATAAACTACCCGACACTTTTCACCTCAAACAGAACCCTATAACTAACAATTAAACCCCAGGCCTCCCCGAAAACTCACCCTCAACATCCCCATACTTCTCCACCCCACAGCACCCCTACGACCGCTACTCAATCTCCTTCTCCTTCACGCCCAAAACCGGCATAAACGGGTACGACCTAGTTTTCGGCAACGACTTCGACCATCCAATCCGTGACCGACTCCCGCCACTCTTCGACAAAGCCTTCGGCATCGTAAAGTGGTGGATCGACCCAGGTCTAGACGGCGACGTATACGGCGACGAACCGTACCTCTACGGCGCCCTTCTAAGTAGCATCAACGTCCTACGAATCGGCAGCAAAGACCAACAAACCCTAGAAAACACGCTCACCTCAACCGGCGAAGAATCCATCACCGTCTACGAAGAAGGCGCAGAAGGCGACGGTATCCCAGTTCGAGAAGAAAACGGGATACCTTCTGATGCTCGTCAGCGGCAGAAACATTTCCTGACGGAGCAGAAGAGGCGGGATTTTGTGTTTGAAGAGGGGAGAGAGTATAAGTGTGATTTTTTCAATCCATATTTGGATTTTAATGAGTTTGCGTTGAAGTTGGGGTATGGGGTCCCTGCGATTTCGATTGTTAGTCATTGGGATGGTCAGCCTTTGCGGTATGTTTCTTCTCCTTCCTCCTTCCTTTCTTCCCCCTCTCCTTTTATCTCCCCTTCTCAAAATCTCAGCTTTTCATATTCCTGCGATTGTTGTTGCTATTCGTCCCTTCCCTTCCCTTCTTTTCCCCTTTCCTTTTTCAGGACGAATAAAGGTCTAACTAACAAAGAACGCACTCACTCAGATACGTGCTCAAAAACAAGGAGACCAACACGGAGCTTTTCGTCATAGTCTTCCAACTCATTCCAACCGATGATGCGAAGCAAGACGAGGGCGCCGAGACCGCCGAGGAGAAGTTTGAAAAGATACATAAGGATGAGGGAAAAGAGGAGGCGGGTGATGATGACCTAGATTAAGGATGTGGATTTGTGTGTGAAAGAGGGCATAATTGGCATAGGCATAGGCATTGAAAGGCGGCATGATATACCCCGGCGTCTTTGGAGGAGAGTAGAAGGGCACGGTATCTTAATAACAACAGTCACGTCAAAAGAACATTTGGTCGTGGCTGGAAATCTCAACTTTTTACATGGTATCTGCGTCTATGCGTGTTTTGCAAAAATCCAGAAAAAATACTTCGTACAATCTTACAACCTCTTGATTACGTCCTCAATCACCTCGTTGGTTGTAGCCTTTCCACCCATATCGGGTGTAAGGAGCTTGCCCTCCTCGAGATTCGCGTCCACGGCAGCATAGATACGAGCAGCAGCCTGCTCTTCACCCTGGAACTCCAACATCAGGGCTGTCGACCTGATAGTAGCGATTGGGTTTGCAATTCCTTTGCCCTCGATGTCGGGAGCAGAGCCGTGGCATGGCTCACCAATGACGAAACCAGCTCCAACATTTGCGGAGGGAACGAGACCCAAGCTACCTACAAGAGCTGCAGCGCCGTCGGAAAGAATGTCGCCGTACAGGTTAGGAGCTACGATGACGTCGTAGTCTGACGGTTGGCGGAATAGCTTGTAAACCATTGAATCAACGATTTGTTCCTCAACGCCGACGAGCTGGTACTTCTGCTCTGCAAGAGCCTTACGAGCAGTCTCTCGGAAGAGACCATCTGTCGCGCTAAGAACATTGCTCTTATGCGTGATAGTCACGAGCGGCTTCTTATGAATGCTCGAAGCTCCACTATCCCTTACCCTCTGCCTACGCAGAGCAATGTCTCCCGCCATCGCAGAAATATTGTACGATGCCTTCTCCGAGATACGCTTGATTGCCTCCGCGACCCTGCTTCCATCAGGAGCATTGTATGTCTTCTCCTCCTTGACGTACAGATCTTCGGTGTTCTCGCGGACAATGACGAGGTCGACTGGGGAGGCGGACGATGCGATGGATTTCACGGGTCGTACGTTTGCGTAGAGAGCCATCTTCTTTCTGAGCGCGACGATCGGCGAGGAGTAACCCTCCGTCTTCACAGTCGGCGACCTATCCAATTCTCAAGTCAACTCGCTATTCCCAAACCAAAAACCGAATACCAATTCATCCCCAGCCCCATCTCATAAAAAAAAACCCCCAGAGAAAAAAAAAACAGAACTCACGAAACAGCCCCAAAAAGAGCACCATCGCAATCACTCTTCAGCACCTCAACAGTCTTATCCGGCAACGCAACCCCCTGCTTCTGAAAAGTCTCAAACCCAGCATCCAAATTCGTGAAGGAGAATTTCAATCCCAGGGACGTAGGGAGCGCTTCGAGGATGCGACGGCCGGCGGGGATGACTTCGCGACCTATGCCATCGCCCGGGATAAGACCTTTTTCACACCAGTACTGATTAGCTAGATTCCTAATTGTAGGAGGAGGGGAATTGAGGGGGTGAAATACCTATTCGGAGGGTGCGGGCTGCCATTGTGAGGGTTTTGCGGGTTTTGAGGGTTTGGATGGCTGAGAAAGTTTTGACTTGCTGGATGGCGGTGATGGGCCGATGTTCGGAGTTTCGGGGGTGCGATGGCGCTAGCGCTGTTTGGGGTTGGTGTCGTATAGGGATGAGGACTTGACCTCGGTCTCACCAGCTCAGAGTGTATAGTATCTTCCACTATATTCATTTGGATCTCTTGATGACGGAGACGGATGAGGCTATGGGAATGCTTCAGAATTGGATATCGCCGCTAACAAACCCTGCAGTGGTAACAATGGGAATCATCGAACCCTCATGCTTCCCAGAGCGTTTCGGTACCTGTACCAGGGTACTATTTAGATGTTGAAGAGTACAAAGCCCGAAATAATATCATGAACAGCCGAATGGGATCTAGAAAAAAAAAGAGAGGAGCCCTTTTCAGCCTGGAGATCTTGTAAGAGTAGGAGACCTATTGTCAAGATCACGCATATATTATTTTCAAGATTACGTATCTATACCAACTTATCATACTTGGGGGAATTTCCCATCTGTCTCTTGATGCACTCAAATAAATCGACTCATCCAATGTGACATTACCGCTAAAGTTTTCGTCTTTTGCAACCCCAGAAAGGCAAAAAGGTCAATTTCCCAGGCACCTACCCAGGTACAACCCTGGCCCCAGAAATCCGACCCGGCCCCATATCCAGACACCCAGGAAACAAGGCAAAGCAAAACCCAACACCAACTCATCTACATCTAGAAAAATCCGGCCCCACGAACCACTACCGGCTCATCATTGCATTACCAGCCTCACGCGAGTTCGCGTATCACGTGGGGGCAGCATAATCCCCAATGAGGGCCACTGAAACGCATCCCACACACCTTGGCGGATCGTGTACTACGCCGACCCGCTTGACACAACTACAGTTTCTGATATTTATAATTGGTGGAACTGTGAGGTAATGGTATTTCCGCGGTGTCGTTAATATGAGTTCAAATACCCCCCCTTGCCGGCTGCTGCCGCTGCTGCGCGGGTGGGAAGGAATCCATCGCTGTCGCGTGCTACCAACATACCGTTCATAACTTGAGAAAGACTTAGATTGCAGAGATATTTGTTAACAGAATCGCGAAGTCGACCCTACGTGATTCGCCAATACTTCAGAGAAGAGTTAGAAGAAAGGTGGAAAGGGAAGAAGCAAATCCACGAAATCCACGAAATCCCTCAAAACCGGTTCAACACCACAACTCGACTTCATCTACCGGATAACCTAAGCTTCCCCCCGTTCTGACCAACCGCCCACCTCCCCGACTAACAACGAGCATACTCGTCAACCATCAAAAGAAAAGCCCCACCACCCGATTCCCGCAATTTCCAACCCCAACCAACAATGGGCGGAGGCGGAGGTGGCGGCGGAGGCGGCGGTGGACGCAACAACCGCGACTCACCACGAGACTCCACAGTCCTCCTTCTCACAACCGTATTCGGCATCCTAATAATCCTGCTCCTCATACTCGTCACAATGGTATTCCAAACCTGGATGTTATGGAAGATGGGGAGGACTATGCAGAGGTTTGCTGGCGAGGGAACGGAGAGGGAGGAGAGTGAGGGAGGGAAGAGGGGGATCATGGGCGGGTTGAGGAGGAGGAAGGATAGGGATAGGGGGACGGATGTAGGGTTGGCGGGTGGGACTTTGGTTGGGGCTGGGGGCGTGGATCCTAAGGAGAGGTTTCGTTGATGGCTTTTTCACGAAACACCTGCGCAAATTGTTCATCTATGTGGACGGAAGCAACATCGATGAACGCAGCGTCTTCACTCATAGGGAGAATCGAACAGATGTAGATGCTGTGCATCTCATCCCACCCCTTCATACAACCAACACCGACAACCCGAATATCCCACCCTCCCTTCGATCCATCCGAACCATAACGCACTCCTACTTTTCCTTATCTTTATCGTTACATCTCCCGGATACGGCGTTCAGCGCGTTTATACCCATTTTCTCTCTGTCTCTGCTCGTTATTCACTCTACCTCATTCGACTTTTTTGATTTTTTTGCGAGATGGAAGCGTAGCGTAGCGCTGGACTAGGTTACACTTGGCCGCAGGTTATTATGTGTAGAAGATTCAAGGACCACATATTTAGATAGAAGATCTCAATATAAGAGTTACTTGTTCGCATTCAAACCGCACAGAATGTAGTAGTGGCAAGAAATGCATGCTATCACAATCTGCTCAGCCAACTCAATTCAACTCAACAAAAGCTAAACTCAAAACAAAAAAAGAATACACCCTGCCAATCTACCGAAACTTTCCCAAAACTACCTTGCTCTGTGCAATCGTTCCCCACCAGGCCGATGTACATCCCCAACAACCCTCCAAAGCCCCTCAACCTCCTTCCTCAAAGCCCAAACCTCGTATCTTAGACTATCGTTGTCATGTGGCCATTCCTGTGGCAGTGTTTTGGAAATTCGTCGACTTGTTTTCCTTTGGTTCGTACTGTGTGTAGTTGGAGGATCATGAGAGGCGTCGCTTGGCTTGGGGATACTTGACGGAGTGTGAAAGGACACACGTCTTTTTCTCGATGCTGGGATGGATCCGGATAATGTGGCATTGCCAATTTCGCTAGCCTCATGATGTAGTTGTTGCCGTGGAGTAGTTCTTCCAACACGATTTCTGGATCGAGAAGAAGTAGGCGGCGTCATCCAAATATCCGATTCTCCATCTTCCTCTCCACCAACTTGCGAGCTTTCCCGATAATGGCGAGTAGTCTTGTAATCCACCACAGGCAAGCCTCCTGACATATATATCTCGTCATCCCCTTCAACCGCATCCTCATCATCACCACGCATTCCCCCTTCTCCCAGTCGTAAACCATCATTCCCTACAGCTCTCATCCCACTCATACGCACCGAACCTCGTGGACTTACCAATATAGATTGCACCGACGGTCTCGGATCTTTAAATGTCTCACTCCGGATTCTAGGACGCGGGTATGACTTCCTCCTCGGCTTCTTAGCAATCTGCTGCGGCGATCCATTGGATATTTCCGATGCGCGTTGCGAAGCCCTTACCGTTGCGCGACGTGAGATATTGCGTTTCTGTGGTACGGAGGAGAAGAGGTCTTTTCTAGGTGCGAAAGTAATGGGTTTGGTGTTTGCTTTTTGCGGAGATGTGGTTCGTTTGACTGTTCCTATTACTTCATCATCCTGTGATGCATTCTCGTAGTCGTGTAAGAGAATATGGAGGAGTGGGTATGTTGTAGGACTCAGGCCGTCCGCGGAGGATATAGGAGATGAGCCGAGTTGATTCGGCAGAGGTGAAGGTGCACTCATATCGCCAACCCATTCTAGTGCTACAACGGGATCTTCCGTGGCGATTTGTTGAACTAGAAGACCGATGGTGTTGAAGATGAGCACTCGGCCTCTTTGAGTCCCGATAGTGATGAGCGTCTCCATACTTTGGAATATATTGTCGACATCTGCGGCCGCATCACCACCCACAGATACCATCTCTTTCCCACCACTTTTGAATCCACTCGCCCGACTAACCCGTACACACAAACAACTCACACCCCCTTCAACATCCCAAGTCCTCAAAACCTGTCCCTTATTCTCAAACTCAAAATCAACAAGTCTACACCTCCCATCAAACCCGGCTGTAACCAACCTCCTCTTATACCCCGGCAAAAACTCCGCAGCACACATACCTCCCATAGCAGCTCTATGCAACTTTCTCATAGAGCCRAGCAAGCAAGGTTGTCGATACTTCAAACCATGCGGATATTCAGGATCAAGTAACGACATCGCCTCGCGTTGTACAGTTGGCATAGGAAATGAATAAACCGCCAACGACCCGTCTCGAAATCCAAGAAGAAAGGTACATGATTCTGTATCAATAATATTGCCATCTGGATGAAAAGCCGCGCACGCAAAAGCAGACCTCGAGCAAGCGGGCGAGAAATGTACAGGTGCGCTTCCGGCTATTCTGAGATCTTGGAGGAAAATAGTTGGGGGTTGAGAGGACGCTGAGAGCAGGAGATTGCCGTCTGTGGAGATTGCGAGGACTGCTGGTGGGGAGGGATGGGGGTGTAATGGTGGGAGGAGGTCTGCTGTTGCGATGGAATAGGTTTGGATTGAGGAGGTGAGTGTTGTGGTGAAGTATAGGAGTTGTCGGATTGGGCAGAAGAGGAGTAGGCGTGGTGAGCCCTGGTGTGCAGTTTTAGCCCAAGGATATTCATGATGGGTTGCATCAGTGAAGATACGTGGGTTGACGTACATCTCCGGCTTTCAATTTGTACTTTCTCTTTCTTCCCTTCTCGGTATCGTATAGGATGACAAGATGACCATCCGCGACCGCGAGAATGCCGCTGTTATCCTTGGCTGCCTTTGCATTGAGGAGTCCATCGGATGTTGCACATTCGAATAGGACTTTCTTCGCTATACCGCTGTGGAGGTGGACTGCGTTGGACGTTGTGATTAATAAGTTGGAATGATGGAATGGAACATCTGTTATCATTGTTAGAACATTGCGGAGGTCTATGCACAGAGAAGGAATCGGTTGGCCAGATGGTTGGGGCAAAGGGGACGTTGGCCGAGGAAGGTGTGTAGATGAAGTAAGCAGCTACGGCCAAATTCATATTATGGTTGATGGGGAGGTTGTGAATGGACCCGCCGTCAAGTGAAGTGTGGAAACTTATGCAGAATAGCAAATCGGTGTGATTAAACTGTACAAATGCTATCTGCATGGGGTGCACGGTGAGGTGTAGGATGCCTCGTTACTGGTATCCGAGCCTGATCCAATTAGGTACCTATGTATACACGCACTCACCTGACTATTCTTGTTGAGAAGCAAAAGGGTCAACCCTAGAGTCTCTAGAGTTTATAGGTCTTGTATGGATTGGCGACAATTCTACTACAATATAGGTATCGGCCGGCCTTCATCACTCGGGACAAAGATGTGTAAAAATAGTTCGTACTGAATCTTATCTGGTTTCTTTTTTGTGGAAACGCTCTCCAGGATACTACTTCAATTATACTCCATGAAATACTTTAGGCTGCTCGTAATCGTCGGCCAGAGCAAAACTCATTATTTCCCCAAAGCTTCCAATTTAAATCTTGCACACTCTATGCAATACTTCTAAACTCGACCATGACAATACCCATCCCCAAAACCTTCAATTTAAATCCTTCCACACTCCATCCATATACTCAATCTCCCTCCAACACGGCAAAACAAGAAAAATCCCAGCCCCAAAAACACAACCCCATAAACCCCCAAACCAACATTCCACTAACAAGGCCTATTCTCAAAAGGCTTCCTCTCCTCTCCCCCAAATCGAAAAACACACCCAGTCCTCCCCTCAACACAAGTCCCCTCATTCCCATCCCAGCCCCTCAGCCTCGCCGAGAAATCACTAGCATACTCAATCGTCTCCTCCATGCCATTCTGCATCTCGGTCAAATCCTCACTCGCCACTTTCCCCGCATTGTACATTTTCGCAGCCACGTACGGATTCCCCGTAAAGTCTGGGAGATCGGAGTTGAAATCTGGTGCCTCGCCGTTCATGATTTTGAGATAGCCGGGGAATGTGCCGGTGCCGAATATGCCGGCGGATATCATGGCTTCGATGCTGGTGCTTGGGTCCGAGGGGGAGAGGATCGGGCCAGAGGTTACTTGCATTAGACCGCAGGCGCCGTCTGGGCCGTAGGGGCAGTTTACGTCTGCTTGGGCGGTTGACTGGGGCGTGCGTGTGTTAGTTGTTAATACTTCAATTCACGAGTGATATAGTGAGTCAAACCCTTAGGTTAGTTCAGACTCACCTCTTCCAAAACCATAGTCAAAATAATCCTAGCATCAATAAAAGCCTTTTTAGAAACCTTGACAACAGCCTCTTTAATAGCATCCACAATCGCATCATCCGGATTCTTATCCTGAATCTGAGGAAGATTAATCTCCCACAACGTTTCGAAACTCTTCCACTCGTCGATGCTGGGGAAGTCGGCGGCTTTGGGTCCCGCGGGGCAGAGATATGCTCCTGGGGCTTGTTGTTCACCGTCTTCAGGATCTTTTTGTTCATCGATGTCTTGGTACCATAGTTCTTGATATTCGGGTTTTAGGGTTGCTGTGTCGCCGGCGGGAGATTGGCCGGGGGTTGGTGTTGGATTTGGTGCGCCATAAGCTTGGGTTGTCACGATTGGAGGTTGTTGTACCGATGAAGGAGCAGGTTCAACCTCGCCCTGTGGTCTCGCCAGCGCGACCGCAACAAGCAAAGGGAATGAAAGAACAGCACGAGTCATGACAGGCTACAATTTCGTAGATGAGAATAAAGATTTAGATCCAAGATAAGAGACACTGGTAAAATTAGAATCGAAGAATTCAACACCCTATAGACATATATAGAGAAAGCAAAGTGATTCAGCCAGTTGTCATGATTCTCGGAGAAAATGATATGAAGCTGTGTGTCAGTTTCGGGGTCGTGGCATAGGATGTGCCTGACTGTTACAACAAAGTCCGCAGGATGGCTCGCTTCCTGTGCAGGACTCATTGTTGACGGATTTACTCATATCTGTCGTGATCATTGTTGCAAACGGTAAGGTTCGGAGCATGAGTGGTGATACAAATGACACTCGCACGAGCTTTGTTCGAAAACTACTCCTCTTTTGGGTGGATCCTTCGATGTCAAAGGATATTGTGGAGATATGCATTGGTACTTTTCGCCCTGGAGCATTGCCTAAAAGGTAGTGCGTCAAGCCCTGTTCGTCATTAGACCGCGAGGACGACCGCTGGATTGTATGGGAAGGAATTTGCGCTGCATCCCGACCAATCGCATCCGTATGCTTGAATACGTAACGTGCGTGTTGCGGCAATGGACAGGTGGAGGCTCGATAGGGCGAAACGTGACGTCGATCGCATCCTGAGGCGCAGCAGCCAACACCGCTCAGGAAGCCAGCTCGTTATTGAAAAGCCAACAACAAGACGAAGGATACTCAAGCCATCCAATTTTTACATTAAGTGATGAAATGAGACAGGCCTAACCTAATACATTACGTTTAAAAATGCCAAAACGCCCTTTCCCATGATGCAACGAATGATTTGGGTGCTTGACGGATGTCGTTGAAGCTGGTCATTACACGTACTCTCATCCCCTCCACTATTTCAATTTTGCGTACTGCTTGCCCCACTTCTCTGCGATCTCTTCCTCGGTGAATCTCCTAGTCTTGGCTCGAAGCATCTCTGCTCGTTCCTCTAGCGTCAACTTCATCTGATCGCCCATTGGCACCAGACACCTGGCGAGGTGCATGTAGTTTTTCGCTAATAGACTGAAAGTAATCATCAGATAATCGATGTTGTAAAATACAAGAGCATGCTCGTCCGAGTATTGCTTTTTCTGAGCCAGGAAGGCAACGGGGTGATCGCGCCAATGGCGAAGGGGATTCAAGTGGTGAGAGGTGTGGTATCCATCATTGTAGCAGTATCGGTTGCTCTGGGCCTGGAGTCAGAAGGGATCACTCTGTATTGATATGAAAGAAACTTACAGGTACGTCAATGACTGTGATGCTTGATCGGAAGTCGGAATCCGGCTCCAACTCATCCACGAAAGCATGTTGACCCCAGTTTCCAATCATCAAGCCAAGTCGCATGATGGCAAGAGGCAGCAAGAAGACGAAGAATGTTGCGCGGGCATTGACTTTGGTGAAGAGAAGAAATAGCGCGACATAGTTTGTAATCTCGAATGCACCTGCCTTAAAAGCTAGCTCTGGTTTCTTCTTTTGCAAGAAATACCGGGGCAGGTCGAACCAGACGAAGAAATAGAATCGTCCTACGTAATGTAAGAAATGCCAGATGTCGTCTCGCTGGTATCGAACGGTAGATGAAAGATCATCGGGGCCATTGCCTTCGACGTGGTGGTGTTTGACATGATGGAAATAGTAGCTGTTCCATGTGTGCCCCATCAATGGGTCGGTGATGTAAGGGAAGGTCAGGTCGAACCAGGCAAACTTCTTGTTCAGCACGCCACGCATGTGGATGTGTTGATGCATCATCAGCGTATATGTGCCCATGTAATAGATTTGCATGACGAAATGCAGCGGTCCATGCCACCAATGGAAATTGTAGAAGAGGTACATGGCGGACGGAACGCTAGTCAAGAAATAGAGAAACAGATGGGTTAACATGACAACATCGGTGTCGACGCGGACGATAGAACGAGCCCATCGAATGTAAGGGTCAATGATCCATTTGCGAAAGGGGCCTTTGATATCAGGCGTGTCCAGAGTGACGAAGACGGTTGGCTCAAAGGTCGAGGACTTTGGGTTGTTCAAGTCCTTGAGCACTTTGATAGTTTGCTGCTCACGCTCTTGTGCATCTGGAACGAGCAATTAACCTCTGGGTTCGTGGACATAAAGAGGAAAGGGCATCACGGCGTACCTTCAGGTGACGCTGAATCAAATCGAGTGCGCTTTACGGTTGAGTCGTCTGAATCGTCGGAAGCTTCAGCATCAACGTCGGGAGTGGCAGATGAAGGATGTTTCTTCTGGAAACGATCATAGTCAGACTGCAAGACGTCCAAGACCATGCGGTCCGGGGCGGTGAGCTGAGCGTCTGGTGCAAAGTAGAGATTGACCATGATGGAAGATAAGATAAGATGAGATGGAAGGGGAGCCCCGTGGGATTGGACAAGGACAGACTTGGGTCGGAGTCGGGCTGTGTGGCTACTGCACCAAAATGAAGGGCAATTGGCCAAGCTCTGTCGCAGAAGACCGAGAAAGAGGCCACGAAGCGAATCTAGGCGGGTAGAGAAGAGCCTGAGTGATAAAGTAAGGGGAATGGAGGCTGTGTGAAGCGGGGTCTCGCGATAAAATGTCGGTCAGGGACGGGGACAGGGACGGGCCAGGAACCAGACGAGACAAACAGGCGCAAAATTCGCCACTCACACTGAACTTGCGGCTCTGCGATGATTTGGTGGTACGACTCGGGCGGGCAGCAACCGTCCTCCCGTCCTCTGCCAAGAGCCGGATGCAAACAGAACAAACACAATGAGACTGGTATCCTTGTATCAGAAGAGGAGGCTCGCTGTGGCGTTGTCGGAGGGGTAGATGGCAAGAATGGAGAATGTATAACGGGCGCAAGTGTGGTTGTTATAGTAGCCTGTTGCGGATAGAGAGCTGAAGTACGGGTGACTGGGCTTGCACGTGAAGCCGAAGAGACCTCCTGAAGAAGAAGAAGAAGATGTTCGATGAGTTGATGCAACAATTTGAGCAAGAACAGGAGAGGGAAACCGCACCGCACTCAGACCGGAAAAGGGAGACAGGGAGACGAAGAGACAATGGAGAGTCGCAAGAGGCAGGAGCCAACAATGCTTTCGATAGCAAGAGGCGAACCTCGCCCACAAACACTTTCTCCTGCTCTCGAGCTTAGTCTAGCGCGGGGTATATCCACCGTGCAAGTGGAGCTTCGAAATTTCCTGCGGATCTGTCGGCGGCTGCTCCAGCCATTGGTCAGTTTTCAAAAACATATCCTCATCCCCTGCATGGGGATACCTTACTGTGAACTGGCGCTGTTTTGGGGCCAAAGGATCACCGTTCGTATTCGTCGTTGCATAACCGTGTCCACCTTGTGATTCAATCGCTACTCAATTTTCAGAGCAGGTTCAATTAAATAATCCACATCTCGCAAAGAAAAGAATGAGGACTTATGATGTAAGAAGATACATGGGGACATGCTGCCTGAATTGTTCAAGGAAAATACATGGACCGATGGTGGACCGTCCAATCATAGAGCACGAGCTTAGTCCGACCTTTCGCCGACCTCCCCTTCACCTCCCTCACCCCCTCCTCCATCTTGAAAACAGCTTCTATATTTCCACCAGGCCTAGGCTGCCATACTTTCCGTCTACACAAGCCGCATGGGCCTTCCACCTGTATTTCCAGTGGTACCTGCCTCTTGCGCAGTTTGTTGAGCCTCATCTTTCACAAATGACTCTTCAGGAGGCGTGACTGGCATCTAGTTATAGAGCGATCGGACATCATTCTCGGTTAGAATGAGTGAATCATTCTGATTTTGGGGAGAATACAATATCACTGAGTCCATGTTACAAAACACTTTCTCTGAAGGCACAAGGTGTCCCCTCTGTCTTGCAGTCAACAAAATCATTGGACACGCAAGCAATTACTACTCAGATTCGGCTCGACAGGATGGGCAACACGGCCCATTCCTTGCCTGAGCAGAAAAGAGCTTGATTCCCATTTTCTTTTGCAACACGCAACTTCGACACCCCTCGTGAAGTAGCAGTCAAAGGCTGCACTCTTCCTTGGAAGTCAAACATGTCAACATCCAGTGATCTTATTGATCGAATTTGAATCCCCCCATTATGGATATCATGCAATTGGTAGCTACTTGAGAAGTAGATATAGTCGCCAAGCACGGTCGGAAACCGTCAAGCGACGAGCGAGACCCTCGCGTACTTTCAGATTCAGCTAATGGGAGGTGCATTACACCCGAAATCCATTCCGGGATCCCGTTATTCCCAAACCCAGGATTAGCAATCCGACATTGCCTTGAGGACCAGTTGACTCCGTAAAGTCCCCTGGTGGTTTTGAATTAGCAACCAACATTTTGGCCCCAATATGTCCCTGGATCAGTCACACATCATGTGGAAGAATCCCAGGTTTAGGAGGCGTGGACACTGAAATCTTCCCCTGCCTGTGTCATGGCAGGKCTTGTATTTCTTGCAAACTGGACTAGGTGGGAGGTAAGACAAGCTGGTGATCGACCACCAAAGAAGTAAACCTTGCCCTTGGGATTGAAATGGCAGACAACCTTGAGCTTGACATTCACTTAGTATGTATGGCGTAAGCGTGTGGGGATATCCGAGCGGCCTACCGTGCTGCCCGGAATGCAATATGTGCTGAATGATAGGATACCGAAAACGTAGACACGGCCGACTCGTGAGGCCTGGGGGATGTACCATTTTTGGCCCCTTCGTTTTTGAGCCTCGTCCTCTTAGCCTTGTCATGTACTTAACTTTGCCTCATGCCATTCAAAGGGCGCTTACAATTTCATATTCTAATACTCACCCGCAGTGTACCTCGACGTTGAGCGGAAATGGCGCCTCTAATCGTCGAGGTATGGCTCGGAGTTACACGCATAATACTCACTAATGCTTTTGCTGGTGTATTCAATCTCTTTCACCACAGGCAGCGTAGACTCATACTCGCATCGGCAGTATATGGAATTCTGCTGAGTATGATTGCTCAAGCAAACGCAGCGAACACCGACCTATTCGCTCCTGTACAGACACCGACTCCCCAGCAGGAAACTGCAGTCAACCAAGTAGGAGGATGGTTCTACTTTGGCAACTGGATGGCCCGAGGTGACGAGATACGGTCAGGTAAGGACGTGCGCCAATGTCTTCTCAACCTTGCAAAAGCTCTTGAAGAGGTGGAGGTCCTCAGTTCAGCAGAGTATTCAGGTGCGGCAGGCGCTCTATCACTACTTCCCACTGCCGGCGCATTCCTTGGTGCAACAACTAAGGAGACATGGATTGTGTATAAACTCGTTCCGATCGCCGGCATACTCAGTATGTTTCTATCCATGGGAGCTACAATTACACCTTCGGATGTTGGAGAGTACGAATCAGACAGGGCTTTCAGCTATGGAGGCCTTATGCCAACTGTTAGGACGGAACTGCACTATGATCGACAACACCACGATGATTCGGACCGCGAGGCTTTTCATGATATGCCGGATGCACAGAAATTTGCGAAAGAGGCGTTGGATCGGGCTAATGATGACTCTGGAGGCGAAATATTCTTCAGGGTTTGGTTTGCCATCTCCCTGCAATGCATACGGTATAAGTTGTCTAACATGGATTGGGATATATACCCGCCGTTCTCTATATGAATGTAGATGATACGGAGAACGGAACGAAATGGAATGAAAGGGGCGATACATCGAGAGGAAGAGTAACGGAAAAAGAACAAGACGGGAAAATGAACCCATCAACTGGACGACGCTCATACACCCACATGGCCCCCTTGGTACATACATCCCTCATACACCTCACTCCTCCCATCACTCATCACCCAGTCTCAATCCCTATTCAACCTCACACAAACCCCATACTCCATAATCATCTTCCCAACAACAACATACCCACCAACAGGCAACGCCAAAAAGATGATAATACCGGTACACGCCACAATAGCCACGATATCATAGACAAGAACCGGTTGTTTCTGGATCCAACCCCTGGCGAGGGTAAGTAGGAAGGCGAAGAGGCCCCACGCCACGTTGATTCCCAGCCACATCATTGTCCATAGTCGTTGTTGCAGATTGGATCTGCGGCCGGGGGAGAACTTTGTCATTCCGTATATGCAAAGCACAGGGATTACTGAGATGATGCCTGCGCTGAGGACGGAGTAGACATTATACATTCCTGGGCCTTCCACGTAGGGACGGATCTTCGGCCGTTTCAATATGCCGGTCGTTTTTTCTTCTTCGGTTTCCACGATCTCACCCACGGCTCCGTCGATGCTGACGCCTTGTTCTATTGCCTTGCGCAATGCCGTCGAAGAGACGAGATAGTATTTGGGGTAATTGGGGATCATCAGATTTGCGCATAAGTTGACTACGGACATGAGGGCGAAGGGTATCACCGTCAACCCGAATGCGGAATACCCATATTGGGTAACTTGGTCGCCTCGCGCGCGGTACAATGTAATCGCTGAGAAGATAGCCTGACCTGCAGAAGCCAGGATCTTTATCAAGTTCCAGCTGGACGCTATTTGAACTCCTGGCTTTGTGGGCCATCCAGGATGCTTGTAGCCATCGAAGTGAGCCGATTCAAATTCTGCTGTATTGCTGAGGCGGACAAAAGCATAGCCATGTTGGTAGAGACTAGCAATATCAACGACACCATGTATGCGGCCATTAAATGTCTTTACGGCTTTATTCGGCGGCATCTTGTTATTGGTGTCTGACAATTTAGTGACGGTAAGTAGGGCTCGTGACCTAGCAGCTACCTCTAAATCATTCTTCCCGAAAATGGCTCTCGAACGCAAGGAATTCATTCCATCGAGCAGGCCGATAGTTGGTACAAGCAATACAAGGAGGCCCCGACCTATGCTATCGACAATTCGGTTTGCAGGGTAGGACGGAATCGTGGCAGCATGCGCGATATAATTTCCAAGGATGAATATAAAAACGTCTTCGACTTTTGCGCGTCTGCATATTAGGTTCGGATCTCCATGGTTATCGATTGACGTGACATTAGCACTAGCGACTATTGTGCTCAAGATACTCAGGATGAGCAACACGCTCATTAACACCATGTTCGATCGTACGTATAGGATAATGAAGTTCAGGCAGCAAAAAGAAATAAAGGAGAGAGAAACCTTGAGTCTGAGACTTCGCAAATTAAAGCTCAAGGTGGCAGTGTTCATTCGAAGAAATGTCCACCTGCAGAGCTGAATTTCAGCCTCGTTCTTCAGCGCCACAGCATAGCCCAGTGACGTGGCTTGCAGAGACGCATGTAGAAACCTGACTCCATTCCCATTGCCATGATCCAATCAAGTCAGCTAGTATGGCGGCTGAAGCACAGTTTTGGGAGAACGATTGCCCACTTTGGTTTTGGCGCTCGTAATGTATGTCGAAGTGCTATGTTACTGGCTATGAACTTTCTCGCTTGTCGACAACTCGTCAAGCGAAAAGCCTGCCTGGTGGCCTCTGCCATTATCCTGGAACTCACACTCGCTCAAGAAAGGCAGAACATGTCCAAGTACGCCTGAGCATCTATCAATGCTCTAAATGATCATCGAATATGCTTCTTTTTCTCGGCTTGGGTGGCTGTTCGACATCAGGGTCCTTCAAGTCTACACCAACATGCATCCATGCAAGGACGCCGTCTGCGATATGTTCTCCCAGCCAAGTCCACTGAACCAAAGGGTCATACTTCTGGGTGGCTGCATCGGGCGCGAAGCCGTCATCTCGATTTAATGTGACAGGTTGTGTATTGTTGACGTATTCCGAAGTTTTCTGAAGATGTATGTCAGCATTCGCATTTGTGAATTGAAATGATCGCAAGCTACCTCGACCCATTCCCTGACGAAATCATCAAAGTAAATCTGGCCGATATGAACTACTCTTTTTGAATCCTTTGGACGAACTGCGATATGAACGTGCGTAGATCTGCCTGGATAATGACCGGGGAAAATTGTGTCAAAATCGACAGTGCCGTGTACAGACGTGGGCTGCCAGCCGCGTAGAAATTCCGTGTTTTTCGTACTATACCGCCCCAGAGCATTGGCGTGCCATGCGTCAACGCGTGCTCCTTCGAGCGGTTTGCAGGTGTTGATGTCAATGACTTGCATCGCGAGACGCATATAGACCCCTTCTTGCTCCGCGGAAATTTCTTTGCGTTTTGGTTGGCCGTCAATCCAGTAGGGGCCGTAGATGGACTGAGGACTAAGAGCACAACCCGAAGGATTTCGCTCTGGCTCCTGATTCCACCGAAAATCGAAGAGGTCTTGTGGGTCTTTGGAGTTTATGTCAGAATGGAAGTGATTGACCTTGAGCCATTTATCGAGCGACGCCTTGTCGCGCGAAACCAATGCTACATTCCTGGTAAGCCCACGAGTCTGCACGCTACACGAGAAACAACATACAAGTAGCCAGCTTGATATCACGCTTCTTCCGGAGGTCTTTGAGCATCTCTACCCTGCCTTCGGTCATGCGCTTATTCAGTTCCTGCATTTCTGGTGATTCCAAACAACGACCCAGCTTCTCCGTAGAACGCGCAACATGCGCCTTGTACTCCTTCATTTCTATATCGGAAAGTGAAGGATGCGCGAGCACCCCATTCACAGCGAAGCCCGCAATGGCGAGCTTGAAGAGCGTGTGGAGAATCATCGAGTGTTGGGTAGAAGTGGGTAATAGAAGGGAGCAATAGTAAGAGAATAAATAAATTTTCCGAAGAGGAGAATTAGATCATGGGAGATAATCATCCAAATGAGGAAGCAACGGTGGCTTTTAATAATAAAGAAGGAAGAAAGCAGCAGCCGCAGTCTCGAGACTTCAGGAGGAGTGACTGTCGGATCCCCCAAAATCTCCATCCTCCTGATTGTAATAATGTCGCACAGAGTCCAATAACCAACCCCAGATTCGCAAAACGAAAGTGACCAAGGATCAAATATCTACCAAGCATTTCCCCAATCCGCCAATTAGAGAAGATGTGAGACTAATCCCATCGTGTGATTTGAAACAGTTCAGGCCAGATTCGGATTAATCATGGCGCGGCATTGACCACGGACCATCCCGTCTCCACCAAGGGATGCGAGGCATGGACTACTCCACAGTCACGCACTGTTTCGGAATGCGTTTGCCTCGGATGGAATAACGCCTCTTGGATGGCTTTCGTGCAAGAGGATCGCAATATTTCGTTCTTCTTACCTCTGCACCTGAGGGCGACTTGTACGTACCAGCCCAGCACCAACCCGCCCCCCAAGCGGCTTAATATGTTTCACTGGACCGCCCACCTTCCGGAAGCTACTCCGTATGAGTTTGTGGGCTGAGCCTCGAAACTTCCTATGAAAGGCTGCCTGGGAAAGGCTCTGGCCTCAGTCCAGTGCTCTAGTCGTGTATGAATCGAGAGGTTTGCATGCACCTGAGCTGAAGCATGCATGATGGCGCGCAGTGGTGGCGCAGACGGGTACACTCTAGGCCACTCTTCGTATCCCAAAGAGTAAGCGATCACATGTGTTGATCCCCAAAATGTCTACCAAGAATGTATTGGTTGGGCGGGATTTTGGTACATGGCACAAGATGCTTGCTTTGCCTTACAATGAATGTAGGTTCTCAATAGCGCAATCCGTGGGGCGCAGAGCCTGCTTATTTGCACGCTACTTGTTCAAACAATCTCCATATAAAACGCACGAATTTCTTCATCCCTCATCGCATTTAGAGGCCCGCCGACACGTCTAGTGGGTCTACAACTACTTATTCGAAACTTCTTCAACCTTGCCACGGCAACATGGCACCTCTTACCAAGCAAACCTCCGTCTACCAGCAAGTCCCTCTGGTTGACGATGAACATTATAGACCTGAAAGTGGAGAGAGTTTCTCTTCCTACGATCAGTCTAAGGAGAAGAGTTCCACGACTCGTCATCGCGTATACAGCGGCCCTAGGTGCTTTCCTCCCCTTCATCATCCTCGGCTTCGCTGCCATGCTGAGTAACGGCGTGTCTGCTTCGCACGGAGGGKTTCTCCAGATTGCCTGCACCACGACTGCGAATGGGTCACTTAACCAATTAGCGAGACGGGCGTGTCTAGGCGGGGAACAGGATCTGCGCGATGAGCTTAAGAAATTGGAAGTAAGGTTCGGCGAGATGAGAGATCGAGATGGGTCTGGTGGTAGGTTTGCGGCGTTTAGGATTGAGAAGGAGATTTGTGGTATGTTGAGGAAGGGGAGTGCAATGATGTAGATCATGGACAGGTAGATTGATAGATTAGATACCTGGTCCAGCCTCCCCTCTTTTGATTATTTTTCTTTCAAAAGAAAAATGTGCCGTGATGTCGTTATATCAGTGTTAGTGTCAAATTCAACGTAACGTAACCCAAGCCAAACATCATATAACCCAATAGTGTAGCAAAACCACCCCTTAAGTCATCCCCTCTTATCAAAACACTCCAAACCCAAACCCAGCCCAGCACAGCATATTGAACAATTTCACATATACACCCCCTTCCCTTCCCTTCCCCTCCCTTATACAAAATAAAAACCCCGCCTACGGAATTCTCCACCCCGCAATCGTAATTCTCTTTATCTATGTCTCTATCCATCTTTGTCCGTGTCCATATCCTTCATCCTCGAGAGACGGGAAATACAACACAAGTTACGAATGCGTGAGATGAGGTATTTCAAGTGTTCGTTCAAGTGTTCGTTCGTGGTGGACTCGACTCGACTCGGCGGTCTTTGTTTGACTTGTCGATTTCGATGTAATCGTATTTGTTTATTATTATAATAGATGGGGAAAGGAAAGGAATGGAATGGATTAGATTGGACTGGATTGGACGAAGCTCAGCTACAGGGCACAGAAGGGAAGAGTTGTAGGGTGGATGGATGGATGGTGAAATTATCAAGGTACAGTATAGTACAGTACAGTACAGTATGCATGCATGTATGTAGTCGATGAATCGAGTGTCATTAAATCCAGTTAATCCAACTATCTAACTACTTGATGAAGCCCACGTATTCCAATTCCAAATCCAATGAAACCTATCGTTCCGTTTTCTCTCGACAACCAAATCTTATATCCAGTGTCATCTCATTTCAACTCATTATTCAAAAGGTTATGCATCTGCTATCCTACTCATTCTTTTGAAGCCAGAGAGGTAAAGATTATAAGCAATCGCCGTGGGGGGAAATTTTTCAAATGAGTGTTGGGGGTATAGTGCGCCTTTGAATGCGAGATCGTGAAGTCGTGAGGATCGTTGTTTTTTAAGCATAAAGTCCCTCCTCCTCCTCCTCCATCTCCTCCATCTCCACAAATCCAGAGTCTCGCAGGCCGGTTCCATCTCGGATCCTGCTGCTCTTGCGGACATGACGACTCTTTTTGGTCACCTTATTCTTCTCCGAAATCTTGGTGACCTTGCCATTGGTTACCTTCTTTAGATCGACACCTGTGGTGCGGACCTCTACTCCCATCACCTTCATCTCGTCAACCGCAGCGAGGACATCTGCCGTCCGCCTCTTGTGGGCATCCGACAACTCTTCTTGTTGAATGATGGCCAGACGGTTCTGTTCCATGAGACTATCAATGGTCTTCCGGGCATCTTCGGCATTCGTGTACAAAAGGGTCTTGAGCTCCTGGACCTGCGCCTCCAACTTCTCAGCTAGCTCGGTTCGGTTGTCTCCAATGGCACGAGCTTCTTCAAGTTCTTGCTCCAGTACGATGATCCTCTCGGACTGCTCGGTGGCATGCTGTTCAGCGCTCTCCTGAAGATCCTTGATCGTACCCTTGTGCTTTGAGATAACCTCGTTCAGAGTAGCACGCTCCTTGTCATGCGCCTCCTGTGTATTCAAGAGCTCCGATGCTTCGAATTCGATACGGCTGGCAAGAGAATTGTTCTCCCGAGCAAGTTGAGCATTCTCTTCACGAGACTTTGCCAGTTCATCTCCGAGTCCAGTGATGGTAGCGTCACGTTCCTCAATTTGGCCAGTATGTTGCTGTTCAAATATGATAGCCGCATTCTCAAGACCAAGGATGGTTTCCCTATCAGCATTCGTCTGATCGGTAAGGCCTTCGATAGCGGCCTGAAGCTCATCAATCTTCGCTCTGGAAGATTCCTCGAGGGATAGATACTTGTCGGAAAGGCCCTGGAATTCCTCATTTAATTGGGCAATCTGCTCAGCCGTCTGAGCCTGCAATGTATCACGACTGTCGGTAGTCTCTGCGAGATCGTCCTTCGTATCGCTAAGAGTCTGTTCCAGCTGCTTGTATTGATCCTCGAGCTCTGTGATCTGCCGTTCGGCATGGGCAAGTCGCTGAGACTCGGCATCGAGAAGCTCCTGGTGCTTGGAGGCAGCAGTGTGGGCATCATCTTTAAGCTTCGCAATCATCTCCTCCTTCTCCTGCTGGGCCTGGAACAGCTTGGACCGTAGCTCGTTGGCTTGAATTCCAAGATCATGGACATGAGCGTCGAGCATGTCAATGCGTCCATTGCGTTCTTCAAGCTCCATCTCGGTGTCTTTATGTTGCGCGTTCTCTTTTGCCAGCTTTTCCTTAAGATCCGCGACCTCAACTTGCAGTCTTTTAATGGTGTCCTTGTGATCCTCAAGATTGTTGGCATATTCATAGACAATGGCGGCCTGTTCATCGCGTTCACCCTCGGTCCTCTCACGTTTATGGGTCTCTTCGTTAAGGCGCTCTTGTAAACTAGCAAGCCTAGTATTATATTCCTCGAGTTCGCCCTCCAAGCGTTGGAGATCGGTCGCAAGCTGGTCAGTGTATTCGACTTGCTGCTGGACTTCGCTCTCCGCTTGGACCCGCGCGTCTGCCTCGTTATCAAGCTGTTCTTGGAACGCTTGCAAAACCTCCTCATGGGTGCGCTCCACCTGGGCAACATATTCTGCATGCCTTTCCTCATGAAGGGTGAAGGTGTCGGTGACCTTCTGGAGCTCATCGCGATACTTGCTCAGGGCTTGGCGCAGCCTCTCATTGTCGGTTTCTTTGTCTTCAAGCTCGTCCTTGAGGCCATTGATGGTGGCATCGTTCTCTTGAATCAAATGGACTTGCTCTTCGGCGACCTTTGTCATACTCGTAATTTGCTCATTGGCATCGATTAGTGCTTGTTCCTTTGTATCATTGCTGAGGTCCAATTCGTGCGCCTTCTTCTCCAGCTCCTTATTCTGCTCTTCGGCGTCGACATGAAGATCCAAGAGGCCGTCATACTGCGTTCGTAGCAGCTTAATCGTCTTGTTTTGTTTCTCGGTAAGGCTGACCTTCTCTAAGATTTCCGCATTGAGACCCTTGATATCATCCATCATCTTTGTTATGAGTTCGCCATTGTTAAGCCCAGTCGTGGCATCTGGGTATAACGAATCATACTCGCTGCGAACATCTTCCAACACAACACGAAGCTTGTTCAAAATGGCGTCAGCAGAAGAACCGGGGTCGGTGATATTGAGATTCTGGAGTTCAACGGCAAGTACCCGTAAGGCGCCCTGAGCATCTGCCAGCTTTTGATAGAGCTGATCAATCTCGGTCTCATAACGCTTGACAGCTTTACCAGAGATCTTGTCAGGAATGGCATGAGGATCGACCTGGGAAGAGTCGGCGAGGGAATCGTAGTTTGTCTCGTGGATGGATGAGAAAGACTCGACGGTGACCTGGCTGGATAGTGCCCGGGAGGCGTAGAAGCCATTCTGATGAGGCTCAACTTCCAATTGCTCTTGGGAGATGTTGAGATCCTCCGGCTCAATCAAAGTAATTTGGGTATCCTCATCTTCATAAACGTCACCGTTAGCACCAAAAGCACTCGTACCTGGAGAGGTTCCCTCATAGATAGACGAAGCCTTCAGCTGATCGATCTCCTTGCGGGCTCCATCCAGTTGTTCCTGAAGTTCCTCGACCTGATCGTCAGTTATCTCAATGTTTCCCAATCGACTCGACTCCAGCTGGTACTCCAAGTCTTCTATGGTACGCTCCCTCTCGCGTAGCTGGCGGCGAAGCTCAGCATACTCTTTTCGGAACTTGGCATCCTCCCTCTTGTGGTTCTCGATGCTATTGATCTCCTCGCTCAGGTGGCTACGACGAAGACGACGCTTCTGCCGTCCGCCTATCATTGTTCGCAGAGGAGCGAATTGGACCTGAGTATTGCTGTTCGCCTCATCCACATTGTGTACGTTGAGCTGCGCCGGAAGTGACATGCGGCTACGGCGTGTGGCCTTGGAGGGCTGGGCACCGACTCGATCGAGGTGTGGGGTGAGGCCGAGCAGAGGTTGCGAGGCAGGAATGGGTGTGGCCTGTGTGTCGGGATCGATATCGTCTTGGTCATCCTCGGTGGTTGCTGGCATTGAGTAACGGCGCTGGTGTCGCTTTTCGCGGTCGCTGATGACGGCAATGGTGTCGGAGGGTTGCGAGCGAGTGACTGAGTCGTTGAGCTCCCTGGCGAGTTGCTCCGAGTCGTCAATCTGAACACGCTTCGCACGCTTCGTTGGTGTGGTTGCGGCAGATTCGGGGGTGGGAGAGGCGGCACGCTTGTTACCGTTGGCCAGGTCAACAGTGGGCGTCTTGCGTCGTCGTGGACGCCGAGGAGTGTCTCCAGGCCCCTCGGGGTGGTGCTCGGCGGCGAGCCCGCTATACTTTGCCATGAAGGGGGTTGTTGTTGTAGTACTTTGAGGGAATTCTGGCGGGGAGTTCTCGGGGTTAAGGTGTCGGCTGGGAAGGCTGGTGTTGCACAGAGAAGAGGAGTATGATGGTTCGTGCGTGTGCGATGCCTTGGGAAGCGTTGTAGGGTGTGTAAGTAACGGCGGTAGATCAGCTTTGATCTGTAGAGGATAGTCTGGTAGCGTATAGAAAAGTATGTATCTGTCCCAAGGGTGGTGGAGAGATTGCACAAAAGTGGAAAGTAGAAGGGGAAATGTGTGTTTGAGTCAGTGTGTGGTCGTCAGAGAATGGGGAGGCTGGCTCGCTTTGACCATGGGCGGAAAAGGAAAAAAAAAAAAAAAAAGGATCAAAAACGGAGGAGGCTGGGGGAGGTGATGAAAGTGTTGACAATAATACTAGTGGGAGCAACAATAAGAGCGGAGGTGTTTTATGCTACGTCAGTGTTGTGTCTTGGGGGTGAATGATGGCCAATGGCTCGTGCAGTTGGCCAAAAAAAGTCGACCAGGGTCCAACCCGGCCACTGACGTTGACGCGTCGGGCGCCTGTTTTCACGCGTCTTCACCCACAATAATCATCAACACGAAACAGTAGCGTATTCGCAGCAACAGAAGAACGTTCGCATATTGTATTGTATTGTATTGTCCTGTGAAAGCATGCTCATGTCGCACGCTCGACGTCATTGCACAACGTCGGAGCAGCTCCTAAATAGAAAGTGAAGACGAGCACGCGCTATGACCATTGCCAAGACCTCATGACATGAACGTGCAATTCGATTCCGATACTGCACTCCTCATTTGCTGCGACTGCTGCAGTTGCTCCACTCTTTGATCGTGAGAAAAGGGGGCCGAGACCAATCTCTTGACTCGACACCCATATTACGGCCCGTTTCTTTTGATTTGCTGTTGCCTGCCATCTAGCGGCCGTTGCGCGGGGAGACCCGTTGATCCACCGCTTCTGCGCGGATGAAGAACTAATACCCGAATATACTGTGTACGGACTAGATGCTTGCGCTCTGCTATTCTACATATCGACCTCCGGTTTTCTCAGCTCTGATAGTCTTCTAGACGTTCTGTGCCGACTGACTATATTCTGTCAGAGAGTAGACGCAAAACCCAATCATTCATTTCCTTAACAAAAAGTCCCCACCCAACACCATTGCCTTCAGCGCACTGAGCACCCCATACACTCCCCAAAGCCTCCCTTTCGCTGCCCACCACAGCCTCGATCCTATCCAAGCCGGTGCTGCTCCCATGATCGCCTTCTCATTCCCAATCACCCCTCGCAAATCCACCTTGACCTTGTCAAACACGCTTGGCAACGTCCCAGCTCTCCACTTCTTCCTAAGTCCCACGTACCACTCCTCATCGTAAATCTCCCAAAACTCCTCCTCTGTATAGTATGCACGAGCATATAGACATTTCAGTCCACCCAAATCTCGGACTTTCTTCTCAATGTCGCGGTTGATCTTGATGGATTGCAGAGAATCCTGTGGGCCCATCCCCCAGACGCCAACATCCAGCATTACATCTGGAAAGTCCAACTCTGATCTTGCCATTGAGAAATTCCTGCGATTCATTGTGTGAGGAGCTCTGACGGGACATAACCAGAGTGGCCACAAATTGAATTCCTCTGATACGTAATGTACGAATTGCTCCGAGGTATTGTAGGGGATTCCCAGGTCCTGAATGATGGCTCGCTCGGCAAGACCAGAACGATGCAACGCGTGATTGACGGCTCGGGTCCTCATAAACAGATCCAGAAGCTGTCGAGTGATGCGGTTGAACGGGAAGAAGAAATACTGGAACGCAAGTTTTCCAGACCAAAACACGGCGCGATCATATCGAAATAGGTACGACGCCGTAGGTATACACTCCTTATGTGGCGATCCACCTCTTGCCGTCTTTCCAATTACAGACTCAGCATGCAAATAAAACCACGGATCCCCCGCTCTGTCGAACCTCTGGGGTTCCCTCCCCTCAATGCGCTTATCGGTCAACCTCCCCGTCATAACCACCCCTTTCTCTTTCCCGAACAAAATCCCATCCACAAAATCCACCCCCTCGTCCCGCTCCACCTCTTTCAGTCTGTCCACCGCCTCTACCACCCCTTGAACCGGCCAATACGTAAGCTCCACGAACTCCCTGCTCTCCACCAACATAATCTCCAACAATGTGACAATACCCAACGTCCCACATCCCCCCGAACAACCAAACAACAAATCCCTCGTCTCTGGATCATCAGCGCTCGCCCACACAATCTCACCATCCCCCAACACGACCTCAATCCCCAAAACCGTACAATCAAAGGTTCCATACCGGAACGAACTTGACTCCCCCGACGTACCCGCAAACCCGCCCCCAACTGTAATATTAGGTAATTCCATCACTACGGGAGGTAGCAGCCCCTTCTCCATTGTTGCAGCAACCAGAGTGTCCATGCTAACGTTCGGTTCCACTAAGGCGGTTTTGCGAGAAGTGTTGATAGAAAGTACATTATTGAGATGCGAAATGTCGATTGTGTTTGTGCGGGTTTTTGTGCTGATCCGGGTCGAAAGGGTGCTGCCGTGGTAGATACGGAAGGGGTTTCCTGTAGAGTGAAAGTATTGGACGCGTGATTGGAGGGTGGCGAGGTGGCCTTTGTGGGTTTCCATCTTGGTTTATCTTGATTTAATGGGGCTGAATTAAGTCGTCTTAAGCTGAGTCCTGGATCGGTGATGGGATGGAATGCTATTCGTAATGATCTGGTGGAAAGTAGATTAGCAGTGTATCCTGCTTTTTGATCCGGGTTATATCAGATGTGACTTGAATACACAGATTCCCCGCCTTCTGCCTTTAATGCCAAGACTAACCGCACTTCATAGCCTCAAGTCAGAGCATACGCGGGTTCTTTGTCTCTGGAAAAGCCGAGAACGCAATGCAGGTATATATGATAACACGACAATCTAGATAAACAAGCTCAAACCATCCAGCCATTTTACAAATCCGATGGTCTCAGGCGCGCAATGCCAGATTCGGAATGTAGCTCGTAAAGCTATTCCCGTGATCCTCCAACCTGCCAAAGGAAACGTAGGGTAGGATTTAACAACATTGAAAGGGTTAAGACAAGGAAAGAGGAATAAAAGAGTATAAACCGCGCATTGCATACCTTTGCCCCAAGCGTCGAGTATGGCAAATCACAGTCCAAAACTTAGGCCGCAGCCTCTTTCAACACAACGTCTCTAAATGATCCGAAAATGCCAACGATGTGAGAGCCTCTGGCCAACGGGACAAAATTGGTGGAGTTCGTATGTTAAACCATTCCGTAGGGAAGAGCGATAGGTGAGAGGATGAAGGCGATGTCATGTCTCTGCTTTTACGTCAGCCTAAGCAAAGTCAGCCGAAGCGTTCATAAAGGGTTTAGACTGTCCGGCGTTCCGGGTGAAATGTCGCTTGCACCCACCCGCAAGGCAGAGTGGCACGAGTGGTGTGTCGCGACGGGAGAGCTCAGAAATGGCTCTTGTTGCTATTGCTTTTTACGTTCATACAGGAGTTTGGATGAGGATAAATGAGCTGAGATGGGGTGCATGCTGATGCTGTCGATCGGTAGGTAAAGTATAGATTAGCGAATGCCTTCCGGGGGTTCGGCTTGGTACCTATAACTACGTATCTAGGCAGTTGGGAAGATCATGTGTTTCACTATCCTACTCGACGTGCACCTCTCTTCTGACAGAATAGAAAGGATCATCGCACAACTGTCCAATTGTCGAACCGGTCCCACAGACATCATGAATTGTTCTTCAACCACCACCACCACCAGTAGTACGCCACCCACCATCTGGAGGGAATGACAAACCTTTCAGATATTTAAGTTTTGTTTTACACCTCGAGTATTCCTGTTGATGGGCGCTGGAAGACATGCAAGAGTGAACTTTTACGACTAGCTTGCAGCCCTCCTCGATGGACTCTCCGGAATCTTTTTCATCCCTCAGCTTCCGGCTTCACAACTGTATGCACTGAGGTACGTGTCACTTGTTGTTTCTTCGTGATCCATAGGTATGTAGATGCTTCAATTACTCTGCAGAAGATTGACAATTCGAAAACATGTTTCCCTCTAGAGGACACTGGACCTTTTGCATTCTTTTCTGCTACGACCACCATCTGTAAACACGATACATCCGCAAACACACTCTAGCTGAATATTTAGACATGTGGAAAAAAACTCGGCCAATTCACAGTCTGATACGCCGACCCTGGAAGCGACCTTAGTCCTGCAAAATCCTCCACCAGAATGTACGCTCTGCAGACAAGGTAAACCAACCCTGAAATCACCACCGGAATCAACGCACGAAGGGTAACAGTGTACGCCGGATCCTTGTCACCCAAGGCATTGCGCAAAAAGTTTGCCGTTCCCTGCAGTCTCTCGCCAGATGCTGCTTTCCCCAGCCAGCTTCGGTGTGTTTTGGGCCTTTTCCCGGAGCCTGGTTCGCGGTGTAGGACCGTACCGTTGAAGACTTTATTGAAATTATGGCGTAACTTGGGCATCACATAGAAAAGTCCCCTGTCGACTACACTGGAAACAGCAATAGCTGACATGTTCCCTATTGACGCCCAGCGCCACAGATCCCTTTCCATTTCCGTTGGATACGCAAAGTTCCATCCACACAGAAATATTGCAGCGTATGTAAATGTAAAGAAGAAGAACGCCATCCAACCCCCGGGAGCCGGCTCAAGGAATTTATCATTGGGGAATCGATTTATCGGGCGCGCCTTTGGAAAGAAGTCGATGTGCATTCTCCGCAAAACGTTCCGCCCAAATTGCCAGTATTGAGACCAGGAGTATTCTTTTCGAGACACAAAGTCAAGTGGTGTTTCGTGCCATGATGACCTCATAGCATCGCTCGTCTGTTCTAGGCTGGTAGGAAGCGGTTTTTTTGTTTTTACAATGATGGGATGCCCAACATCAGCTGGTTTTTGCGCCCAGCAAATGGTTGTCGGGAGCGTGCAAACAATAAAAGCGAGTGTAGTCAACTCCAACGTGGTAATTGTAAGGTGCTGGATACGCCGCGCTATGCAATTGACGACAAACCAAAGCGTTTGAGCCACGGTGATGACACGGATGAGGGTATCGGCCTTGTTCCGATCGCGTATCGTTCGTTTGTCTATGGAGCCTGGGTATTCCAGAAGCTTGTTCGTGATGAGATAATGAAGCTGCCGGCCGTTTATCGGAAACGGATCAAAGCCCGGTGCATGGAGGACGATACCTCCCATATCCGCAAAGAACGAATGAGCCATGGTCCACTGATCGAAATTGGATGCTCGAAACTCATTGTACGAACGTCGTGCGGAAGTATATTGCCCCAAAGCTAGCAAGAGAATGAATTCAGGCCCAACGATACCAAGAAGGAACAGGTACAATTTGCGCCGTGGGAGAGCCCATTTATCCTCTCCCAGGGCGGGTACCTGAGGGCACAAACTAGTCCATGCGCACAGACAGATTGTGACCAAAGAACTCCATACAATATTGGTGGTGCCGCGGACATTAGGACTTTCAGTCCAACCCTGATGCTCTTCTAATTTGACTGATATGACCAGAGGATACTGCACGGCTCGAGCTCCTACCAGAATGGGGTAAGAAGAAAAGTGATGGATAAATACAAGGAGAACAGTAAGGACAAGGAACGGCCGGCCGCCCATGGTAAAGGAGTTTTGAGGAAAGTACGCAAGATTTGCAAGACTGGCGACATCAAAGGATACCGATGAGTGAAGATATGTAGACAGTACATCTGGATCAGGGATTCAATTGCTGCGAAAGCAGAGACCAGTATGCGTTTGAGAGGCTGATTTAGAGTGCATCAGTATGTGCGTAAATATGGCTCGTGCCTTGAAATAGATCCTCTGGACACCAATCGTCGGAGAGACAGAAAGGTAGCCATTGCGCAACTCTTCTGCACAGGAAAGTACCTAAGCGTCGTGATTGTTGCTACTAAAACGACTACATTATGCAGACCCGCTTTAGACATAGCTTATACAAAGGTCAGAGTCCGGGGTGGTTGTAATAAGTAGTCCATGGATGTACCAAGAAGCACCAAAACATTAAAAAAACATATGTCGAAATCCTGTATAAACGGGATATTATATCGACAAGTGGCCATATGATCTACATCATGTATGTACACAATCAGATATATTTGTTGTTTGGTGGGGTTTTCCAAAACACAGGGCGCCCGTAAATGCTACCCAGGCGCACAGATAAGGGGGCCCGGATTTTGTGGCTGAACACTGGCGCCACCACGCTGATCGATGCATTGACCGAAGTTTTGTTTTTGCCAGAGCATGGCGGAAGACCTTGAAAACGAGAAGAATTCAAGATTTGTGCATAAAGTTATGATTCTGGAACCAATGTGGATTTTTGACTGTGTATCAACAATCAACTCCTGACCGTCCCTACAGCCTCTGCCAAGTTCCTTGGATCTGTCCTACTATCTCTCGCGGATCTCGCCATGATTTTCTGGTCTTATTGGTAAGTTTTGCGTGAGGAATGAGCTATGCTTATAGCCATAGATCCGTACATGCAGAGATCTTAAGGGACGTGTGGCCTTCCTCAGATCAGAAATAACGGCCAAAGCGCACGCCACCGCCCGCCTGCCTACCGCCACAACTCTCCACATACGAAATAAGAATATATGTGACCAATGATACATCCGCAAGGGCTGAAGGTGAAATCTTGCGTACTCATAGATCTCGGTTGCATATCCACAGACCCTATAGTGCTGCTTTAGGGCCTAGAATAATTGAACTTATGGTCGGGCAACAATCGCATAGGAAAGTTATCTTTCTTGATTCATCAGCTTATTCGATATGGCGTGAGAGTGGAACTTAGAGGCGGTCAGAACGTCCCTAAAACTTCCCTTTTGCCAAAGGTTTCTGGTTTTAAGGGGAGACTGAGGTACTTTTTGTATAATAGAGGTTTAGGTATAGTTATTGTCTGTTGAGGAGCGTAAGCAATTTGGTGAGAAGACCGTGCAGTTCCGGCGTAATCTTGCTAACGCTGATGCAATGTGAAAAACCGATACATTTTTGTATCCCAATTTGTAGGGAGTTAAAGTGTAAATTTCGTGATCTGAGGTCTTGGTTATGGGAGGGTTGGAAGAGATAGCAGGTGCGACGGAAGGGCTTCTGGCCAAGAGTAAATTCCGGCTGACGAAGTGATCACCTACAGTCTCAATTGAATGTGAATGTACCATTAATACTGTACCTCTATCTATATATTGCTATGTCTTACCGGCAACCTCAAGCCCAAGTTTCTGTACTATATACTCGACTTCCCGGTGATCCGTATAAACTCTTCCTGGATGTGATTCCATACGAAGTCACCTCTACCCTCCTTTCTTAATTTCGCCAAACAATCAACAACGCTTTGACCTCCGCTTTCACAATCCTGATCAACAACATAAACACCACTTCCCACCTTGCCATCCGTACCCATCGCAACCTTGACATCTTTMCCCGCCTCGACGCCGTCTTTACTGCCCTCTTTTGCCGGATACCTAGCACTCGTGCCCAGATATAGATGTCTGTCTCCAGAGACTTCATTTGGAATTCTGATAAAGGCAAAGAGCGCTGATAGTGCTCTTATGACGAGATTCGCAATCCCGCCATCCCTAGCAACATTGCTCTTGACCGGTCCTGGGAAATCATGGACGAAAGAAACATCGGGTGCACTTTTTGCAACTTCCTCGAGACCCAGTGTCACTATTGAGGCAGCTTGTGCCCGCGCCCTCATGATGAACGGACCAATGTTTCGCCCCTGGATGTCGTCGTTGAGAATCGGTCCGTCTTTCGTGCCTGCGAATACTGAGACGACACGACGGAGTGCTGGTGCGGATTGAAGGCGTGGGAGGAGATTGACGATAAATCTAGTTCGGGAATGGATGACTAGACTGGCGGGGAAGTGAAGACCTTCTTCGGTGTCAATGCCGTTTAACAGTGAGCCTTGAGAGAGTACTAGGAGGTTGATATGACTCTCTTTTGCTTTGATATCTATGCAGGCTTTGTCGACGTTTTTGATGAGGCTGACGTCGGATTTTATGAATATGTATTCTCCTTTAGGGTTAAGCTCGTTGAGTTCAGCGGTGATTCTGTCCGCTGCTTGTTGGGATCTGCCGATGAAATAGGCTCGTGGCTGCTGGCAGTGTTTGGCGAATGATTGCAGGGTGTATTCGCCAATGCCTGACGTTCCTCCAACGAACACAGCTACGAGTTTGGATGGGAGGAGGGCATTGGAAGCTTGGACAATATCTTGAGATACCATCTTGTAGGGAGTCGGTAACTCTGCAGTGCCGATCTGAAACGAGAAATATCCGACTAGACCTGATTTTAGTTCAGTAGACTTACAACCCAGGCTGAACTGGAGCAGTGTTGCAAATGCAACGCGGATATCATGTATGGTGTGGAGATATTTATACTACCTCTCTCAAGGGCGGGTGAGTAGCAGCAAGGCTGCAGGCTACGTTCAACTTGCGTCGACTGGAGTCAATTCCACGATTCGTCCGGTCAAATCTTTAAGAGATGGAAACTATCGAATGTGGAAAGTAGAAGACACCACGTGATCCAAGATCAGTCCGAAACTCTGAGAGTATGGAGACAGCCAATAAGAGCGCGAGCCGTTCGCATTTGCGGTGCAATTGAGTCCCGACGCTAGCCATGTCCCGTAATCCTCCTAGCATTTCGTCGTATGTGACGCTCAGTAGAGTTCCTCCGGCCCTGACGAATGCGAGATTGGTCTCTATCGGATCTTGCAAAGTCACACTCAGTACGCTACAAGATGGGTCAATTGGGGTAGGCACATACCATACACATTGTCGAGCGCTTCCGAAATCACGAGCGGGAGTGCGTCATCCGCCATGTTCCGCCCAGACCTCACAGCATCCAACCAACCGTACGCAACCTACTCTCCCCCCATCTACATGTTGGAGGTTGTTGCAACCGGGCTTCTTCAAAGCGTCTCTAAATTTTTTCGGTGCTTAGTTACTTTGTGCAGACTTCTGTTGTGCTCAACGACAGCACACCATGCTCACCGCTCTACGCGCCCCTCCCACCACCCGTAACAGAACAGAACAATGGTCGGAAGCAAGACATGCACATGGCTGCCTCCATTATTGAAGTTTGGTTGACGAAAACAAAAAAGCAAGGGACTGAAACACAACCAATTAATCTTGCATGAGCAGATTGTGCAAGGCTTGTGGTTACCACGTTACAACCCCGGTCGGTTTTATTTTCGCTTCTAGGTCATTTCGTCCTCCTCTGACATGCGTCTTATTGCATCTCACAGCACTCAACATCTGGGCGGCACAGTCGCCTTGTGCCTTTTTCACTCAGAGAACATTTGCATCTAGGGAATTGAGTGAGGAGCCGAAAAGAGAGCGACTCGTAGTCGTTCTTAGCGTGTGAGCGATGAGATCGGACCGCCACCTCCCGGTCTGACCTGCTAATCATGCTGGCGCTATGAGATTTTAAACCTTCCTCTCTACTACGGCAGGCCTGTGGACTCCGCCATGTTGTTCTTGGTCGATGCAACACCTCGTATGTACCGGCGGGAGTTGAACTCGGGTCGTATTTTGCTAGATACAGGCTGCAAACTATTCGAGTTCTAGCCTGCTTGCACTTTTGGTCAGTGATGGACAACCCATAGGTTCCACAAACATCATTATCACGACATATCCGGATTGCGAAGTTTATGTCCCCCAAATAAGACTGGCAGTGTCCTAAAACGGATATAGTCCGCAAATTCCAAATAACTCCAGGAGTGACACTGCAGCTCCTTTGCCTATGTATGCTTACGGAGTAAGATGGCCATTAATAAGTGACTCGGCTGCAGATCTGACAGCGTCATTCGAATCCTGGGAACCGGGCGAACATAAGTAATCAGCGTCAACATTTATAAAGCTCTGCGTGCTACTTGTAACAACTACTGGTATTTTACTTCTCCTTTACATCCATCATGTTGGCGGTCAAGGTCTTGATGTTTGCAAGCTTTGCGGCGGCGAAAACTTGCACCAACTTTACCATCCCGGTCGATATTTCTTCTAGGCAAGGATTATTCAACAAAGTGCCGTTAGAAGGGAACCTTGACGCGACAGCCTTCGCTCAAGAAATCACCAACATTGCTCAGAATTATACTGCTGTGCTGCTTCAGGATTACCAGACTTTAGAAGGGAGCTACAGTATCTCAGCAAAGTTTTGTGAGCCAGACGGAGGGTCCGAAGGCTCTGTGGTGCAATTATTGACCCATGGGATCGGGTTTGATAAGACGTGAGCTGCCAAAAAATACCTTTCAACATGGTTATGATACTTATCCTTTTGTAGATACTGGGATCTGGCATTTAACGACTTCAATTATAGCTATGTTGAGACTGCGGTAGCATCAGGATACTCGACAATCGCAATTGACCGTCTCGGTATTGGCAATTCTTCGCATGGGGATCCTTTCAACGTCGTGCAGGCTCAGGCTGAAGTTGAAGCTCTGAACGCAATCACCACCAAACTCCGCAATGGTGACATCCCCGAACTCAACCGGACCTTTGAGAAGGTTGTACACGTTGGTCACTCCTTTGGCTCTGTTCAGTCTTACTGGCTTTCGGCACTGTACCCCAACAATACAGACGGCCTCATTCTGACTGGCTGGTCGGCAAATGGCACTTGGATACCTGCGACCTGGGGAGCGTGGAATCTACATGTAGCGAGACTAAACCAGCCACTTCGTTTTGGAAACAGCTCGAACGTAGAACTTTTGAAGACGTTTGCACAATACGGCTCCGGCGAAGCTCTGATCAAAGTCATCCAATCTCTCCTTCAAAGCCAAGGAATAGACCTTTCTTCCCAGGAAATCTGGAACGAGATCGCTACTACCGAAGTCGGCAACATAATCAACGGGTACAACGTGACCGGTAATCCTCTCGACTACCCATACGGTTACTTGACCTGGCCAGACCTCACAGCGAATCAATACTCGTTCCTTTTGCCTGGATTCTTCGATCCCGCTCTTGCGCTTGTAGCGGAAGCTACGAAACAACCAGTCGCAGCCGGCGAACTGCTCACCATCGGCTCCTCCCCTTCATCTACATCCTTCACGGGGCCCGTCCTCGTCCTCACTGGACGTGAGGATAATATCTTCTGCGGCGGAGACTGCCTTGCGACCGGTGGCGTAGGAGAAAGCATTCCCGCAGCGGCTGCTTCTCTGTTTCCCAACGCTAGTGCCTTCGAGGCTTACATACAGCCAAACACTGCTCATGGAATCAACGTCCACTACAACTCTACGGGGGCGTACCAGGTTATGCAGGATTGGCTGGGTGAACATGGACTAGGGGCCTAAGGCAAATATTAGAGATTACATTTTGGAAATGGACCAAATTTAATAGGCGCGCTCCAATCAATAAGCGACTTCTTGATGGTGCGGATACCGCAGGAAGACACGGGTATGTTTTCTTTACTCTATGATGATAAATATATCTTGTAATACAAACCGGATATTCCATACTCTTTGACTGAGAACCCCCACGCGGGATTTTCGAATGTGACATCGATGATCAAATCTGTCCTATGTCTACGATGTGAAGTCTGAAGCGCTGAACACGATCGCCTAAACAATAATATCTATGCGATTTAAAATCAATCAGATCTCAGACTGGAAGGAAGTGTCGGAACATGCATGCATGCTCAGGGCAATTCCGACGATACCGTTTGCATCTCGAAACTACGATGATCAAGTAAATAAACGCAGCCGTACAGACAACCTTCCCAATTGGCCCCACTCTGACATCGAAACAAGCCTTGAAATACAAATATACTTATCCCCCACCTTCAGACATGGTTAAGAACGCGCACTTTATGGGTGTCACTGTTTAGAACTACGAAACCTTTCTCTAACCCCACAACCCACGCCCAAGAAGGTTAGCTAGTCATATAATAAGATTCAATATCAAAATATTCAACCTTTATTGTTTACTTCACTGCAATATTGATATACTAGCTTTGCGAAAATGTTTATAAACTTGGAAGAGAGCACTATAGTGCTTTGTATGTGCGGACGAGGACGTTCAACGCGTCAAGGAGCTTTTCGGGATGTTAGGCTTGGGATAACACGATTGGTGTCGGCGGTCACAACTTCAGTGTTCCATAGCTTATTGATGGTCGATGACCTATACATAGCTAAGGCAGTAGATCTTTGAGCGATGTGTGGATATTTGTCGAGGAAGAAGAGCTTCGTGTGTGCGTTAGGTTGGTGGCTTGGGATTGCTCGCTTCGACTGTGAACACTGAGCTTTTAAAGGCCATCTGGCTCTCACAGACCTAGCCTCGCAGTGACGAGGCAAATATGACCAAATACTCGGAACTTGACCTCACTGGCTAAGCAGCAAGATACAGAAAGATCGCCCCAATAGTTCCCCGTTCTCAAAAATTGAACCTTTGAACAAGCCCTCAACAGTGATGTGATTACAGCCCTCTTCAAATTACACTGAGGGGACATGGAGACAAGACAAATTCGGCTTCGGGCAAACCTCTGCCGGAGAGTAATGGGTTACGTACGGATCGGTAACCGCACAAGTCCCCTCATCGGCTCTATGCAGCCATAGAAGCTTACCGAATATACCCGGCATATAGTCGACGCTGATAGCGTAAATCTCTTTCGTGCGAGCCGCGTATATTTGATGTGCTATCTGACATGAAAGGGGAGGATATTGAACCAAGTTCTGCATTTGCAGGTGATAGTAGAATTACGAAGAAAGAGAAGTCTGTCAACATCGGATACATACACTCCTTTATAACGCCTCATTGTCTGGTTTGACGAACGAATAGCATCGCAGAATGTCTCACTGCGAAGTCTCTAAAAGACGATACTCTTGCCCGCACTATGACAGAGCGATTACTTAGCGGCATTAAGTGGATCAGTATCTAGGGACATCGAGTAGCATAGACCAAGGTTGACAAAGAGAGTGGTAAGCTTTGCCTAAGTACCTAGTACCGGTTGCGCCGCCTTCGCGAATTCAGGATAAGAAAGCTAGCGACATGGAATGAAGATGAAGAGATACATCATATTGCCCGTTCAGATTAGCAAGTGCTTACTGCGTAAATGTGCATTTGCCTAGTATGGAATTTGCCTTCTTGAAAGTTTCTGTGTGATTCTCGTTCGTCGTGATTCGCGGAAGACTTGAGCAATTAGATCACAAGTGCGAAGTTGTGCACTGGCATAATCTTAGAGATGCTTGGAGAGCCGAGCACTGCTTAAAACCTTTCGAAATCGTCTTCGTCTTAAAATCTTGCTAATGACACGCCGCGGGAGTTTCCACGCCCCGACCTGTCACTGGTTTGCCAACTTCCTTATATGTTTGTAGACAATGAGCGATTCAGCATCAACAGAATTCCTATTTCTCATTTCGAGCCCATGATTTGCACCAGGTTGCACTAAACGTGACCTACCCTGTATACACATCAAAAACCGGGTTGAGTCGAAGAGAGAGAATGGAAACTTAACCCTAGGCCAGGACAAGATTTGCAATGCCTGACTAAATCGCGTCGGGAAGGCAAACGGTCAAATTTTTTGAATTGCAGCATCCACGATGGGAATGTGGGGGCTAGACATTCTCGCTGCCTATATCGTTTGGGTGACTAAAATTCAACGGCTGATGAATAATACCAATGGTGGCTGACTGGCAGGAACACTGCATATCGCGAGCTAGGGTCACCCGCCGACTTGCAGAATCGCCTCCTTGAAGCGGGGCCTTTAGCATAGCTCATGGTTCTTGTTCGAACTCTTTAATTCCGCGCAAATTTATCAAAGACCATATTGAGAATTGCACGTGACACTTCAGATCGGTGCACGATCTGAAAGGCATCGGAAGAAGGCTTCTCGTATAGATTCAAACTGCCGTTCCTTGGGCTCCCTGAATGAGAAAGTCTTGGCTTCGGTGTTAATATTGCCTATGAATCTGCAGTGCGAGCCGCCACAACGCAAAACCCAATCAGAGTTGGTCGATGGAGAGCGAAATTTGGGGAGCTAAGCATCACCAAGGTATGACAAACATGAGGGGTGGGAACACAATGCAATTTCTCGAAGATCAAGGGCAGTGAGCCAACAGGCGGTATACTGTAGACTTCACGTGGGTGTGTGGACTCTTGCATACTGCATTCTCCAAAACCATGGGTAGCACGCGCTCTGTAGCGAGATCTGGGAATGTGTGGTATAAAAGGGACTACAAGTCCAGCAGACAGGAAGCATCGAGTTCTTCACTCTCCAGCAATTCCCACGAACTGATAATTCAGCATCTCTGCACTTCTCGGATTGAAAATGAAGTTCTCCGCAAGCATTGTACTTTTGGCCTTCGGCCTCTTCAACGCCGTTCGCGGTGATGGTTAGTTCTCGAAGTCTCCAAGTGCGAATCAATCTAATTCCTCTCAGCTGTTCCATGGGAGCGTCTCGAGAAGAACAATTCCGTAAGTACTCACCGTCAAGCTTATCAACGTCGAAATGTGTGACTCACTAGCCGCCAGGCGCTCCTCATCGTTGATCACCAGGTCGGTCTATACCATTTGACCCGAGACTTCGACCCAACCACTTTCCGCAACAACATGATTGCGCATGCGGCACTCGGTAAACTGTTCGACCTTCCTGTAGTCATGACCACTTCGGCGGAGACTGGTCCAAACGGCCCCCTTCCTAAGGAGATTATCGAAATGTATCCTGACGCTCCCCTCATCGAGCGTCATGGCGAAGTCAAGTAAGCACATTCGATTCTTTGCTCGGATTATTCCTACTTTCAATTGCCACTTCACAGGAGCAGTATTGAATCAGTCCTGGCACCGAATTCCTATGCTGACGGTGTGCAGTCCCTGGGACAATGCAGAGTTCCGTGAGGCCGTAAAAGCTACCGGCAAAACCCAATTGATCGTAGCGGGTATTGTGACCGATGTATGCACGAAATTCTGCGCTCTCTCCCTCCGCGCGGAAGGCTATTCCGTCTGGGCCAACGTCGAAGCCTCGGGTACATCCAGCAGTCTCGTCGCCGAGGCAGCCAACGCTCAAATGTTGCAAGCAGGCGTCCAGCTCGCATCGCTCTTTGCCATCGTTTCAGATCTGATGCGCGATTGGAGAAATGTACCTGGAGCTAAAGAGGTCTACCCTTACTTGGACCAATACTACCCAGTTGCGGCCTACGTCGCCAGGTCACACGCTGCTGCTGTCAACAACGGGACTGTCCTTCCTGGAGAGGACACCTTGGTTTGAAAAATGAAGTTGTGATTGAGAAAATGGTTTTGGATGCGAATCCGATCCTAGCAAAAATGGTGAAGCGAGATCTGATACTTTGAAAGATCCGTCGCTGTCTAGAAGGTAGATGAAGTAATGGCAGTAGTTAAAAAAAGTTTTAGGATTGATTAGACAACAATAGATGCAATCAGTTTATCCTTCTGTGAGAGAGAAGAAATGGTTCTTTCTTCGTTGTAGGCGTAGAAAAATAAAACTGACATGATCTTCCTACTTGATCCTCGTTTACTAAGCTATTCCATTAACTAATTTGACCCCACCTATCAATAATCGTAATGTATCTCATTTCCTCTCATTTCTCCTTTTCTTATGTAGCCCGCCAAGAAGTAACAAGAGCAACTATTTCTACCTTCTTATAATAGCGTTCTCTTCCCTATCAATCAGGTATAAGACGCGCTAGAAAACGTTCGGGCTGACGTAACTAAAGCAAGGATGGGGTAGGTTTTTCCACGCTTGCGAGAGGTGCTTGCATGCCATGCTTACGTGTTGGCCCTTCCCTTCTTGGGCATAGATGCCGAAGGGTAAGCTGCGAAATTCTTGTCGCTTCAATTCAACAACTCCTTCATCGACCTTCGCAAACCTTCTTCTGTACTTTGTAGGATCGTAGCTGTACTTTGCATCTCATAATCTCATAATCTCGTTGCGCCTTTGTGTTTGTTGCTTCAATCGTATCCGCATAGACTGCGCGTTTCTCGTCTGATTGCGCCTTATATCGTTTCCATGGAACATCACAAGAGCGCTGTGGAGGCAATTAGTAGAAGGCTCTCGAAGTTCTATGAGACAAAAACAAAATTCCGTGTCTATCATGGGTCTACCAACAGCACCCGGCATGCCGGATTCGACCAGGACAAAATCATTGATACAAGCCATCTCAACCATGTCATTCAGTTCGATATGGAAAAGAAGACCGCATTAGTAGAACCCAACGTTCCAATGGATGCCCTGGTGGCTGCAACTATGGAGAAGGACCTTCTGCCACCTGTTGTCATGGAATTTCCTGGGATCACGGTCGGTGGAGGCTTTGTCGGAACAGCCGGAGAAAGCAGCAGTTTCAAGCACGGCTTTTTTGATTGTACAATCAATTGGGCTGAAGTGGCTCTCCCTGATGGAAAGGTTGTCGTTGCGTCCGAGGATGAACATCAGGATCTATTTCACGGCTTAGCCGGAAGCTTCGGAACCCTTGGAGTGCTGACTTTGGTGGAAATACAACTAGTGGACCTTAAAAGATACGTCGAGGTTACTTATAATCCAGTGTCCAATTATTCTGAATCTATATCAGAAACGAAGAAACAAACTCATTTGAATACCAATGACTACGTTGAGGGGATCCTCCTTTCCAGGAACAATGGAGCTATAATCACCGGCAAATTAATAGATTCTCCTCCAACAGCGAAAGTTCAAAGATTTACTCGCCCCTGGGATCCATGGTTCTATCTGCATGTTGAAGATGTACTAAAGAAGTCGCCGATGGCGCCGACTAAGGAATACGTTCCTATTACAGACTACCTCTTTCGATATGATCGGGGCGCTTTCTGGACCGGGATGTACGCCTATAAATATTTCAGGACCCCTTTTATTTGGATTACACGGCTGTTATTGGATTACTTCATGCACACTAGAGTCATGTATCACGCGCTACATGCCTCAGGCTATTCGGATGTTTACATCATTCAAGACCTTGCTATTCCGATGATCAACGTTCAGGAATTCCTAGAATATATAGAAGCGAAATTCGGCTTCTTCCCGCTCTGGATGTGTCCTCTAAGAATGGATGCTCGGGATTCGATGGCTAATCCACGGCAATGGGCTAGAGAGGAAAAGACCGAGAAAGCCGAAGAAGTCGGCAATGAAGGTTTCATCAGCATAGGACTCTGGGGTCCAGGCCCTGACGATAATGATGAGTATGTCAAAATAAATAGGGAACTCGAAGCTAAGTTGATGGAACTTGGTGGTTTGAAGTGGCTTTATGCGCGCACATTTTACACCGAAGACGAGTTTTGGAGCATATACGATGAACCGAAGTATCGCGCTTTGAGAGCAAAGTACAACGCCACTGGTCTTCCTTCAATTTATGATAAGGTTAAAAGCGATTTCACTCAGCGGCGAAGGGACCCTGGAACTGGTGTGAAGGGACTTCTCAAACGGCTTGTGTTCTCATCACGCTTCCTGAGCGGCCTGTATGGCGTCTACAAGGCCTTTAAGGGAGGCGACTACATGCTGGCACGTAAACAAAAGTAGGACACTGGGACACCTTCTGCGCACTCAGGTTGGAGCGGCTGTTCAAGTAGTTACGGGTATGACAAACGCACAGTATTCTGCATTCATTAGAGATGGCTTTGCTACAAACGGTACATAATCGTTGACCATTCCAAATGTGTCACATTATTAAATTGCGATATGGCAAGTATTGTATTCACATAAGGACTATGGAAGATCGCTGAAGCTGCTCCAATGCTACACCGAGCTAAACGAAAGTGAAGAATGGGTACAAGTGGTGATTCGAGCCGGTTGGGTAGGCCGAACCGATGATCGACTTCCCTGACCCCTCAATCAGGACTCAACACCATCACGTAATGTATGCAAGCCCAGCTATCATCATCACCAAGTAATGGCTTGGCTAGGACAGCTGATGATATCGCGACAAGCATAACAATACTTCTGCTACTCAGGGCCAAATACCACTGATATCTTATCTGGCGATACTCTCCTAGATGTCTCACGATGCGCGTGCGAGATCCAGTTCCTCAACATGACCCCACTCAACATCTCCCGTCATATTCATCCAACATAGCAGCAGCCGACAACGGAAGAGCCCAGCAGACCGCGCCTCTGCCACAAACTTTCTGCATCAATGCAACACTGACAAGACACGTCGTACGTGCCGCCCACGGCCACGCATTCTCCGTGAAAAAGGGTTCTCGCTTCCGCGTAATCGACATTTACGGCGAACAAGTTGTTGACTTCATGGCCTGGATCCACGACAAACCGTTTACGCGTCTAGAGAAGATGTCAACGGCATACACCCGCTACCACCTCTCAGGAGTCCAACCTGCAATTGGTGAATGTCTATGGACAAATGCCGACCGCCCTATTTTGCGCGTCACCGACGACACAGTCAAAGTCCACGATATGACCTTCATGTCATGCTACCCCGGCCTGTACACCAAAAAGGGTATATCTGGACACAGGAGTTGCGCACAGAACATCTTTGAGGCCATGCAAGTCTTTGGCATGAAGAACATGCTGGAGATTGCGGAACCGTTCAATATCTTCCAGAACACGCCGAATTATAGCTTGAAGAGGTTGGGTAGTAGTAAGCCCGGGGATTATATTGAGTTTGAGGCGCTAGAGGATGCGGTTTGTGCTGTTAGTAGTTGTCCGTATGATTTGGATGGGTTTAATGGAGGTGTGATTACGGATGTTGCTGTCGTTGTTGCGGAGAAGTATGAGTGACGTGGAAAGTCAGGGTAACGTTCGCAGTTGATGGCTGTACATGATCGGATTGTCATTGAAGGTTGAAGATTAGCGATTGTTTGTCGTAAATTGAGCAAGGAGTTTGGCGTTCTTCTGCAGATGAATTGGAACGGTAGTCATATTACAGAGACAGTTCGGAAGTAATTTGACTTATTACATACTGCTAATGCGTTCATCACTTTGTTATAGCATTGTGATTTCAAGGTTCTTTAATTTGTGGGTAGCTGCATGCGAAGACTTCATATTATGCTACCGCGTCATGCGAAAACAAAACCTCTGCTGAGGCAAACATTTCAAACCCATTTCATCCACCTAGTCCCCAAGAGCGTGCCTTGGATCTCTAGTAGAACATTCCTCACCTCTCTTCCGCTCGCCGCGCACAGCCCGTCTCCTTTCTCTCGATCCCAGATACGCAAAGCATCTTCCGCTCTCTCCAATAACGCCGACCTCGTAGTATGCGTTGGAACAAACCAATTCTCACGGCACAAGGGACATCGATGACTCCAGGGTTGGTGATCAGTGATGAATCTCTCGATGCAATCGCGGCCAAATATATGTTCGCATTTGCCGCATGCGACGATCTGTATCGGATATTCTGGACTGTTGGGGTCGTATTGCGGGTGTAGATAGTATGTGTCTTGTTCGGAGTATGGCTTCAGACATATGGGGCATGACTTGGAATCTGATGGTAGGTGCTGTAAAGTCATAGGCTGAGTGTGATGAGTGAGAAAGTTATGGATAATGTGTTTAGGCGTTCGTCGGGGCATGGTGGGTATGTAGTTTGTAAGGGGGTATTTGAGAGGAGCAGTAGATTTCTGTATTGGAGACTACTTTTATACAGTCCGTGAAGCCCTCAAATTAAGGATGAATTACAGTCTTTCTGTGCGCGCGAAGTCCACTGCCGTTCTTGAGCTGTTGCAGAATCTGCATTTCGGCCGTGTCTAGACAGCGCATCACACCAGTACGCAACAACCCGCCACGCTGACCTGAGTCCAACTTCTCACAGTTCAGCAGTACCAATAATTAAGATGCACTTCTCGCCTCTCTCCGTTCTAGACCCTCATACAACCTGTCCAACGCCCTCTCAACTTCTGCAACGTCCCTCTTAGTTGACTCACTACCCTGCGGGACTTCAAATGCGTCCAAGATCTGTCGAGTGAACTCCAGGCACTGTTGCAATCTTCTTCTCGTAGTGACAGTGTGTAGTCTCTCGCTGTCAAGTCTTCTATTGCGCAACGCAATCCTTGACAACCACGGTCGGGAATCCGCCGAAACAGCTGTTAGTGTCACAACCTCCTCGTCACTGAACCAGACGCACCTGCACATTGGACACTTGTTATGCCACGGTCCCCCACTTCTTAAATGTCTTTCTAGGCAATTCCTTCCGAATACGTGACCGCATCCCTGGACCTGTGAGATCTCACTGCTGCTGTTGGCGGTTGCTTCGATGCGCACTGCCCATTCTGCTCGGTTTGTGGATGCATGTAAAATACCGATGCTATTTGGTGCATATTCGCAGTACTTCTCACTGCATATTGGGCAGTGTCTGTCTGATTTCGGTAGGGAGGCGAGCGTCAGGGGTGTAGTGAAGAGGAGGAAGTTGGAAGGTGTTTTGAGCGCCATCTTTCACAATGGCTGCAATTGATAGTGCGTAGTAGAGCGTGTCTTATACTCCTACGTCAAAGAATCTGTGACGCTTACGGTGTTGGTAATTTAGCGAGCTTGCAAGTTTGTGAATGTCGGACGTTGCGAACCGTTTGTTGACCATCAATGCGTGATCGCCACCAATGAAAAAAAGTCGAAACTTAGATGGCATGTTTGAATAAATCGCTTGAATGATCAGAAGCTACGTATTTAGATCATGATTATTCTATGGAGGGCCGACTGAACATCGCTGATACGTGAATGTTTAGGATGTCTTGCTGCTTGACTGCCAGTTTTGCAGCGTCGCTCGACTCGTAACACATGTCTACATTGAGATACTTCGACATCGTATTGAAAACCATCTTACATAAACTTATCCACTTTCTATAAATAATGTGAAAGAAACCTAATGGGCAGTCATGTTGCCGCTACCGTTTACTCTTACATTGCCTGATGTGAAGTCATGTCCGCCTTTTCAATACTGTCTGCAACCGCCTAATGCATAACCGACTACTTGTGAATTCATATTCAAGAGGTATCGGACTCTATTCTGCGTGAATTGCTAACTGAATAATTTATCGATCGGGTATCTTGCATCCTGCAAACGTCCATAAGCTTGTCAGTCGCGCCCGAATCGCAGAGTTCGATCGTTCGATCCCTTAGTTCTCATCGCCAAATATATCGTCATAATCCCCGGGTCTATATTCGCGCTCCCAATTGTCGATATCTTCGATCCTATTATGAACCAGCATAAAAACTTGAGATAGGACGATTCTCATATCAGCGACACGATCCTCGTCCCTTGAACTATATATCTGTGAGGATTCCGGTGGTACGTTCGACGCAAACCATGGAGTCCGACAAACGGTGCATTTTCTATATCCAGAAAGTATCCAGGAGGATATACAATAGGTGTGGTATGTGTGAAAACATGGGTAAAAATTCACCTGCACTATCCCGCTTTCTGCCACTTGAATATTTTCCCGACAAAGTCCGCAGTTGAGACTTTCATCTTCGCTGTTAGTATCGGTAGGGACATGTGTGGCAGTAAATGTGCATCTTGTCATGAAGAAATCGGCGAGTTCCAAAGGTTCGTGGTTGCCAGCCCGGTTGAACGAAGATTCCGACATATTGAACTAGATGTATTCGATAACGAATCAAAGTTTGGTTGCTTAGTCGTAACTGTAAGGTTATAAAGTAGTCCAATGATTTGACACATAGAATTTGTTATTTGAATATCTGAATGTAATTCACTTGAGGTGAAGATTATTGAATGATAATGTCATAGGTTTACGTGAGTCTGATAGGCTTCGTGTCTCTGGAAAATCGCCGTCAATAATGGAGGATGTCCGTACATGGTGTACGCACTGAGCACGTGATACCTACGCACAGGCCTGTATCCCTAGTATATATTCAGTTCTCCCACCTCATAGATAGAACTAAGAATGAGCTAATACAACCTTGTTCTCCTACTAGTACAACCGTACTATCTTTGTGRTATCACAACCAACCTATCGAGTTCGCACGAGATAGGCCATTCAACAGAGGAAATTATATTGGAAGTGGTTGTTCATCTATATCCAACATAATGTGGGTATGATAAGATCATTGTTCAATTAGCACAATCCCCCAAATTTAGATTTAAGAGTGTCATACTTTCACCACTCATCTTCATTTTCACTCCGCGAGACAATCTCGCAGGACAACACGCGTGAAGTTGCAACATAAAGTAGACACATAGCCTCAAAGCGGCTAACGGCGAGTGCTTGTTTTCGATCGCACCCCTTCCTTTAAAAAAAAACTTCAAATTCTCGATTGCCCCTAACAATACAAATCTCCAAGTGTTAGCGGATTAAACTCTTGATAACACCGACCAAATGACCAAGATACTAGAAGGAGACCAGTCCATTGGCCCAAGAAGGCCCGGGGTTGACAATTCACATCAACAAATTACTGAGCGATTCACGTCAGATTTCCGGGATTACGCTAATATGCCCGCATCTGTCTCCGAACCAAACCACTTGGAATCTTCTGTACTTAGGGTCGATAACGACGAACTCGAACAGGCACATTCGATCAATTATACGCGGGGACCTACAATCGACAATCTTGGTTCTCTTCCGCGCCCTCCACCCTTACCTTCCATAATGCAGTACGTTGACAGTCATCTCGCGCGACGTGCAAATATGTTTGACCACCCGCCGAGTCCAGATACCAAGTGTCCGATCTGCAACTATCAGTACGATTGCTCACCTATCCAAAGCAAATTTATGCCACTCTCGCCATGTGATCATTGGGTACACTATCGTTGCCTAATCTGGTGGATTGCTAGCAACCACCCCCAGAAGGATAGACGCCCAACCTGCAACGCACAACTCTTTATCTGGGACGGAATCAATTGCCTGACATTGGCGATCCGCACAGGAATAACTCCACATAATGGAGTTCTGCAACAGCCCTATGTTGTCCACGGAAACGGCGAACTTATCTACTACGAACAACCAGCTTACGAACGCGAGTGCTCGTTAATCGAGTTTTTCATAAATATGGCTTGGAATGAGCATGATCTGGCGACTGAACGCAACCAGCTTCTCATTGACGACAACCAGCAGCACGTCCTAGATCCACCGGGTGAAGGTCCGGACTTGGTACGCATGTTTGACGATATACTTGAAAAGTTACAGCAGGCAGGATGTCCACAGACTAGCTGGTTAAGGTGGGAAACCCATCTAGGATTCCTCCTCTTCCGGATGCTAGTCGCTATCAAGTTCGAGAGATCTCTCCTTGAGCGCAACCCCGGGGCGACACGTACAATAAGGTGGGTTGCGTTCCACAACCGAATGGAATCTCTCCAGACGAAAATCCTGCAGCAGAAACACGGTTTGTCACCTGATTTGTTGATTTCAATGGACGATTCAATGGGCGTGGATTGAGAATATGGCAGTGGTACAAGGTATCATAGCTCTTCAAAGACATCTTCCCTCTACGCGCTAGATGGCATGACTTTGAGAAATCTTGTACAAAGATGAATCTGAATAAATACATGAGCTCCACCTCAAGATTCTTGTACTTTCTTGTATGTTTTTATTATTATAATCAATTCACTTCTATCATCTATTTCACTTTAAGACGATCATCCCTACGGTTTCTGTGTGTCCCTTTAATTTAGCATGACGAAATCCCTGCCTTTATTCTCCCTTATGGGATGAAACATTGCTGTACAAGATGTAAAATGTAGAGAAGTAGCTAGACGACCTACTAATATGAAGAATGTTGAATGGCCTATCTCGTGCGAACTTGATAGGTTGGTTGTGATATCATAAAGATAGTACGGTTGTATTAGTAGGGAGAACAAGGTTGTATTGACTCATTCTTAGTTCTATCTATGAGGTGGGAGAGCTAAATATATACTAGGGATACAGGCCTGTGCGTAGGTATCACGTGCRAGCTGCGCTAGCCGCAGCTCGTGCGTGAATGCTTTCACTGCCTGTATGGGATCACGTGCTCAGTGCGTACACCATGTACGGACAAAGAATGTGAAAAACCACCTAGGAAGAGGACATCCTACAACTTACTAGTTACTCTATATAGATAGGCATCGTTCGTTCAATAATATTGATTTGCTATCCCATGTGGCATTCTCATGTCAATCAACCGCGCGTCGTTCCTCTCCCTACCCACCAAAGTCAATAAGTAAAATCTTTCCTACATAGGGATATTCATTGACATATGACTTTTAAAAGCCCGCACACTCATTCACAACTTCGTTAACAAATTAATCACCTTGAAGCATTTCACGGACTCTTTGTCCTAATTTAGTTATTCACTTCTAGCTTTAATATCAGTAATTAGTTTGAGCTTTTCTCATCATTTATAAAGTGTGAGAGAATACTTAGTGTCAGATTGGTTTGGTTATTCGGATATCTTCACAATGAATTCTTCACAATGAATTCTTCACAATGAATTCTTCACAATGAATTCTTCACAATGAATTCTTCACAATTTGAACATTAACATGATAAAGAATAGGGGTTTCATTGATTATAGGAAAATCGTTGGTGGTGGAAATTGCTTCCCGTATGTCTTCCAACTTAAGTGCAGTACTTTTTGACAATGAGGGATCGATACATACTACAGCCAACCACCTGGGAGTTGTCATCCACTTCGTCAGGATACCATGTCTTCTTCATTCAACGAGGAACATGCAATATTCATGAAAAAAGCCAAAATCTCCGTGCCGTAACAGACCACCATTCTCGTATTATCCCACTAATTTCGAATTCCACTAAGACGACGTTGGACCTTACTCGTGGATGTGTCGGAAGACACGGCGAGCCAAGTGACGAAAGAAGCCTTGATTTCTATGCTCTCGGGGCCGGTTGGGAGCAATGTACGGGGTAATTGTTTGTGTAACTGATTCTTCTTGCTGTGCACCCTCTATCACTAGCCTCTCCCTCTCGAGCCGCTCCCTCTCAAGCCTCTCAAGCCTCTCCCTCACTAGCTGCTCTCTAAGAGCCCGAGTGCTCTCAATCTTCCGCTCGGCACATGCAACGTAAGTGCGCGGAACGGTGATGACTCGGAGGACGTTGGACTCAAAAACGCCATTGCGGAGTCTATCGAGGTGCAGCCGGTTTATCTCACTGTGGCCGAGGGCTCGTCGAATGCCTTGGATCCATACACAGAACGCTTCATATGGGATAGACGCCAGGATGTTACGCTTATCACCAAGCCAGAACGTCATGGTATCAGCGCATATAAGGAGTAGGTAATCATCTCGGCGAGGAAACATCGAAGGCCGCAAGTTCCCGCCACGCTCAATGAAAGTGTCTCGCAGCTCCTGGCACTTAGCAATCCACGCACAAGGGGCTCCGGTAGTCAGTGCTCGCACTTCTTCTCGACTGATTGCAAGACGAGCAAGACCGTCGAGGGTATAGGTCTCCCATTTAACGACTACTTGGTCTGCAGTTGGTTGACGGTGCGGTCCTATTGGTCGAGGACGCTCAGGGGGGCGCTCAGGAGGATTTAGGGCAGGATGGTCGTCGAGGGCATTCTGAATGATTTGCCCCTCTGTCAAGGGGTCTGCGACAAAAAGTACTTTGCGGCAGTTTGGGCAAGTCTCGCGCTCTTGTCGTGTGCCAGTGAACCAAGGCAAGATGCAACTCACGTGGAAGAAGTGATTGCAGGCATTGATGACTACCACGAGAATCTTTGGATCGAGGCATCTGTGGCTCGGAACAATGCAAGGTTCGAGACAGACACTACATTGTGTGTCTGGTGGTGGAAGCTGTGTGGCAGAAGAGCAGATGTCGAGGCCAACCGCTAAGAATTCAGCTTGACTTAGGAGTTCGGTCCCTTCCATGGCGGCAATGCGGTACTCCTTTGATGGGTTGTCTGCCTGGAGTAGGTATCTGAATGGACTGAGGACGAGAAGTAGCTAGAGGGAAGATAGCCACGGAATATATGTATGATAAGGGTATGGTGAATGTGTTCACCACGTGACGACGGACCAGATGTGAAGGTCTGCTTTGAAGCGTCTTACTGGGCGTGTAACTAATCATACCGGAAGCTGTGAAAGTCGATTGAGAAGAGGTTCGGGTCACTGGCATAACCTAAACCATATACAATGTTGCCTCGAACTTACTCCACCTGTACACCGCTCTTTCAGAACTGCCGTATATCCATACAATGCCCAATAGTGACCCCAACAATGACATATTAGAGACACAAACGCGGATTAAAGGTGAATTGCATGGCAGTCCAGCTATTCATAGTGAACAAAACAAGGAAATATCAGCCATGAGTTTAACTTTATCGAACCTATCCTAGAATGTGATATGACCTATAACTTGTACGTGAAATAGATTCGTATAGCAGGTTATGAAATAAATCAGACTCCACTCGCGAATCCTAATGGCCTCACTAATCGGTCTCTTCGCTCTTTTTTTATTCGAAGCGATATAAATGCTGAGTAAATGGGACGTAATACCACCCTGATCCTACGGTCAAATGTACTAGTTCGGTTTACGATGTAAAAGCTCAATTCTAGTGTCCGCTAGTGGTATATTGCTGCTAATTACTAACGGTAGTCTTTATAAGCATCTACCTTGTCAAATAGCCTAATAGCCGCGCCACGTCACAAATATTTTTACATCTCTTCCGAATACTTAGGATATGCTCCAACTTTCGACTAGTGACCTAATGGGAAAAGACGACATAACGTATTAACCTCTCGATACAGACTCATTCGCATGCAGAAGAAGAATCATTGTCGTTCTGCAAGTCTCCAACGACCTGAAAAATCTGACCATTCTATATTTAACCAACACGTCCAAAAATGACTTCAATAAATACAATTATCTCGCAATATCCCATCCTCCGAGTTCTCGCATCTTACATATCAACCTTGGACCTATTCAACCTAGCGCTGGTCTGCAAATCTCACTACTCCTCCATTCTCTCATCCCAAAAGACATTCAACGCAATAAGCCGAGCATGTCTCTGCGACGGCCGCGGTCTAGCACAAAGACAGGCATTCACAGGTCTCTACAGTCTCGACACACGCCTCTATACACTCCACAACCAACGCATGATCTGGGAAGACGAACCCATCGAAGTCCGTCTATACAACACCAAATGCGACACGACCGAAGCTCTACCCTGCCGAAAATGCGGTATAAATATTTGCGAGGAATGCAGATACTATCCGCGGGAGCCATGTCTAGATGACCCTTCGCATCGTCCGCATTTCACTACCTCGGGTGCGATCCGTAATGTCATGTGTTTGTGTCCTGAATGCGATGGACGTCTTGAAAGTGAATTGAAAGGGCAATATCTAAATGAACTTTGTGATTGCCATGTTAAGAAGCGGTGGATTTGTCATAAATGCGCGGTCATTGAAAACAAGTTTACTGAGGAGTACTATCGGAAGTATACGATGACGTATACTACCTTTGACACAAAGGTTATTAGGGATAGTAGAACCTCTCGCTCCGTAAGTACTTTTATCAATACTTGCATGTATAATGTTTATATATATTATATGTAGTTCCTATGTCTTTGTAGTAAAACGGTACCAAAAAATACGCGACCTAGATGTACATGGTGCAAGCGAAGACATCTACCTGAGAGTAAGTGGGCACAGGAACGGAAAGAGGCTATTAAAAGAGCGCATCTCGATATAGTAAGCATCTAACGCCTTGTCATTCTATATACTTATTGCCGTAGGACCCTTGTTACCCATACCTTAATGACTTCATTTGGCGCCCCGGTAATGACCCACCTTTTCCTGCACTTACGTATGATGGGCCAATTTGGCAGGCTTGAGTCTGTACCAGTACGTTCGGGGGACAATGGTTAATTACTGCTTGTGCAAGAGTTTACAGCTTTCTATTTCTGTTGCTGCGCAACTAATTTGCAGTATAGTTGTAGAAGCATCAATGCATTGCACTGTTGGATATCAAGTCTTTGTTCAAGAAATACACACATGAGTAGAGAACCTAAGCGGCCATTAAGGACAATTATTAGACGAATTAATTAAAAATTATAGAAATCAATAGCGATAAAGACAGCAGGTGCGTACACGCCTTCACCATATCAACCCTTCACCAAGTCCTACAACGCAGTCTTACGACGCACTTACAGACCACAATCCACCGCCAACTCCGCACACCTCCCCTCAAACTCCCTCACCAACGCCTCAACATCTACCTCCCTCTTACCCTCCCACATCTCCTTCTGCTCCCTAACAATCCCCGCAACACCCTCCGCCTGTTCACAAAGCTTAATCCCCAGCATCAAAAACACCGCATCAAGCGGGTCCCCCAACTTCCCAACCCCAACCTCAACCCCATCTTTCAAAGCCGCAACCTTCTCCTTAACAGTATTAAGATACCGCTTATACAACATCAACGCCGACACAGGCGCCGGGAAATCATGTTCCTTACGCCAGGAACAATACATCTCCCTAGCATCTTTAACCGCTTCGTCCAGAAACCCACTAGCATCCTTTTGAAGCTCGCGTTGGTAAGAATTAGATGTATAATCCAAGAACTTCTTAACCAGCATACATGAAGTTTCAATTTGTTTCTTCAACCCTTCATGATGCGGAAAATCCGGTTTTTTGGAAACGTCGTCAAGCATGTGGATATATGATTGTGCGGCCTGGCGTTGGCGGGCGTTGGATTCCCACTCCGTGCGTGTACAGGGTGTGGAGTAGTCTATTGAGAAACGACCCGAGGAAAGGGTTTCTTGGATTATGTGGGGGAGGAAGTGGTATTTTGGGGGGAGGTGGGGCCAGATTGTGTGAGGGCCTTGTTCGGGTTTGTGGGCGCATGTTGTGTCGAAGAGGGGTGTTTGGCATTGGGGACATGTGCCCCAGTTCTCATTGTGTGCGGATGTGAGGAGGTGGTTGCAGATGCAGGAACGGTGGAAGACGTGCGTGCAGGCGCGAAGCTCGACGGCGTCGCTTGAGAGATCCTGGTTGCAGATTAGGCATATGGGGTCCGTGGATTGGGATATGTCGACGATGCATGGGATTAGGCCGTGGAGGAGGAATTCACCTTGAGTGGGAAGATCTGAGTGGGCCATACTGTTAGTGTGAGAAGTCGGTTTCTGTTGTAAGAAAGGATGTTCGAGGTTGACTAATTCGCTGCTGTAAGTCAATGCGTCAAACGTTTTTTTGAACGGAGACACTGTTATCGGAAGTGGTGAATCAAGCTCTCTATTTAAGCTTTTATTAAGTCGTGCGGATTTTGGCTTGCTGTAATGTGAATGTCCATTTGTAACAATGTGCATCACAATGTTCATCGCGTCGGTTGCTCACAATGCAAGTCACCAGTGTATGAACTGAAGACAAAGAGTGACATCTTCACAATTGCTATAGCCTGCAGCCGACGACAAAGGACGAAAGGCGTAGTGCACGAGAGACTTGTATTGAGAGTATCGAGCTATTGGTTCAGCGGAGTTGCACCAAGAAGCTATCTATCAGCCTAGGTGCTAACACAAGCTAGCGATAGGACCAAAAAGGAAGTGAATACAATCTGCTTAGTGTACACAGCAACAATGTTGCTAATCTGATTCATTTTGTTGAAACCAGTTGTACGAAAGCAACCTCAATGTCCAAGGAATGTATTCCATTCCCACCAGTTTTTAAGCCTTTGCCGCTTTAGTGTTGGCGAAATCTTGGTGGATCGAGCTCTGTATCTCTCTTTCATACATTGTCCCTTAGATTATGCAATGGTCCACACCAGAGTTTGGACAAAGTTTTTCATGTGATCACGGGATGGACGAAAGGGTCTCGGTCCGAGGTGAGTATATGTGCGACCAACCCATGACCACTCTTTGATTCTCTTGTCGGTTCTGAGCACAAGCTTCCTATTATCTTCCCTGCATAACACCATGCCATGTGGATCGGAGTAGGCGTTTGCAGTAATCAAGTCTATGTCTTCCTTCTTTTCCTCAAACGTTTCCAATTCTAGGACAAATTTCGTAACCGAATTGGGTAGCCTCCTCTTAAGGACGTCCATATTGGTTAGCACGAGTCGCCAATGAGGGTGCTGCAACATCCAATCTATATATCGGATGCAGAGTGTGATAGTCGACGGGGACAGATATGGATGTGTCATGTTGAAGGGCGAGGAATTCCAAGAGTACCATGGCGAAACAGTTGTGAACTGGGCATATATGCGGACCTGTTTGATCTGGGCCCACTGATTGTCCGTTAGCTTCTTATACCGGCGGTGCCTCCAATGATGTTCTCCAAGACTAAAGGTGTATCCTGATGACGGTTAAATATCGTGAAAGGGTATGCTACAACTGTAGAAGACGCGCAGAAACCCATATAGGTGTAAGGTCAATTACCATGCGGGGAGTCGCGCCCAGGCCCCAAGTAGAACTGCATCTCCATATCTCGCAATGGAATCACTTTGGTCTCCATGTACACTCGTTTGCATGTCCGCAGGAGCGCCGTGTCGATTCTCTTCTCGCCACCATTTCCAGGTCGAGTCCAATCGTCTTGTGGACAGTATTGTTTCAACGGGTCCTCATACTCTTGCAGTGCAAGTCGGAATATCTCGTTTCGAATCTCAGCTGGAATCTTGCGAAACAGCGGGGAATGCTCTTGTGGGAGCATAGCCGGCTGCGGCATTCCCATGACTGGAAATCCGCACCCGGAGAGGTTTTTTTGGAGAAAGTTGAAGTTTTTGGGAGTAGAGAGGTAGGTAAAGGTAAAGGTAAAGGTGCATTCCTAATTAAGGTTACAGACCAGTGGCGCTAACTAGTTAGGGCAACCGCTTTTTGACCAACACAACACAGACAAACGGCGCACGAGAATTGTCCAATCAACCGCCACCTTCGCCACAATTCTACAGCATGCTTTGGAAATCAAGTAGAAACCGAGATTTGGCTATCCCCTCGAATCTGAAGTTAAGCTCGGAAAGCTAGCCGTTCTCTAATTTCAAGTAATTGTCTACCTCATATGAGTACTTGCTGCTTATTCTTGACCAGCAATAAACTTCAAACAAAGCACGCCTGGCATATATAGATACAAACTAGATCCTTCAGTATCTGGAGCCCTGGTCTTTGCGTGAAGCCTATGGCAATATACACCAACATCTCACGCATCAGTGTGGCCAATAAGGGTACCGTCCTACCCTAACTACTGTTACAATCTACAAGGACAAGACTGGTCCTAGGGCAGAGACCAGGTAGCCTTTTCAGACTCCCGCTTAGAATCGAGAAACCAGTCAAGATGTAGTCTGCGTCGTTCATTTCTAATCTTTTACACAATCCCGAACGCATCCTTTACACTCTTCACAACCAACGCATACATCTCCTCCCTAACATCCCACTCTCTCGATCCCGGCTCAAGTCCCTTATCAAATCCATGGTGAATATTTTTCAATGGAGCATACACCACATTCTTCCCATGATCTTTCAATTTCCTCGCCAAAGCATCGCCTTCCGGCCCCAAAGAATCGCCCTCACAAGTCACCACAACCGTAGTCTCCGGGAAAATCTCCGGATCCGCCAGAGCAGGTGAAACCCTAGGATCCTTACGCAAATCCTCAGTCGCATAACAATCGTGGAACAAATCGCACATAAACGGGGACGCGGCTTTAATCGGATTCGGGACCACTTTCTGCACAGATGGAATCGAGAGATCAGTTAGCGGATAAAGAGCAATAGCTAACTGAATCCTCAACCTCGTCGATTCAAGCTCTCTTCGAAGCGTAGTCGCAGCAGCCAAAGCAAGATTCGCACCAGCACTGAACCCACTAGTTCCCACACGCTTCACATCAAACCTCATCCCCTGCCCCTCCACCCACCTAAGCACATCCTCGACATCCTCATACGGCCCTGGAAATCGCACCTCAGGCCCCTTGCGATAATCAACATCTAGAACAAAGATGCCTGCTTCTCTGGCGATTTGGGCGCAGTAGATGGTATCGCTTCCGAGTAATGGGAAGAAGAATCCGCTGCCGTGCCAGTTTATGAGGACTGGTTTTAGTGGGTCTGAGGCCTTGTGGTTGGGTGGGATGTACAGGTCGCTTTTTATGATGCGGCCTGGTTGTCGGGAGGGGATTTGGATGCGCTCGCGCGGTGCGGATGCTGTTGCGAGGCGGTCGCGTCGGAGTGGGATGTATGTTACCAGGGCGCTGATGCAGCGGAAGAGTGATACTATCAGCTTTAGGCGGATGTAAGAGAGTACGGATGTCGACATGTTGTGTTGTGTTGTGCTGTGTTGTTCCTTTCTCTTGTTATCAGTAGTAGATGTCAAAGTACAAATGTGCGCTGGACAAGCGATTTTGGTGCGCATCTAAATATTTAAGCTTTGCCTCGACGGTGCGGTTGGGTTCGTTGGTGGGGTGGCATGGTAGGCTATCAACTTAAATTTTTGCGAGTTGCGTGAAAAGGTTGCCGACGACTGACTAGGGCTTACATGGCGAGAAATTTACCGTTCACATCTATTTGGAATTAGATAGTTACTTATCTCCGCGCCCGGGTTTGCGCAGCATCCTTGACGAAGGTAAATAGCTAGAGAGTAGGGTTGGAACTGCACTGGAGAACTGTCTAGCTAGATAATTAGGTAGTAAGCCCGACTACACTTCCGGATTTTGTTCTGTTTGTTGGAAACTTGATACACTATTCCACCGTATTCCTCCGAGTGATGCGCTGGAAGTGATTTCACATTGTAGACAAATCATGCAGAGGGGCATCATGAAGGCTTAATTAGAACAATTCTATAAGCCTTTCATCCTAAGACGAAGGTTCATTGTATAAGGGGGAATCGTAATCATATCTAAGTCATGGGCATGCTGCTCTAGCCTACGCCCTTCCCTCGAGGAATCCGGCTACTTTATCGAGCATTCCGTTGAAGCTCCTCATGAAATTCAATCCTCCTCTAGGACCACTAACATCTCTTGCAACGTCATCAAGTAACATTGCAATCGGAATCTCCGGCCCCTCATCTTCCCGCCCAAGTGTCCTTGCCCGCTCCTTGCCATTGGCAATAGCAGCTTGGATATCATATAGGGACGAGCTGAGTTTGTTTCGGGCTTCAACTTCCTTCTTCTCTCGCTGGAAGGACTCTCTCACTTCATCGTTCTCAAGGAGCATCCCCCGATGGTCATCCTTGATTTCGAGGAATTCATTTCTTAGTAACCTATTTTCTCTCTTGAAATTTCGAAGCTTATTAACATTGTCTGCTGCTGAGTTGTTGGCATCTTGTAGATCCAAAAGATGATCCTCGACTTTGTCGCGAAAGAAGTGGATATAATTGATTTGACTCTTGATGTCCCGCTTGCGTCCATCGTCCGGTGTAATGTGCATCTTCTCAGCCATTTTGACGAGTCGTTCATCGGCTAGGTCCTCAATGATTGTTCGAGTGGTATCTACGACAGTGAGGCCCTTCACGCCGAAACCTTTAAGTCGCATCACGGTGATAGCTTGGGACGGCCCACGCTTCTGACGTTTTTCCGGTGGACGTCTAACCTTTGTAGAGTCGGGCTTTTGTGATTTCTTTGGGGGTGGCCGGGCGATTGGTACGGGTTTAGGCGGTGGCGTTGGCTCATGAGCCTCATCTTCCTCTTCGGGTTCTTCATATTCATCAGATGAATCCTCATCTATATGTAATGTTTCCTTGACATGTGTTGGCGCTTTCGACGTTGTGGCCTGTTCACGCTCCGGAGAGAGCTCGTCAAGTGCCTGTTCCGACCCATCTTCGTTTCCTCTCCGGCTTCGACCCACAATTTGGGGAGTGGAGCCTGTAGTATTTTCCCCATAGCCCGAAGCATGCGCGGCTGGTTTTCTCCTGACCATCACCCGTTTCTCATTCAACACATTTCGATTAGCCGGCTTCAGGGGGCCATTGGTACGCTGCGCTTTGGTGCTCGTTGGATGCGCTGGCGACGAAAGCTCGTCCATGTCTCCGAGGTCGTGTTGGATAGAAGCCGGCTCGCTTGAGGCAATTCGCGTTGAGATGCTTCTTGTCTCGCGGGGGGTAAGTTCATCCTCACTTTCCGCAGCATCTTGCACGGCCTGTGGTGTTGCTAACGCAGGACCATCTCCAGATTTGGGCAGAGAACTGCGGTGCTTTTGGGAACTGAATGTACCAGCGGGCGTAATTGGGGGATTCTTGTCTACTGTTGATTTTCTCGTGGAGCGAGACAGATTTGAGCGCGGAAGAGAGGAGACATCTTGAGTTGAAGCTGTACTTGGTGTTTGCGTGGGCGCATTATTTGAGATCCTTCGCCTTTTCGAAACCACGGGAACGGGAGTTGTATGAGCGGTTTGCAAGTGCTTGTTGTTCTCTTTCCTTGCACTGTCAACATCCAGGATAGACAATTCGTCCAGCGCCTCGTCTAAATCTTCCTGAATCGGAGAAATTGAAGTTGCGACCCTCCTGCTCTTCTCGATTGATGGGACCTGGTTGTTATCGCGGTCTGGGCTCAAATCATCCAGATCTTCATCTTCTACTGGCGCAACCTGAGCTTCTTGCGAACCCCGCTTGCGCTTGCCAAGGTTGGGTGTGACCAGGTTCTGCCGTGGTGTAATGCCTCGATTAGATGTGGCACTTCTCTGGAGTGACGCGCTCCGATGCCGTTGCGCAGAGCCAGGAGCTCCTCGTGGGGTGTTTCGGATGGGTGTCTTTCGTGATGAAGGTCGCGCGGGGAGTGAGGACTGCTTGGTGGGTCGCGCTGCGAGACTCGAGAAGTTGAACCCAAAATCTGCTTTAACCGTGGACGTCCTATATGTATGAGCGTGTTGCGCACCATTTCGATAAAATGCTGAGCACTTACCCAGCACCGCGCATGCGCTGTTGCCTGTGTTCTCGACGATCTTTAAGATTGTTAGAACAAATTGCAGATTGAATGCGCGCCTAACCTACCGATTGGAGCCATTATGAATGAGTGGGCTAAGAATCGCGGCTTTCCGCCGTACGCTTTTGTTGTGGGCGCGTGCTGGTGTTGTAACTTCTGTTATGACGCCCAGGGCGCTGGACAAAACACGCTAATGACGACATCACGTGGCATCGGAACATAGATCTTCCAATCCCGTCCAGCTCTCTCTTCCAGACAGCCAACCGTCTCCGATTCTCGATTGACGATTTTCCATTGATCTATCGCACCGTGTCGCTATGGGCTGGCTCTGGGGCAGCGGTACTGATGCTAGCTCTGGGGATAAGCTTGATCCCTCCCTTCGAGACTTCCTAGACAAAGAAGCACCAAACGGTCCAAAGCCAACATTACCCTCCAAACCCGCCGAAAAGCCGGCCGCGCCCGCAAAGACTCCCAAAATAACAGAGCCAGAGACCTCTTCACCGCCCAAGGTTCCGCCGGAATCTCAATTTCAAGACGGAAGATATGCGCACCTATGGAAGAATTACACACCTCAGCGCGTTCTCGACGAGAGGGGAAAGACAGAACAGGACAAATTGAAGGACATAGTCGACGCATACAACGAGAAAAGGGCAGATGTGGGAAGGGTAGCCCTTGAAAATTGCGCTTTGGAATACATGGCGCAGTATGAATGCTTCAGCAAGCCAAACTGGTACCAAGCCTCCACGGTGTGCAGAGCGGAGACTAAGAAGTTCAATCGGTGCTACGACATCCAACAAAAGTTCTTAAAGGCACTTGGATACCTTACAATGGAAGCCAGGAGCCCAGAGCAGGACGAGATCATCCAAATGCATGCTGACAAGTTGTATCAACAAATGCTAGAGCAAGAAGCACTTATAGAGAAGGCGAAGGAGGAAGGGAAACCTCCCCCACAATTTGAGAGCGTCCTCTCCAGAGGAAATGTTGCACGGGCTGTGGCTGGGAAGCCCTTGGCTAATAAGCCACCCTCATCCCAGGTATCCGAACGAGCAGACGAGGAAGAAGTTTGGAGCAAGATTAAAGATTCCTCCAGAAAAGAATACGAGAAGAAACTTTCAGAGTTGCCCCCAGAGGAGCAAGAATTCGAGCGACAGGCTTTATTAGGTGAGCTGCGAGCGCAAACAAGCATGACGAAAAGGGTGGAAGAAACCTTCGTCGAGGAGCGTATAAACAGAATGAAAAGGAGAGAAGCAGGGCAGGCAACAATAGGAGATACCATCAAACGGTTATGGGGCTGGGGATAGATATAGGATATGAATGTGTAAATGTATTGATAGTTTTGTAACATATGGAGGGATATGACAGTCCTCGATAGCATGATTAATAGCTACTCGTGTAAGTAATCGTCGTAATGTGTCAATTATCATGGTTGCGGATGTAATGTACCAGTCCAACTTCTTAGTCTTCTCCGTCTATATGGTATGAGAATAGGCTCTTCGCTGTCGCCTATTCAGTTAATCCAACAATAGTCAGTGACTTCACCTAGTCACATGGGTTCATCAAATTTCCCACCCTAAAAGATCCTGAATATGAAAGGAGCCGTGCACAAAGCTATTGCTAGGCTCAATTGTGAACCTTATGGTCACTGTCGATGACCACCTTTGCTGCACAAAGGATATCAGCTATCCACATGTCGTCTTACTCAACCATAGTGGGTGAACAATAAGAGAGCGTGTCGTGCATGCACAATCTGCTAGTGAAAAGGTGAAGTCTATGCCAAAGTGGCTCTCTCGCAGTCCGTCACGTGGTTTCAAGTTGACCCTTGGAATATGAGGTGAAGGTGCTCCCTCTGTTGATAATAATCAAACAACAAATTCTTCCCGTTATAACAGCTTTTCTAACCTCTCCCTCTTTTCCTGACACTACCGGATGGCCACCATACCCTCATATCGTACCCCTCAAGACATGGTCTTCCAGTCAACCTATTACTTCAGGGACCATAACAAGGAAAAATGTACCATATGCAATGCCCAAACAACCCCAACCGGCTCCATTCCTCAGTTCTACCGACCTGTCTGTGAACACTGGTTCCATGAGTCTTGTCTTGAATCACTTCTCTCACAAGACAGCCTCCCCCCTCTACAGTGCACTCGCTGCCGCCGTATGCACTACGAAGTTCGATTCAAAGGCCCAGTAGTATTCCCACTCCGCATCATTTTCCCACGTACGGGTCTTCCCACTCTTAGGGCAAAAACCTCCGTCGAAGAAGTGCAATCCCGTCTCGCACAAATTAAGGTGCGTAGCGAGCAGCCCTGGTTCCCTGACCTGATGACCTTCACCCAAGAGCCAGAATCCATGAAAGACTCGTACACAGAACAAGAGCTAGAGCAGCAGAAGCGGGAACGCAAGGCTCGTAATGACGCTAGACGTCGACAAGGCAAATTGTTGGCGAAGGTGTTGGAAGACAGGAGGTCCCAAAAGTCTGAGAGGAAGACGATGAAGGAGAAGCTCGAGAACTTTGGGCGCAATGGGAAATGGTAAATATAAGGAACAGGAAGAGCCAGACGCACTGATGACGGGAAAATTAGGGTGACAAAATGCTATCATGGCACTTCATTGGATCTGAGGTACACAGCGGCTTGGTACTTAGATGGGAACGGCTGTGAGACTCGTGGATAATACAGATTCAAAATGCGATTACATTCTTACTATCACTAACAGTGTTTTATCTGAACATGCTATGCATTTGATCACGATAAAGTTACCTGAACAGATGCAGGGCCTCAAATTTCAAATACACTCAACCAGCATGTATTCTGGCGTTACTAATTAATTCGTGCCTTTCCTCTTTCTAAGAGCCCTTCAATCAATAGAGAGTTTATAACGCATATACAATGCTTGACGGAGGAGAAGGCTCAAGAAGGTGTATGAAAAATTGGGATTTGGAAATTTGGATTGGATGGCGAATTGTGGAATTTGGGTTGAGGATGTCAAAGGTGGTTTTACAACAGTGAAGATTGTCTTCAACTTATACACCAATTTTCCGTAGCTTAGTCAAGGGGTTCTGTGAATGCGTGCATTTTCAATTCAATTTCGGTATGGAATGGACCCAGAGTACAGGGCAGAACTTGAACCAAGCTGAAGAATTCAAGCCGGATCGCGTTGGCTTAGTGAAATTTGATCAACAAGCTGAATCAATAGCAATGTACACTCGAGCACGAAAGTATTAAGGGCGTACAAAAATGCCCTCGAAAAAGGTTGAGCTATGTTATCAACCCCTCAAATTCGAGAGAAGACTGCCATGTCTCTGAAACCCAAGCATTCTCCAACTGAGAGCGCATCCACAACATTAAGCAATTCGTGAGCGCGCAGGTGAATTCTTCCGAGCAATCTCTTCAAAGAATGAAAACATTACAAGAATTCAACGAGATTTTCTCATGAACCTGACGAAGCACAGCCACTCTCAACGTGTTCAGCCTCGTGCTTAAGAATACGAATCTTATCATCGGAGTCAAATCTTTTCATCGAAGAGAGAAATGCATATGATTCTAAAGAAATGTCTTTGGTGGCAAAACCAAATCGTAGCTCAGTTATGACTTGGCGAGCATGACGGTTCTATTCATTGCCTTCCAATTCTGGCGGTGTGTTTCACGGACGATCACTCTGGACGGGTTCTTGACAGACCCCAAAATAGTAACCCGAATCAAGAGTTACCACAATTGTCAATGATCGTAAAGTGACTGCTATTGTTCTAATTGGTGTAGTAGCCGAGGGCAATTTTCGCCAGAACATGGGAGATTGATCATGCAGCTGCATCGTTCATCACACTTACAAATGCATTAGTGATTAAATCATAAACAAACGGTGGCCAATTTTTGGCCACAAAAGGAAATTTCTTTTCAACAGGTGATTTGCGCGGGGTTGAACCACCCATACTCACGCCCTATTCCGGAGTACTCGTCGTATTTTTCCAGGAGCTTATTCCATTCTCCTACATTCTTGCGAAGAACGAGGCCAACTATTTTAGGTCAATGGGACGCCTTGGGTGCCAGCAGATCTTCCAGCGCAGAATTTCGCATGCTTGGCGACAAGTAGCTTAGCGTCGTATGCACACAGCATAACAGTAGTATACTTGATTTGTAGTAGGAGATCTGTAGAGCATATAAATAATAAGTTTCATTCCGGGTGAGTAGCTTAGAATTTTCACCCCAGATCTTGGTACTGTTCTACATTGTTTCTCACCCGAAGCCACCCAAACCAGCGATGGCTAAACCGAGCATCCCTATTCCCCAAGAATTTCAATCGGAGCTCCGATATGTCGAACCTGCAGATCAGCGAAGCGACTCCGAGATTCTAAATTCCCTGACCAAGCATGTCCCAGTAAAGTCCGAAAAGAATCTTTGGACGTACTGGCATGCTGGAGTTCTCGCTATGCCCGAATGGTGTCAACACAATGTCATCAATTGGATTCGCTTACTTGGTCCATCTTGGACTATACGAGTCCTGGATACTGTTCCAAACAGTCCGAACCATGCCTTGACTTGGATCTCGCCTGACGATTTGCCGGAGGCTTTTGTGAAAGGTACCATGCAAGGGCCATACGTAGGACCTCATAGCGCGGACTTCTTGCGAGGTGCCACCCTCTTTGCTTATGGAGGTGTGTGGATGGATGTTGGGATCTGGCTTTTCCGGCACTTGGACAAATTTTGTTGGAACAAGTTGGAAGACGACAATAGCCCGTATACTATATGTGCTCCGTTGATGATGGAGCAACACATAGCAAATCATTTTGTTGCCGCAAGGAAGGGTGACGAACTGATTAGGAAATGGTAAGTGTTATTATGTTCACATTGTCCCCACTTAAAGCCAAGGTTACATAAGAATATCAGTTCTCCATATAGATATACGCAGGTACTGGCCTCGGTGCTAATTAATACAGGCACGATCTATTCATGCACTTCTGGAAAGGACAAAACGATCACCTCGGAATCATCAAATCTCCTCTCATCGCATTCGTTAAGGATCTAAACTTCGCTGACGCTGCGGAGCTTGGGTACAAATGGGACTTTAAAGTCGATGAACTTACAGTACTTGGCTACATCGGACAAATCCTCGCTTGGCTTCGGTGTTGCAGAATTATCGAACCGAATGGTGGCTTTAATGGTGTCGAGTATTTTGCCAATAAAGTCCTGGTATATGACAGCTTGCAGGAGGACTGGGCTGCAGAAGCAAATGTAGGATTTGAAGGAAAGCAATTATTCGATGTCCTTACGACAAGGCGTGACGCGGATCCAGAATCGGAAGAGTACAAGCTGGCGTACAAGACTATTTGGAGACTCTTGACAAAGAGCTGTTCGCAGAAGATTACGCACGGAAAGCATTTGACCAAGACTGATGCATGTGGCACCATTATGGACGCACCAGAGAACAAGGGCAAGGACATAGAGCCAGGGACCTTTGCTGAGTTGCTACGATATGGCAGTGTTCATTTTGAGCAAACACGCAAGGAGATTGCCTATGTGAAGGCTAATCGGCCGGAAGACAAGGCCATCATTCGCAAAGGACTGTATGAACCATGATGAACATTTTTGACAATAGAATATTGCGGAAGAAACTTGATAGATACATGCAATTGATATACATCACAAGTTGTCCGAGTGTTCACGCCACCTAAGCCCAAGGGGAATCATGTGGTGGGGCCTACGAGGACTGGAGTCCGACATCCACAATCGGATCTTTGAACGGGATCGTTATGTATTCCGGGTTATGTTCGTAGATCCGCAACCAACGCAATGGCCCCAGCGTGCTAGGGTTCTCGCGAGGAAGCGTTGTCATTGGAGGATAAAAGCAGTTATCCACGGCCCATATCCGGTTACCCAGTAAGGAAACAATTTGCAGCAATTCTACCACAATAGGCTATTAAGTGATTAGTATTCTCGAATTTCCTCAATCGTCGTGGAAGGCTTCGAGAACCGCTGCATCCCTTCATACCTCCAGGCGAGGATACATACAAATACAATCGCCGTACGTGATCAATTGGGGGCATGCTTAGGGAAAATGGCCTCCCTAATCGTGAAAAACAATGCCTGCAGGCTTATTTTACTGAGCGCACTATTACTTCTTCAGTTTCAATTAGCTCAAGCGCTTACCGTTAGGAGGGGTCAAAATGAAACAACATCAACGGGGCGGGAACGGATCAGTCTCAATGCAGATTGGAAGTTCTTTCGATCAATTGATAATCCGGATAAGCTAGTCTACGACAAACGATCTGATGCGTCTGGAAGCAACCTCCAAGTTCTTAAACCATACATCTTGCCGCTGGCGAACGACTTCATCAAGGATTCTTCTAAGCATCATAAACGACCAGAGGGTAATCCAGGCGGAGAAGTCAAATATGTCCAGAAAACTTTCGATGACAGTTCTTGGGAGGATGTAACACTGCCGCATGATTGGGCCATCAAAGGTCCATTCTACACTGGCGACAATGGTCCTGTCGGCGGTGGAATGGGCCGGCTACCAATCCAAGGAGTAGGCTGGTACCGCCGTACGATATCCTATCCAAACAAGGATAACGGCAAACAGATATATCTCGACATTGATGGCGCTATGTCGTACGCAATGGTGTGGTTGAATGGCAATCTAGTGGGCGGTTGGCCTTATGGATATAATTCCTTCCGTTTGGATCTAACACCACACCTCAAACCTGGGGATGACAACCTGTTGGCTATACGAGTCGATAATCCCGTCAAATCGTCACGTTGGTATCCAGGCGGTGGGATTTATCGTAATGTTTGGTTGACGAAGGTCGCCCCAATCCATGTTGCGCAGTGGGGTACATACCTTACCACCAAAGACGTAACCACGGAATCTGCAACAGTCGACTTGACCTTACAGATTGAGAACACTGCAAATTCTAGTCAGCAAATCGAAGTTGCTACGGACGTGCACATCTTCGATGCAGCAAGTGGAAAGTTGGCAGAGAAGGTCGCCGAAATCCCCACCACAGCTGTCACCGTGCCCGCAAGACAGAAGCAGGAATTAAATGCTTCAATTATCGTTCAAAATCCGAAACTGTGGGGACCACCTCCCTCTCAAAGTCCGAATCTGTACGTCGCAGTGACACGGCTGTTTGGGAAAGACAATAGCACATCCCTTGACACCTACGAAACTCGTTTTGGCATTCGTACATTCACCTATGACGGCAATAAGGGTCTCCTAGTAAATGGTGAACACATTTATATCAAAGGTGTGAATCAGCATCATGATCTAGGCGCCCTTGGAGCAGCTTTCAACCTTCGTGCAGCTGAGCGTCAATTACAGATGCTTCAGGAGATGGGAACCAACGCTATCAGGATGTCCCATAACCCGCCTGCACCTGAGCTTCTCGATCTTACTGATCGTATGGGATTTCTGGTCATGGATGAAATCTTTGATTCGTGGGAGCGAGAAAAGAATCCAAACGACTTTCATCTCATTTTCTCAGACTGGAGCGAACCTGATCTTCGCTCATTCATGCGAAGAGACCGGAACCATCCTTCAATATATGCTTGGAGCATCGGGAATGAAGTCGGTGAGCAAACCACTGGAGCAAGCGGTGCGGCCTTGGCTCAAAGACTTAATAAGATGATGGACGAGGAGGATCCCACCCGGCCATCTACAGCATCGAAGAATGCGGCTAGAGCCAATTCAGACTTCGCAAAAGCCTTGGATATCCTGAGCTTGAACTATCAAGGGGAAGGTATTCGAGACACTCCAGCTTATTCCAACCTTCCCGGGTCGAACATACCACCAGCATATGATGATTTCCACAAGGCATTTCCGCAAAAGTTGCTTCATAGCAGTGAAACTGCAGCAACATTGAGCACACGCGGGGCGTACCTTTTCCCGGTGACAAGTCTTAATAGTGCTCCCGTCAACGATAGTTCAGGTGGCAACTCCAAGACCATGCAAATCAGTGCGTATGAATTGCACTCTACTGATTTCGGATCCTCACCCGACAAGGTGTTTGCTGCACAAGACAGGAGACCTTATGTGGCCGGCGAATTTGTGTGGACGGGGTGGGACTATCTGGGAGAACCCACTCCCTACTATTCAGCTCGAAGTTCTTACTTTGGTATAATTGATCTTGCCGGGTTTAAGAAGGACCGATTCTACCTGTATCAGTCTCATTGGCGCCCCGATCTCCCAACGGCGCATATTTTGCCTCACTGGAACTGGCCGGATCGCGTCGGAAAAGTTACTCCAGTCCACGTTTTCTCTTCCGGAGATGAAGCTGAGCTGTTCCTGAATGGGAAGTCGCAGGGTCGTAAGAAGAAGGCAGAATACACTTATCGTTTTAGATGGGACGATATTAATTATCAGGCTGGTGAGCTGGAGGTAGTTACCTACAAGAACGGCAAAGAATGGGCCAACGCTAAGGTTCATACTACTGGCGATGCAACGGGCCTTCAACTCAAGGCAGATCGTTCGACCATCAGCGCTGACGGCTACGATCTATCATTTATCACAGCTGAAATCATCGATGACAAGGGAGAAAGGGTTCCCCAAGCAAACCACGCAATCACTTTCTCGGTTGATGGTCCTGGTGAGATTGTGGCCACTGATAACGGCGATCCTACAGATTTCACCGTGTTCCCATCGAAGGAACGTAAAGCTATGGCTGGGCTCGCTCTTGTAATTGTCCGAGCCCAACCTGGAACTGCTGGAGCGATAACTGTTTCTGCGACTGCAAAAGGGCTCAAGAGCTCGGAAGTCAAAGTAGAAGCGCATTAAAGAGTCAATATCTGCTAGCGAGTTACACGTAATTAAAATATGAAGTGGACCTCTACATCATATCAGACTGTTTAGGCAATCAATACGTCTTTGAGGTTAAACTAGAGTGAGGGGGGCCGTAGTTTCTACCTTCATTAGTGCAATGCATTCATCTTCTTTAGAACCTACTGAAATGGATAAACAAACATATCAAAATTTAGTAGTGGCACAGAACCATACTACTGACTAGATGTCTCGACATAGAGGGCAGTTCCTGCACAGTGGGGAAGGTGTGCGTGGAACAGACGTTCTCGACGTGAGAATCTCGCTATCGGGCGATAATTCGACAAGCCTAGAGCCATAGTTTCGCGGTGAAAAGATTATCTGCCAAGTCAATATAGACATGTGTTCATCAGAGGACTTAATTTCACTTAATGTCTACCTGGGACGCCGATTTGTTTCATGTTTCAGCGACGCCCACCCAACTAAAAGCACACAAGCCACAAGCAGCACCATGAATTACCAACCCCAATGTAGGCCCTTCGCCGCCCTTAGTACATTTCATTCCCAATAGTCTGCGCCGGTCACACGATGCGCGGACGCCTTGTACTCCTCATCCATCCACTTTAATTTACTTTTTGATTGGCCACCTAGTCCCATCGGAGAATTGCACGCACCCGTTCAACATCCGACATGCGCAATTCCACCACTCAACATCCAGCGAAGCGATCATGGAATTTCCACATCGGGAGTTGCGGGAACTAAATCGTGCCAGCCTTATATGTTCATCTTATACATAGAGCAGATGGAATCCACAATTAGGCTGATCTCTTTGCCTACTTCTGTACCATTCTTTCGAGTTTCTCCTCGTCTGCCATTCGATACCTACCCAGGATGCGGTCAGCTTTGATTACCTCGTTTGTTTCTCTGCTTGCAGTGGGTGCTGATGCGTATGCGAACCCGCTATCTTGCTCTGGCGTTTGCGTGAATGCGCATGATCCTGCGTTGATTCGCAGAGATGATGGCACCTATTTTCGGTTCTCGACGGGAGGAAAGATCGCAATTCACAGCGCGCCATCTATCCAAGGACCCTGGACATATAAAGGGGCTGCGATACCCAATGGTTCTAAAATCAATAAGAAGGGCAAGGATGATCTTTGGGTATGTTAGCGACAACTACGAAAGCTCATTACTGTACCAGCAAGCTGATCGAGGCACAGGCCCCAGACGTTCAGAAAGTAGGCGACACTTACTATCTATATTATTCAGTTTCCTCATTCGGAAGTCAAGACTCCGCTATTGGAGTTGCTACATCTTCGTCTCTTGATGTCGGGAGCTGGACTGACCTTGGCTCCACTGGCGTGACCTCTTCCAATGGAAAGCCTTACAATGCCATCGACGGCAACTTGCTCTTCGATGGTAGCAGCTACTACATGAACTTTGGATCATTTTGGGGCGACTTGTTTCAAGTCAAAATGGCGAATCCACCACACTCTGTGGCGAGCGGATCTGCAAGTACGAATATCGCCTACGTGCCGACTGGGGAGCATGCTCAAGAGGCAGCATTCGTGTACAAGTACGGTGATTTCTACTACCTGTTCTTCTCCGTTGGCAAGTGCTGTGGCTATGACAGTAGCAGGCCAGCCAAAGGAGCAGAGTACAAGATTCAGGCGTGCAGGAGCAGTTCAGCGACTGGTGGATTCGTAGACCAGAGCGGGAAGAAGTGCACTGAAGGCGGAGGCACAACAGTTTTGGAGAGTCATGACTGGGTTTACGGCCCTGGTGGTCAAGGTATCTTTAATGATCCTTCTCTTGGCCCGGTGCTGTATTATCATTATGGTATGACCTCCCACAAATCTTGCATTCTATATATTAACGCCCTGCAGTGGATACTAGGATCGGATATGCGGACGGCCAAAAGCAGTTTGGCATCAATCCTTTGAGCTTTTCCAATGGATGGCCCGTCGCATAGTAAGGCAGCAACACATCACGTGCCTTGTTGCCTGCTTCCCTATGTTTGTTCGCCCGTGCCCACGCCACCCTTAGCTTTCTTGTAAATATCATTTAAATCCAGACCTGACGGCTCAAAGATCAGAGTCTTTAAAATTTCTCGAGATGCAGATTGAGATGCGCCCTTTGCGCCTTCCACTCTGAAGCACAAGTCCTTCCACTCTAATCCTCTTCGCTAAGTTTATTACGGCGCAGAATTATCTTTATATATAAAGAATCCGTACCTAGACAGACTTCATTTCCCTCCTCAATTTTCAGTAAGCTATAAGCGCAAGCACCAACTTCACCCATCCAACAATGATGGCGCAGGAAAATATCGATGATCCTTCAAGCTGGATAGGCAGCCCACATCCTTTTCATACAGCAACCATCAACAATGACATCGCCTCGCTTAGATCACATATCAGTGCTGGCGTCGACATCCACTCCCGTGACAGCGCGAGCTGGACGCCGTTACACCTCGCATTGCGTCACCACAAGACAGAGGCGGTGACATGGCTTCTCGAGCACGGCGCCAATCCTAGCTTGAGAGCTCTTGACGATTATGGCTACTTGGGACATGACTGTTATCATTGTGCTGCAAGGTGGGATCATGCTGAGGGTTTGAAGGCATTGCTAGATTCCGACCGAAAAGCAAACCAAGCAGGTGAATATACCATCAAGAGCACTATATTTACCTTGGCTGCGTCCTACGGGTCTACGCGATGTATAAAGTGGATGCTCGATAATATCACGGGTGACTTTGAAGATCAGAGCAAAGAATCGGCAGCGCGACTTGCGCTGCAGACAGCGGCTGGCAATTGGCATCTTGGAGTTGTAGAAGTCTTTTTACGCTTATCTGATGTGGTAGATGTCCTACGTAAAGAGCTTGCCGAAAACGAAGTCGTAAAAAATGGGAACAGGATCGAGATAAGAGGAAACGCCTTAGATTACGCCTTGCTATTAGCGTGCGAAGACACCAGTTATACATACGAACGACATACCACAAATCCACATCGCGACCAAGACGAAGGTAGACACATAATCGAACTCTTACTCGATGCTGGCGCCGACCCAAATGTCCACGACTTGCGCCGGCGTATAACGCCTTTGAATAATGTTATGCACTTCTTCCGAGCTATGTATCAAGGTAGAGAGGTACCCGCGAGTATCATCAAGCTGCTACTTTCTAGGGGTGCAGATCCAAATATCCCCGATTGCACAGGACGCACGCCCATCTTCTATGCCGCCGGTAGTACAATGTACCAAACGACTATAGCAGCGAGAATCGTAGATGGGCAGCCAGTTCACCCCACCTATGCAGAAAGGGGTTTTGAGTTTGACGCTCCGGATGTGGTCCAGTGGCTTCTGGAAGCCGGCTCAGATGTGGATGTGCGAGATAAACAAGGAGTCACGCCATTGCATCTTTGTTCCGATGATCAAATAGCCTCTATGCTCATTGCTCACGGAGCAGATGTTACTGCCAAAGACGTACTCGGATCTACACCCCTTCATTCGGCATCCACAGAGCGCATAGCTTCCATGCTCATCGCCCACGGCGCAGATATATCAGCAAGAACCACCCATAGTGAGACTCCATTACACACGGCATGCAACTCCAATCGCCTTCCAGTCGCACAACTCCTCCTCCAACACGGCGCCGACATAAACGCATCCACCAACGAAAAGTTCACCCCCTTAATCAGCGGCGCAAACCACCTCCCAATCATCCAATTCCTCCTCTCCCAATCTGCAGATCCAAACGCGTGCACGACACTAGGCTGGTCAGCCCTCCACATATCATCTTCCAATCCCAAATCCCCACCATCTCTAATCAACCTATTGCTTTCCTCCGGCGCAAACCCGCACAAAACCGCCACCTCTCAAATCCCATCCCTAGAATCCTCCTACCCCGAACACCTAGCCTCGAAACCATTAGGCTTAGCACGACCCATATACAACACAGACAACACCGCCAAAGACGAAACACCACTACACTGGCACATCAAATCCTGTCCCCCAACCTCAGAGATAATCGACCTACTTCTTACAGCAGGTACACCAATCGACACACGAGATAGCGAGGGTATGACGGCCCTAATCCGCTGCGTATCTTCTATTACATCTCGTGATTATAGGGTCGAGGATTGGTGTATACCGCTTAAGGCGTTGATATCTTGGGGTGCAGATTTTTCTGCGAGAGATAATATGGGCAGGTCTGCTGGGGATGTGGCGGTTGAGAAGGGTTTGGATCTTGCGCCTGATGGGACGGTGGGGTGGAGGAGGGTTGTAGGGATATAGGCAAGGAGAGGTGGGGGGGGGAGGGAGAGGAGAGAGGTTTTGAGTTAGCGAGAGATAGGTTGGTTAGAGCTGCGTGGAATGTAAATTGAACTACCGGACTCTTAAGTTATCTCTGATTGGCGTAGAATTTACTATAAATAATCATCAATCATGAGTTTTTCTCCTATACAAAGAATGATAAAAGCTTTGAGTTGGGGAAAGCTCACAGTACCTACTCACCTCCTTCTCCAAATTCCCAAATATAACCCACAAACAACAACATCCAAAAACCACCCAACTAATTAGACACCCGCATCCATCCCCACCAACAAACTCCCTTCCAAAACAATTCCTCTTCCCCAATCCTCGAACGTCAGGAGTTCAATGGCGAGAATACTTTACATTTCGCGTGCAAGAAATAGTTTTTCTCTGGGGTGTGATTTATCTAAAGAGAGGAAACCTAGATGTGTCGTTGACGGGTGGATATAGTAATTACGAAGCACAAACCAAAAAAAGAAAAAAAAAAAGAAAAAAGAAACAAGAAAAGAAATCTTGGACGACGCAGGGGAGGGGAAGGCTCTTTTGAAGTTTTTTTGAGGCCTGAGGAGGTTTACATTTTCTTAGTGCTGTATCGAAATATTTATGCAAGCGATGCGATGCGATAGAAGCATTGTTTTGACGTCATACAGGATCTAATTGCACATGTACATCTACTATCTACTCCCCTTTATCGATAACAATCTCCAACGCGCCGTGTACTTAAAAGGGCTCGGGAGGAGCAGATTTGCCCAAGGTTCTGCCGCTGTGGCTTGGAATCCTACTAATTACTGCAAGGGAAGGTAAGGCTGGGGAAAATTCTCCGAGCCCTGCAAACACTGCATAACCCTGACATAATGCTCGTTTCTTATGGTATAATTGTGATCTTAGCTGCAGGTGTGTCTGCACGACACGACAAGACACGGCGAGGCGTAGAATGCTTGATGCGCGGGGAGTAAAGGAGGGGATGTGGGGGAGGGAGAGAGCGAAGGAAATTTTGGGGGGATGAAGGGCGTGTGTAGAAGAGGGGAGGAAGAGAGTAGGACGCATGTTAGGCGGGGCGAATTGATGTCATGAATAGCTTTGGTAAAGAATGGGCACATTACTCGTTCCTATTCGTATGAACTGGATGTCCTCATTCTTGCGCTTCAGGCGACCATCCAGTATTCAACCTTGCATCCCGTAATCTTGGGGCAAAGTTCAATACGATCAAAGACTGAATGCGCTCACCTTTTGCAACCTTGGTCGCCGTCTACTTGAATCAAGAATCGCGAGGTCCGTACAAAACGTGGTTGATTAACCCAATTCCCCGACGAACCGGTTTGCGCGAACTCAAGACCTCGCAAGTCTTGGAGCTGTCTCCTCCCATGATTGGATTTGCGCAAGTATTGGAAGAGATTGGGTTCGTTCGGATATCCCGATTCCCGCCTCTTGGACAATAGTTCGTGGGTTGTTTGCCTAGTGTGGCTACCCCTGGCTAGTGTGGCCATCAATCAGCTCGCTGTTCTGCTTGAGTGATGATCGCTGGTCCGAAATAGCATACGCAAAGCCCGGTTAAGAGGAACTAGAGCAGATGTTACGTTGAGTGGGTGTCAGTTTCTGACAGTTGTAGCAAGCCATTTCGCTTTTTTCAGGAGTGAGGCGGCGACCTTGGACCGATTCCGGCGAGGGTTAGTTGCTGACCATGGCCGTGAAGGGCGATGGAGGTGAAGAGGCAAAGGGGAGTTTAGGATGGTGATTGGATGGGGTGGGTGAATAGATACTAAGCCTCCACCAACGCCATGGGGCAAGGGGTAACAGCCAAGGGGGTGTCGAAGCTCAAGTGTCTCATCGACGCCTGACATGTGCAAAGAAACCGGGAAAGCAGGAACCTGCGGCCACCCGTGCCGTATGCACGCTTGGAGGTTCTGAGTAGGTAGTGAACAAGTCGGGTCGGATGGAAGAAGGAGGTCTGGGGCTGGGGGCCGCGTTTGGGTGAGGGCTGAAACCGGGTCACACAAGACATTCACAGTTGGTCCTAGCGTCAACTGCCGGAAAGGATTGCACTAAGGGGTAAGCGAGCCAATCCGAATCAATCCATGACGATAACGATAAGGAACCCCGGGGACGCCACGCCCTCGACGTCAGCTGTGCCTGCTGCTGTGCTTCCTCTTCCTGCAAGCCCCACCTCAACTACTGTGGTTTACTCTTCCGTCACTCTCTCACTTGACACTCACACGCTCAACAATTCACCCGGTCCTCCACTCCATTGTTCATGCAGCTAACCATCTACCCATCACCCTCCGTTCCCTTTTGCATCCTCTCACCCTACACTACCTAGACTAGATCATTTGCAGCCTCGTCCATCACCGTGCCCAGGATCGTCCCGTCACCGGCCCGCCCTTCTCTTGCGCAGAGAGAGGTGCCACGTTGCAGAGCCCGTACCTGCGCAGACAGCGCACACAAGAGGCAGCAATCCGTCTCAAAAGGGTCTTCGAACTGCTATAAGACCTGCACCTCATCCTCACCATGCCCGTCATCTCCTCAACCACTTCTGCCACACCGTTTTCACAGGAGAAAATATGCCTGTGGTGCGCCGGAAGATGAGTCGATCAGCTGGAGCACGAATGATCACATGGCCCTGTAAGCCACCCCTCTACCAACTTACGAATCACTTCTTTTCCCGCACACCATCAGGCGCGCTTCCGCCTGATTGGTCTGCCTCTGCTCGATACAAGGTACATTGTATGAATCCTTTCTTGTTTTAGCTCCTCCCCATGCAGTCACATTGCTTTATTGGAAAGTCGGCTTCGACGCCGCTGTGCAGCGCCCGCTGCCACTGCGGGCAACAAGCGTCAAAGCGCCACTACCCTCCAGCTACTACCCTCTGCTTTCACATGAGATCATTTTTGCCCTACCCTACCCTACCCTACCCTACCCTACCTTACCTTATCCCTAATACTGCCAACTCTTGCTCTTCTTATCGATGGCCCTAACCCCTCTCCCTCTGCCCTTGCTTGAAACACTCGTTCCTTTTCCTCTGTCTGTCACTATTGGGCCGTCATACTCTTCCCATAAGAAGCGCCTTGCATCCCTCTTGCAGTGCGGAGAACCCGGTAGTCGTCGTATCGCGTTCCTCGCCGATTTTCGGTCTTCTATATGCTTCCAGTCACCGTCCCTCTGAACCCGTATACTGAACGCAACACATCGGCGCATAGCGATCCGCCGCCAGATCTCGGATCGCTATGTGCTGGTGTTTCCCATTTGGCTCTTCAAGCAACAAAAAGCGCAAAAGTACGTCGTCGAGCGAGAAAAAGAGGCGGGAGCATGCACCCACAGATCCGCTGCGCGGGGATGGAGTACCACTTGTCGCCGAAACCCAAGAGAAGCGCAGGTCCAAGGAGACGCCTAGAAAGAAGAAATCAAGAGATACTGTGACTCCGCGCTCTCCGCGCAGCCAGAGGAGCGAGCACCGATCGCGATCCGAGTATCAGTATCAGTATCGTGATGCGACCAGGACCAGAGAACAGTACAGGCCTGCGCTCAATGTGCAGGTTCCCAACATGTGGTATCGATCTGTGGATCCAGAGAGCACCAACTCGTCGCAAGAGATGCTCCTAAACCCGCGCCCGCATCGAAGCCAGCATCACAGGCAGAAGCATCCAAAGCGGACGTCGCAAACCACATTGCGCGGTCGCGGCGCAAAGCGCGACCCTCCTCGGCATTCAAAGTCGAAGAAGAGCCTGCGCCAGGAGCCTCCTACGCGAGGATGGTCATTGTTCGCGCCATCTCCACCAAAAACCCCATCGCGAAGGGAACATCGCTATCAAACATTGGACTCGTCCCCCCGCAGTCATCGGTCTTCTCGGCAACAGCAGCAGCAGCAGCAGCAGCAGTACACCCACCAGTATCACGAGGTCCCCGAATCATCTCAGTCTCATCAACGCCACCACCGTTCACGTCAGCACCAGCGCCAGCCTCCATCTTCACGCCAAGCTCGTTCGCGAACTCCGAACACAGCTGTGCGCCGCACACCTGATCGGCGCTTCGCAGTCCTTGCCGCTACGAATCAGGCTCTAGAAGACCTTCGGCGTGAAGCATTTGCGCAACCCTCACCACCTCCGCGGCGAGAGCGAGTTCAGCGTTACCAAGGGGTTGCGATTCCGACTTCGTCCATTCCGTTCCATTGGGACTGCGTAAGCAGCTCGCAAACTTCTGGTGGTTATGGAGAGCCAAGCTCTCGACACAGGCGCACGAGACGATATTGAATAGTGTGATGTTGAAGTTACGTTCAAGGCCTGTTCAAGGCCTGATCAGACTGGGGTGTTGTCCCCTCAGCTTACCATTCACGTGCTCATATGCCGGACCAGGGCCGATAGGGCTGAGCTTACCGTCGGCACAAATACTTGAGAACTCGCTGCTATTACTTACATACTCGATAAGCATAGTACTACTTGGTCGCCCATTTTCTCATTGGCAGGATACCCCCCATGGTTTGTCTCTCTGTCTAGTTTCAGCTTGGTTGTTCTTGGGATCTTCTATCTGTCTACTTGGTATACCCCTTGCATTAATACTCTTTTCAGTCGCATATGGATCGTGGCGGAGTTATCGGGCGTTTATAGAGGAGGTATTGGACATTGGGCATCTATTGGGAACACAGGACATGGTAGTATGTTACATCCTCAGTCACGTGGTTTCGGTTTTCCATGACGGATCCCCGGCTGCGAATTCCACTCATCAATTTATCTATCATCGAAACTTGGTTTTCGATCGGCAGTAACAAGTTCCTCCGATTGGTTCCTCGTGTTTCGTGGATGTTTCGCATACACCCGTATTCATTCACTTGTTTCCATGTAAAGGGGATGCGTTTCGCTGACGATGCCTTCACTTCACGATTCAATTGATACTAAAGTCTGTCAAGATTAGCAGCTTGAGTTTGTCCCACACCAAAGACGTTGACTCCAGCACGTGGATGGCGTTTCCCCACGATCTCGGCAATTCATCCTTGTACGGATTAATATATTCACTGGTTGCCACGAAACAAATCGGAACGCAATTTGATTACCGAACAACGACAATAGGCTGGATATCCAGTGGATTGGGCATATAGGTCCCATGCCAGCGCAATACTATGAGAACAATAATATTACACCCACTCCCAGAACCCAGAGTAAATTGCATCCACTATATCCCCAGACTTGGCCCGATTCATCAAGTTTGAAATCGACGGGCGATGAGAGAATATAAGGCAGGCCTTGTCATGGCGTTGCCTGATCCTCCATCTTGGTCGCCAACTGAGAACAAAGATGCAGTTCCTCACCACCTTATTGTTTGCGGCTACGGCCGTCCAGGCTCACTGTAGGCAAACCAGGCACACGACATGAACCATCCATACTAACATCCCCAGATACCTTCCCTAGACTTGTCGTAAACGGCAAATCGGAAGAAAAGGACTGGTCCGTCACGCGCATGACCAAGAACGCCAACTCCAAGCAAGGCATCGAGAACCCAACAAACGCAGACATCCGCTGCTACTCATCGCAAAATGCCGCCAACATCATGGAGGTCCCAGCCGGTGCCACAATCCACTACATCTCCACCCAGCAGGTGAACCACCCAGGCCCCACACAGTACTACCTAGCGAAGGTACCGGCGGGACAATCCGCAACCAAATGGGACGGCTCAGGCGCAGTGTGGTTCAAGATCAGCACCACTACCCCCAAGGTCGACGCTCAAAAGCAAATGTCATGGCCAGGTCAAAGTACGTCCCCCATCCATCCAGCCATTCACCCCCTACCTCACAACCCCTCCCAACGCACCCAACTGACCCCCATCCACAGACGAATACAAAACCCCCAACGCCACAATCCCCAAAGCCACGCCCGACGGCGAGTATCTCCTACGCGTAGAACACATCGCCCTACACATGGCGATGCAAGCCAACAAAGCACAATTCTACCTCGCATGCTCGCAGGTGAAAATCACGGGCGGCGGATCAGGTACCCCGGCACCCCTTGCTGCACTCCCCGGTGCGTACAAGAGTAATGATCCTGGGATTTTGGTTAATCTGGGGACGGTTGGGGAGGCTTATGTTCCTCCTGGGCCGGCGGTGTGGAGTGGTTAGTTGGTTAGGGGGTGGGGGATGAAAAGGGGAGGGAGGGGGGTGGATACGGGGTTGAGTGTTGGGATTGAAAGGGTAGGATAGAATAGGGGTTTAATAGAGTTTCTATGCTCTACTAAGGTGCTAGTCTGATGACTATTTTGGATTGAATATGAAAGGATGCTTGCTTGTTTTATAGTCATGCTTTTGATGTGATTAGACACTTTCCATTCATGCCCACATTTTCGGAAAATTTTTTAATACTTCGAATGTCAAACGGGGAACGAGTTTTTTTTAGATAGCATGTCGGCGGTGGTCCACGACTGTGTGTGCATGCGTACATATCATTTGTTACATCGGTTGAGATGTTAGGCTGGAGCTGGGGAGCGTTACATTATTAGTAGGTATTGCTCTCATGTCACTTGAAACCTGGTTTCTATATAGAACTACGTTGCCCTCAACTGGAAATCCTGACGGAAGATATATCCGGGGGGTGGGGGTGTGTAAGGGCCGATAGGGAATAGATGGTCTGTTTTGTAGGCGAGGGGTGGGGAGTGGATGTATGTGGATGGGATGATGGGCGGGGTTCATAAAGTTTGAAGAGAGTAGTGAGGAAGGTTGGGGGTTTGGGATACTAAAGGGAGTGATGTAGGCTAGTAGAGGGAGAACTGAAGAATCCACACACGGTTCGACACGGAACGATTCTTATGAATGGATATACCTGCAAACCCCATCCCGAACACACAAGCCAATCAATACACTAGATTACTTTTCCATCTCCACCCCTTCAGCAAGAATCATCTAAAATACACCGGCGTCTCAGCCTTAGCAACCAACCACGCCTCATCCAACGCCTTAACAACCTCCTCCGGCAACGGGCCCTTCTCCAAATCCTTCAAATTCCCCTCCAGCTGCGAAAAACTCGACACCCCAATAATAACCCCATCATTCCCGCCCTTAACCCTCGTCTTAAGCGCAGAATGATGCACAGTCCACCTCAACGCAATTTCCAAAAGCGTCAAACCAGCCTTTTGCGCCACGGGCTCGACGATTCGAAGAGCTTCGAAGGTGGCGTCTTTGAAGTACCGTTCGCGGTACATTTTGCCTGTGTTAGAGGACTTGTTGGAGTACCGGCCTTCGGAGGGCACGATGTCTTTGGATTTGATTTTGCCGCTGAAGATTCCGCCCGCGAGTGGGTTGTAGACTACGATGTCGATTTTGTATTTGCGGAGGGCGGGGATGAGTTCGGTTTCTATTGAGCGGGCTGGGGGGTTATGTTAGTATAGGGTAGTGTCTCTACCTTTGATTGAAAGGGGGAAAGGAAGCAGTTGTGGGTATGTAAGGGATGGGATAAGGACGTACTGATGGCATTGTACATTGCCTGGTAAATTGTAGGCTTCACCCACCCCCTCTCATTACAAATATTCCATATCTCTGCGACCTGCCAAGCTGCGTAATTGCTCAAACCAAGTTGAATAAACTTGCCCTGCTTATGCAGTTCATTGACAGCTCCTAGCGTCTCTTCGAGCGGCACCGAATGATCCGGTGCATGCAGGTAGAATATATCGACCTGATCAGTCCCCAATTCGCTAAGAGACTTGTTGACAAATTCTGGCAGGCGTTTTGCGTTATGGACTCCCGGCTCTGTCGGATAGACTTTTGTGGCGAGTGTCAGTCCCCGGTCCTTCCATTTTGCGTCTCGTGTCCAGGCTTCCTGTTTACCGCCTACATAGGTTCGAGCCGTGTCGATCTCGTTGTAGCCCTGGGACTGGAAGTAGTCTAAGGCTTTGGTAAAGTCGTCGAAATTGGTGATGCGGGCTCCGGCGGATTCATCGGGGCCTTAACAGCTGCTGTGTCAGTTGATCTGTCCATTCCGAGATGTCGGGCTAGACAAGGGTAGATGAATGAGCTCACCATAGGTCATCAAGCCGAGAATGACTCGGTCTTTTGGGTTTTGTGCTACCAGAGGCATCCTGGATGGAGTTCTAAGTTTTATACTTTGTGTAATTGTGTCTTCAGGCAATTTTCTGAGATTCAGAGGGCTGAGGCAGCATGAAATATGATGTCAAAGGCCGATAGCGGGGTATTGGTCGATAGCGTTATGCCCCACTCCCTTCGGAACTAGATGCTTTATTTCCGAGCCCTTTTCCTAATGGTTATTTTTTTCTGCGAATTCGACAGAATGGTGGTGGATGTCGTGCTCTGGGTGGGAGATTGTAGGTTTATGTATGTGGAATGCAGGGCGTTATATTACGAAGCAATGCACAATTACTTTTTGTGGACGCCGATAAGCGGGAGCTTTGGTTGCCTGTTTGATCGTATTTCGTATTGCTCATTGGATTGAAGAAGGGCATTATATGCATGTGATCATAGGGCTGAGAAGATACCAGCATAAGCACGTCGATTTTACCGCAGATAGCTTATCACCGAGTCTACTAGATCAATGCGGTAGAGTGGCAGGCATATCGCACTTTTGTTTCGCCGAGTGAGTGTAAATGGAAGTGAGCGTAAATGGGCTCAGTAAGAATCATTACTGCAACAGACATGTCATCCTAAGTGTAGAATCTATGTAGATCTTGCAAATTTCTAGGAACGGAGATTTTGTGGTAAGGCAATAACTGCAATATTCCACGCCAGTTTTGGCAGCGCGGGACCCGAATAGCTGGAATTTTGCTTGCGTGTTATGTAGGATCAACCTGCATGGTACAGATCAAAATATCTATAGTGATGTTCCTTTATGAATGATATATGCTATTTTTCGCGAGGTGGGAAAAGGGTTTGTGATCTAGGCTGGATTTCGGCGGGCAGTTAGAGCAGCATGTAGAAGTGGTACTAAGATTATGGGATGGATGGCGCTTGCGCATACCGATGACCAGGATCTAGTCTCGCCTGAAGAATTCTGGAAAGGAAAATCAATTCAATGATAGTCATAGTATGGAGCATTCAATTTAGCATCTATCAGGCGGAGAAGTGCATACCATCCTTATCGCGAAATTCGCGGAGCGGTTACCGATCTAACGCGTATATCGGTACCGAGCCCCGAACCACGCCCTCTCAATTACATGTACTAGCTTAAGCCGCTTACAAATTTGTAGTCGGAATTAAATACTATGGGCGCCTTTTCTTTGAAGAGCATTGTACTTACATCAATCTGATAGCTAATATGTTAAGATATAGTCGCGGTTGTCGTTTACGCAAGTGAGTCATGATTCTTCTAACAGCGACCTTATCGATGCAGTTCTTACATGTGCAGAAGGACAACTGTAACCGTATTCCTATCCGCAACCACACCGGCCTATATAAGAACAGGTTCTTCCAGCGCAGCCGCAGTAGCAACAGCAGAATCAAAATACAAGATCGTAGATCGCGTAATAAACTTCGCCAGCATCCAATCCTCACGCCCAGACTTCGACCACGAAAAACCAATCTCGGTGACCAAAAACCCAAATCCGGACTGGACCTACGGATCGGGTTCAAAACCCTCAAGAGAATCGCGAAACCATGTCGAAATCGACCCTTACGCGCCAGGCCGCCCAGTGACATCAAACTACCGGCTGCTAATCTCCGGCATCCTTCCCCGCCCCATCGGCCTCTTAAGCACCCTCTCAAAAGACAGGAAGAAGAAGAACTTGGCTCCGTTTAGCTACTTCCAAGTCGTGGACCACGATCCGCCGCTCTTCATCGTGGGTTTTAGTTCTCGCCCGGGTAGCGAAAAAGATACGTATCGGAATCTTAAGGAGACGGGTGAATGCGTTATTAACACCGTTTCTGAGGATATGATTGAAGCTGTGAATGCCACGTCGTTGGATGCTCCGTACGATGTGTCGGAATGGGATGTCTCTGGGTTGCAGGAGATGCCGAGTTCGACTGTCGAGCCGGGGAGAGTGATGGAGTCGGTGTTCTCGATTGAGGGGAAAGTGGTGGATGTTAAGGAATTGGAACATGAGTATGGGGAAGGGGGGGAGGGGATGAGTGCTGCGGGGGTCGTATTGATCAAGGCAACTAGATTTTGGGTTGATGGACAAGCAACAAATGAGGATGTAAGTCATATTGATATTGGGAAGTTAAGGCCATTGGGTCAGTTAGGTGGGATGGCGTATGGGCGAGTTACTGAGACGTTTGAGTTGCCTAGGAGTAGATGGAGGGATGAGAAGGAGAAGCGTCGGATTTTGTCGGATTTGGAGAGTAGGGTGTGTAAGGAATAGGCGATGCTGCTTTTCTGAGATGCTTGTAGCTAGGGTCTCGAAAGAGGAGGGCGGCCATGTTGGCCTTTAGACCAGTTCATAAACGTGGGTACTATAGATCATATGACTGGATGTACAATAGGTCGTTGAAGGACTCATAACTCCTGAGTCGAGAGGAATAGATGATCAAGAGTATATAAAATTTTGTACGGTCCAGTGAGGCTAATCTTGGCCTGTGATCGAACGGTATGACTGACATCGCAGAGCAGCTATTGAGTACACTGTACAATCATGTGAAAAAAAAATCTCGTCCCTTTCCACGATCCCAGAATCTAGCCCCTCGTCAAACTTAGTGTCTAAACCTGCGCAAATGTAGCATGGTCTATCATTCGCCGTACCTTGGTATGAAAACTTGGAACGCGGATATTTCACTACATACGTACCGTGATCAGTTATCTTCGAGAATCTGATAGCTTGGAAGATTGGCACATTTCTACAACTCCGAAGATAATGATTTGGCCATTGCACCTACATGCGAATCGCAATGACAACTGGAATCGAAAAATATCCCCAAGTCAATCCTGATATACTCAGACAATAAGTCCAGGTGAACAGCACAGAATCACAAGCCCAAAGAGTCATGGTAGTAATTGTATTGATAGTGATTGATTGCCCAAATATCTGAAATACCAGAAGCTGCTCCTCGCGCCTCTCGCACACATCTTGTGCAACATAAAGTCCAAGTTCTATATCCCATGCATGAAAAACGCTTTCAATTCCCAACATTGACTCCCAGAAATTCGAACCAAGAGAAATAAGTACCATTCACATCAAAATCTCGATACACGAATAGAAGTGACGATGTGAGAGTGGTTGGTTAAAAGTTATGTACCTTAAGAAGAGGTAGCGAACGTGTCCCTGAGAGCGGGAATAGATGGCGAGAAGAAGTACTCTCCTCCGTCGGAGTTGACCCATTGAGCAAGAAGGTTAAGAGGTGCGGCAGTGTCATTGGCAAAGGCACCGGTCATGGGGCGCTGGCCACCGCCAACCTGCTGGCCGATGATGGGGTCAAAGCCTGGCTCTGGAGTGGAACCGAAGGGGAAACCGGGGCTGTTGGCCCAGGCTTGTTGGAGGAAACTGAAGCCAGATGAGAGAACGCTCTGGTAGCAGACGAAAAGCAATCCACGGTCATTCTGAGTGGTGCTGTCGGACCTCTCGGCGTCAGTAACTTCAGGACCGTATGGGATGCCGCGGCGGAGGATGAGATGTGGGTCGATGCCGCCGTCGGTGAGGTCGCCTCTTGGGTTCATCTTGCGGATGTGTGCAGCGAATGGGCACTTGCTCTGGTCGTTCTTGGTGAATTTGAAGTTGTTGTTTCGCTTGGGGTCGTTGGCTAATGCGACATCGTCCTTTTCAGGTGAGATCTCGACAGGAGCGCCACTCTTCCACCTTCCAACGAAACGAGCACCCATAAGGTCAGCACCCTCTTGGGATCCAGCAGTGTCGAGAAGGAACCTGAATGTATAGTTAGCAAGTGTTTCATTGTCTGAGGTTAATGGGTTATCCTACTTATCAAACTCAGGAACAAGCTGAGGAAGCTTTCGGAAGGCCAAGAAACTTCCATCAAGCGCCCAGCTAGGACGGGGGTTGTTTGCATCAACTCCACGTCCGAGAAGAGCAACTCCCTGGTCGATGGTTCGTTGTTGTTCGGGGTTGATAGGATCACCAGCACCCTGGACTGCAGGGTTGGAGACACCGTCCCTGTATCCGAAACTATTCGAGGTCAGCTATCGTTCGCTACGTCGTATATGAACGTACTGTTCGTTACCAGCCTCGTTTCCAGGTCTAACATCTCCATTGATGGTAGAGATCTCCTTGATAGAGTCACCGAGCGCTTCTTTTGCGCTGGCCATGGCGTCGTTGAGCGAGTCTTTGTTATCACCAGTGACAAGCATGACGCCGTGGATCTCTTGAAGGAAAGTGTCATCCCAGTCAGGGCTGAACGTGTTATCAGAGTTGATCACTCCGTTATCACCAAGGGCACGAGCATCAGCCTTCATGCCCGAGTTGAAGAGGCGATCACCAATATCATCAGTGATGCCGATCTGTGAGCAAGTTAGCACATGGTTTTGTACTCCTAAAATTTGAGACTCACCTTTGAAAGACCCTTCGCAGAGAATGCAATATTTACACCAGAAACAGTAACAACATCAGGGTGCACGACTTCTCCGTCACCCTCGTCAATAGCCATCTTATTTTGCAGCTTGAACTGCCTAATTTCGGAAATGTTGCCCTTGGTCTGCTCAGCCGTAGTAATCAAGGGAACGAGGTTCCCAAGATTCGTGCGGAAGCCATCGACCTGGTCAATTGAAAAGAACAAGAAAGACTGTGTTTGCTTAGGGAGACCAAACAAAATGTCTCCCTGGATATTTGCCAGGTCGAAAGGTGTAAGCGACATGATGAGATATCAAGACTAAAAATGCTTAACGAAAGACTGAAGAAAGCTTGTAGCGATCGTGATTGTGGGAGAACCCTTTGAATGATCTCTGGAAGGACAAGATGGATAGATTGTGTAGAGTAGGCAGCCATTTTATAACTTTTCCTCTGCCTCGTTGTCGGACCATGCTGACACGAGGCCTTTCTTACTGTCGAGATCGGATCCTGAGAGCACGGCCACAAGTTCTGTACAACCTGAGGTCGATGCAACATGCAAGGCGATGTTCCAATGGAGTCTTACATGAATCCCTGTGTTAGTGAGATTCAAATAAGGCTTTTTCGGGCGCGTCTTTGAAGTGCCACCCCCATGGGGGTATCCACAAACCTGCTGAGGATTGCATCGAATCGATGCACTTTGATTGTATTATATCCAGAACTGCCAAGTGAACGAAGCTCTCAAGCGATGCACTTTTACCATTTTCAGTATTTCGAATGTGTCTGCGGAGGAAAATGCGAAATGACGTACTCTTGTTGCCACTTTTTAGGGTACAATGCAGTTGTAAAGCAATATTGCCATTATTCCCCCCGGCTTCCGCACGAAGCACTGTCGATCTCCCGAGCCAATCAGAATCATGTTATAGTTGTTACGGAGTGCGGACGACAGGCCAACGCTGTTAACGAGAATAGCGATGCACATACCGCCGAATTCGCTCGCTGCTTGAGCTCGGGGAGGACTCCACCGAACTGGCTCCGGTCTCGTGCCATGAGAAGGTCCGATAGAGAAGAAAAAAACGTTCACATTGCAGAAAGTCATTGGAATCACGTCGCAGAGTCGCCATGATGCGTGTGCTCGACGCCACAGTCAGCAGGGTGTTGGGTTGGCTGTAAAACGGGACGAGCCGGGGAATTATTGGCCGGCCGCGTAATGCAAATGTCGAGGGCAGGATTGGCCGGGCTCTTGAGAGTACGAGCTCCTATGTGTGCACGTCTAATGCAGTGGCTGGGGCGAGTAATATTACTGTTGAAAGCTTAGCGACGGGCACTGTGCGTCTGCAACAAACCCGCAAGCAAAAGCTCGTACATTGAGACACGTCTAAGATGAGCCTGATGCACGTCTTTTTCGCTACCACGTTTTACGGGCCTACCATCATGATGGGTCCCAATAACCAGGACACTTTGCCCTCTCCGGCTGTCTCACTCGCATGAATTCCTCATGTAGTACTCCGTATCCTGTTAGGTAAACCGTCCTACGGACGTACCTGGGGATAGCCTCCTCCCTGTCAAGATTCGCCTGATCCTATAAGATTTGCTGATCCTCCCGGATGCTCCCCGGACGTAAATATAGAAATTTTACCCTGAGGTAGTTCGACTGGAATTCTCTATAAGGTTTCTATACCGTTATCGAAATGTCGTGTTCCCAGGCTGGCGGTTCCAGATTTCAGGGGCATAATCATGTTGGTGGAGTTCGCAAATGGTCGCTTAGAACAAAAACGCACTCAACTGCAGTGTGCGCACTCCTTCTTCTTTGCATCTTCACCAAAATCAGAAAGCCTATGATCGAAATGAGCCCAGTCCTCCGCTTTTCAATGGGGTTTCGGTCCGGTCGTTCCTGCAGTGTGGTGTTGTGCCTTGTGCCTTGTGCCTCCACTACGCGGATTCGCATGGTGAACGCTTAGCCGAGAACAACACCTACGGGGTTGCCAAGGATATCAATTGGGGCTTCTCCGAAGGTCAGCCTTCTGTAGATGTCCGTAAATTCTACTTTCCAAGAGACATCAGTACACAGACTAGAAAACAATTCCTAGGAAATGGGTTAGGGTTCCAAACTTCCAGTGGACCGACAGCTCGAATTGGCACCGAGAAGTTATTTTAAGCTAAAAGCCACGCGCACTTGAAGTCACTTAGGAAAGAGATCGACATAATAACCTTCTTCGCCTCAGATCTGGCAGTGATTCTAGCACAAAAAATGTACTGAAATGCAAGGGCCAGGATTGGCCTGCTCGCCTCTTGCTTACCCGGCCTTCGACCTCCGTGTCCCAAGTCGCGTTTCGACCATCCAATCAACTCAGCGCTGTCCACGGAGGAACATGCGGCTCGACAACAAGATTGGATTCAAGGCAGGGGTCACAGCTGAGGGGCCTTCCATAGGCATCAAAGCACGCTTATATCATCATCAATGATACGTGTACTATTGGGCAAGAGCCCCTGAGAGGGTTGAGGCTGATGATGAATCCAAGTACTATTTGGACACGGAGTTAGACTTGTCACCTCACTTCTCACTCGCCACTGTTCTAAAGCAAACGTGTGTCTCCGCCGCTACATACTCAGCTTGGTCTGTACCTGCGCAAATGCTTATGCAGCAGGCGAATACAACCCGCGTGCATTACACTACTTCCCCAGGCCTCCTACATTCCGACTACTCACAACATCGGAAGCGAAAATTAGCCTAGGTCTTGGAGCTGGGATGGATACGCAGTCGCATTTCCCATGTCCGAGAAGCGAGTCCGCGCAAGCAGATGGGAAAGGGAAGTATACTGCATTGGGACAATAATACAGGAAAGCAGATTTTCCCGATCCAGTTCGTTGGGTAATGCGAATTCAGACATTTCCACTCACCTAACGGAGGCCTCAGCTTCCCAACCCATTCACACTGCACTGCAGGATCTAATTCAGGACCGAAGCACGTCCGCGTTGCAGGTGCATCACAACAATCGACAACAATTGAAGCTTGCCCCTCCCGGCCATTACACCACGTCGCAACTTCTACCTCAAATAGAGGAAAATGAGCAATTCCAATGAGGTCCGGTGACTCGCCGCGTGGCTCGGCGCCAGAGATGGATGCTTTGCGCAGACACAGAGTATGATCGTGACGATCCTCTTCAGGCACCAGCAAGATTTCTCGAAATCTCACCGTCACACAACACACGCCAAACGATGTACAAACAAAGCGCCCTCTGCGAGGCCCCGAAACCCATGACCAGACCCAAGTATACCCGGCTCCCGAACGTAATGAGAACATCTAATACCGGTAGGGCTGTGTCAAGAATGCCATGTGTATCCTTTTAATAAAACCCATGTCGAGTCCGACGGCGAGGTAAGGATAAATTAAAAAATATGGCTGACCGTACATAACAGGCACCGGACCCCGCGTAATACAAGCCACAGTTGTACGACGACCTTGCTAGTACTGCAATCTCCACGATCGTTCTACTTGGAGATGTCGCCCGAGTCCCCTAATTCATTGCTTCGCCTCGTTTGAAGAATATGCTCAGGTGGCGTTTAGAGTGTAAGAATGCGAGTTGCACGTGCGGACCCTGAAGATTATACGTACCTGACCGTATAAGTGACCCATGAATGAGCAAGATCGTTACTCTATAGAGGATGTGCTCAAAAGATGAGTGTTCTAGACGCGCTACCTACAGGAGAGGGACTCATCCACAACCAAGGGTTGGTCCAAAGGATCGAATAACGCGCGCGAGAAACGGTTATTCGAAACCGTACAGTTCTAGATCAAGTCCATGATTCCTTCAAGTTGGCAAAGTCGTATAACGTAGGCACCAGCCAGTGAGCAGACCATGTCACTGACGTGTTCGTATATGGGTCAACGATTACTGGTTAACCTGGTTCCCACCTTCCTCTTCTCTCGCATTACACGATTACAATAGGTACTCTGTCACAAGTAGGCGTCGAGGGTATACTGACCTTGCGGACCAAGTAAGTAATGACCTCGACATTGGTTTTCAGTTTTGAGGGCACTGCATGCATTCTGCAGGTACGAAGGACCTGATGCAACCACATGAGACAAAAACCCCAAAGGTTGCGTCAAATCAGATTACTCAGGTTTAAGCACGTTGGCTCCGGAGATCAGGGAATACTAGCAAGTATACCATGCGAAATGAAATCTACTGTTTTCAGTCATACGCTTGCAGTGCTCTACGCGCTCAACTGAATAAACGCTTGGTATGAACACAAGCTACTCTAAAATCAACTCAGGTTCGTCGTCGCACCAGAAATAGCGCAATGGCACAAGACTCGATATCCAATCGTCGTCTCCGTGTTACACACAACCTATAGCTTCGCACAATACGAAGTTGCTGCTGACAATATGCTCAAACCCACTTCACACCGACACTTCCGTAACACGCATCACAGCTTGACTCGTCGATCCTCACGGTCCAAAGACGTCAACCCACTCCTCACATCCTTCAACTGTTTCCTCAGCAACTTCCCAGTCGGATTCTTAGGCAGCTTCTCCACCTCCCAAACACCACCCCTCAACTTCTTATACCCACTAACCTTTCCATCAACATCCGCCTGTATATCAAGCAACGCCTGCTTCCTCGCCTTCTCATCCTTCAAATGCTCCTTCAAAATGACATACGCAGTAGGCAACTCAGTCAACTGACTTTCATCAAAAACCGGACCCACACCCCCTTCAACAACATGCGGATGCGAATTAAGATACGTCTCGAGTTCCGCCGGCGAGACCTGGAACCCCTTATACTTAATAAGCTCTTTAGTCCTTCCAACGACAGCCAGCACGCCCTTGTCCGAGATAGTGCATACATCACCCGTGTTATACCATCCTGGGACGGGGAATGCGGAAGCGTTCGCTTCGGGATTAAACGCATAGCCCCTTGTGATATTGGGGCCTCGTAGCCAGAGCTCGCCGGGGCCTCCATTAGGAGCATCGTCCTTGCCGTCGTTGACTCTTAGTGCGACTTCGATGTTGGGGAGTAGAGGTCCTACGACGTTGTCTGGTTGGATGTCGTCTTTGCGTTGGTATGCTATGTAGCCTGCTCCTTCGGTCATACCGTACACCTGGTTTATACGCCAGGGGGCATTGCTCATTAAACGATCGTACATTTCTTTTTTGAAAGGTGGACCGCCGCAGTCGATTTTCTCGGCGAAGGAGAAGTCGTAGCGTTTGGTGATGTCGGTGTTTGCGTATGCCAGCACGATTGAAGGCACACCTTGGAAGATGGTAGGTTTAATGGCGTCGACCAGCTTGCCCAACGATTCTAAGTCGAATTGCGGCATCGCGTGATGCCATATCCCCATGTAGGGTCCGAAGAATAGTGGGAATGTCGTGTTGCCGATGTGGGCGTAGGGTGTGTACGCGACGATTTTGCTGCCGCGGTGGAATTGTGCTGCGTCGTGGGCTTCGAGTTGCTTCACGTTGGATACGAAGTTGTGTTGCGTTAGCTCTACGCCTTTGGGCTTTCCGGTGGTTCCGCTGGATAGGTGGATTGTGGCTAGTCGTTGTCTTGTATCTGCGTATTTTGGTATCGCCAGTTTCTCCTTTGCTTGGAAGTCGTCTGGGATATGCTTCAAGTTGCCACTGGAAGCTCGTTCAACGATGGTAATTATTGTTGGGGCCTTCCAGTGTACCCCATTTGCCTTCAAGTCTTCCTCTGCAACTTTAATAGCTTCCTGAATCTTTGGCACTACTGGTCCATACGCGACCACAAATTCTGGTCTTGTGACTGTGAATGCGTGGCCAATCTCCGAAGGTACAATGGCATGATTGACCGGGCAGACCACACCTCCAAGCCATAGCACCGCATGTACTATTTCTAGATATTCGCAGCTATTGGGTAATATGACGGCCCAGTGAGACTGGTCCCGTGGCCGCAATGCTGATTTCAGTCCATTGGCTATTCTTCCGGCATTCGTGCGGAGCTCTTCGATGGTCAGCGAGCGGTGTGTCAGCGAGTCGGTTGATATCACGTGGGAGGGTGGTAGAGGTGGTTCGGTGGTGGTGTGGAGTAATTCGGTGAGGGAGAGGTCCGTAGGGATATCGATTTGTTTGAGAGCTTTGTAGGTCTTCATGGTGAAGAGACCCGTTTTGGAGAAGACGGTAGAGTGATTGCTGGTATACTATGGAGTCGGATTTGTAATCATCAAAAGCTCAAAGACGTGGGTCAGATCGGAGGCGAAGAATAGGAAAACAATTGCAACGCGTCTAAAACTCAAATGTGGAAAATATTTGAAAAAAGAAGATCTTGAGCTTCACAGCTGGAACAGCGCGGAAAGAAAGGGAGCTATGTCCAGCTATACCGAATCATGCCGCTCAGGAACAAATGCACGCACTTACTCATGTCCTAATAAGCTGCATGTATAGCCATTGCGCCGGTTCATCTGCAATGTTTTTCCGCGAGGAGGACGCCCAGCGTTCGAGAAATCTCGCAGCTCTATTTTTTCTTTTCTCAGAAGCTCCCCGACCCCGCAATTCCGACGAACTTACCCCAGCTTTCTCTAGATCTTAGTCGGTGCGCGTCGCCCTGCGCTAATGAATCAGCGTGGTTTCGTTTAGCTAGTTGCAAGGCCGAGGTTGCCGAAGGGGGGTCCGGTTCCAGAATTCCTGGAGAGTTTCGTCCCCGCAAAATGGCTGCTAAGCTTTGGAGTTATGAAATGCAAGTGAGGGGGCTAGTATGAGAGATGTGGGTATGGGAAATTTGGTCTTTGCTGTGTCCACAATCTACAGAGCAAACAGATACAAGATTTTGATACAGTAGAGTTGTTAATATCACGCTCGTCTTGGATATCTTATAATGTCTTCAAATCGTCCGATTAGAATTGGAAATGCATCCGCTGCCATTGGAGACGGTATCGACCAGATATACAGACTCGCTCGAGATGGCGATGTCGATGCCATAACGGCAGATTACCTTGCCGAATTCAATATTGCCTGGAAAGCCATTGAACTCTCAACTCGTCCGGACTTGGGTTATGAGCCCAATTTTCTAGAGCAGTTGGCATGGCAAGATGGGGCTGCCGCAAAGCTTCTGGCGCGCAAGAAGATCAAGGTCGTACATGATGGAGGCGCTTTGAACCCTGAGGGTTTGGCTCGAAAGACGGATGAGTATTTCAAGAGTTTGGGTATCAATGATGTTAAAGTGGCATGGGTTAGTGGGGATAATGTCACCGAGTCTGTCAAGGAAGGTAAGCTGGGCAAACTGATGCACCTGGATCAGACGGGCGTTGAATTGGGAGAGCTGAGACACAAGATATTGGCGGCAAATGTGTATACAGGAATGACGGGCATCATTTCTGCGCTCGAAGCCGGCGCTCAAATCGTCATTTGTGGTCGATGCTGCGATGCTTCACCAGTGATGGGTCTGGCCGCATGGTGGCATGGGTGGAAGAGCACAGACTATCAAGAGCTCGCAGGCAGTCTGCTGGCGGGACATATCATCGAATGCGGAGCGTACGCAACAGGAGGAAATTACTGTGGATGGAGGGAAATCGAGACGATGCATCATCTCGGATGGCCCATCGCAGAGATAGCCTCCGACGGATCCACCATCATCACCAAAGCCGAACACACAAATGGCGCCGTCACAGTCGACACCTGCAAAGCGCAACTCCTCTACGAGATCCAAGGTCCCTACTATCTAAACCCGGACGTGACAGCAAGAATCGACGGAGCCCAGCTCGAGCAAGTAGGCAAGAACAGAGTAAAACTAAGCGGCATCAAAGGCACACCACCACCCCCAACCTCCAAACTAGCAATCTGCCTCCTCGGAGGCTGGCAAGCAGAAATCTCCGCATACTGCGCAGGCCTAGATACCAACGCCAAAATCGCGCTGATGAAAGACCAAGTCATGCGCGAAATCAACATGGAAGAATTCACGACGTTTAGCATGGAAGCCTACGGCAGCAGTCCTCCAGATCCAAAAACCCAACAAGAATGCACAGTCATGCTTAGAATCTTTGCTCAGTCGCAAGACAAAGATGCTATGTTGTCATTCAGAAGAGCTATATTCTATAATGGGATTCAGGGGTTTTGTGGTTTGCATTTGGGAATGGATTGGAGGACTATGGAGCCCAAGCCGTATGTCAAATACTTCCCGAGTCTGGTTCCTTCGGTTGGTGTACCTTTGACTGTACATTTCGTGGACTCAGATAAGAAGATGGCGGTGCCGGCGAAGAAGAAGGAAGAGTGTGCGAACAGTGTATCCGCGCAACCAAACTACGATCCACAGAACCCGGTGGATACTTCATCGTTCGGTCAAACTGTGCGAAGACCTCTGGGAGATCTCGTCTTTGGTCGCTCAGGTGACAAAGGGGGAAATGCTAATGTTGGGCTGTGGGTACGAGACAAGAAAGCATGGCCGTGGCTTCGATCTTTCCTCACGCGTAGTAAAGCCATTGAGCTTCTTGGTGATGATTGGAAAGACGGGTATTCTGTAGAGAGGTGTGAGTTTGAGCATTTGCACGCAGTTCATTTTGTTATCAAGGGTTTATTGCAAGATGGAGTCAGCAGTAGTAGTGTTCTTGATGGCTTTGGTAAGAGTGTTGGGGAATTTGTTAGAGCGAGGTTTGTTGAACTGCCTACGGATTTGCTGGAGGCGGAGGAGAGGAGACGAGCTGTGAAGGGCAAGTTGTGATCCACCTATGATAGGCACTAATGAATCTATGATTTTATGACCCCAACAATTTAAATGGACGTGAACGCCCCGGATACCAGTAATCGAACCGAGACCATAGTCCGATTACTATTCCGTGTAGAAATGGTCCGAATCCTATGCGTAGATTGAAGCACGCACTAACTAGAGCTGATTGAACCGAGGTCTGCCGGGCAGTTCCCGACCGAAGTGAACTCATCCTCGCATCTCGACTCCACTTGACACCATTTCCCATGTGGTAAAGCGCTAACACTCCGCAGCTCTGGGGTGGACCTGTAAACTTGAATCAGTGTCCGGGATTTATTTTAGCTCTGTATATTTCCCTGAGCTTCTGGCCCCTCCAACTCCTCCGACTTCTTATTCCCAATTTCTCTTTGCCTTCGCACGTGTATACCCAGGTCTTCAATTCTTCACAATGGTTTCTGCCGCCGACAAGCCTGTAAAGAGGTCAGATGGACGCTACGACAATGTCGATTTCCGAAAAGCCGTGGGATTCAAGCTCCCGACAGTAAAAGCAAGCTACCTGCGGCGCGACATCCTCCTCTTCGTACGTCCCATATGTCACAAAATCTACACCAATTCTATTAATCTAACAATCCCTAGGCCAACGCAATAGGCTGCACAAAAGACGAACTACACTTCCTCTACGAACTGCATCCGAAATTCTCCTGCTTCCCCACATTCCCCATCAACCTCCCCTTCAAACAAACAGACCAAGATGTCTACGACTTCTTCAAACGATCCCTAGTAACCGACGTCCCGGGGACTCCAGCCTTCGATCCGCAACGCAGCGTAGACGGCGAACGCGGGATAGAAATCCTCCAACCAATCCCCGTCAGCAGCGAAGGTCTAGATTTAGAAATCAGCCCAGAGATAGTGGGCGTTTATGATAAGGGGGGAAACATGATTCAAGAGATGGTTCAGAGTATGCGCGATGCGAAGACGGGAGTCGTGTATGCGAAGATGACTAGTAAGGCTTTTGGGATTGGACAGGGTGGATATGGAGGTCCTAAAGGTCCGCCTACTGTGTCGTATAAGCCGCCGAATAGGAAGCCGGATGCTGTGCATGTTTTTCAAACTACCCAGGAGACGTGTCTTTTGTATCGGTTGTGTGGGGATTATAATCCGATTCATGCGGATGATGAGTTTGCGAAGGCGGGTGGGTTCAAGGGGGCGTTTTTGCAGGGGTTGGGCACGTGGAATATTGCTGCTCATGGGCTTTTGAGGGAGATGGGTGGGAGTGAGGCTGGGAGGTTAAAGAGCTTTAAGGCAAGGTTCGCGAAGATTGTGTATCCGGGTGATGCATTGGAGACTCAGATGTGGAAGGTTGGAGAGAAGGATGGCGTTGAGGAGGTCATTTTCCAGACCATTGTGCAGAGCGATGGGAGGGTAGTCCTGTCAAATGGCGTTGCTGAGCTTAAGAAAGCCTCTTTGAGAAGCAACCTTTGATTCATTATATGTAAATAAAAATTATGTTATATCCTCTGCAAGATAAGTATCGTACCACCCTTCATTATCCAAAGCTGATAGATCACGCGGTATTCACAGATTACTTCTCTTCCACTTTGGTTCCCTCTTTTCCTTATACGCCGCCAAACCTTCCTTCGCATTCTCACTCCTCAACATATTCTCTCCCCACAGCTCCTGTCCTCTCATAGTCGCCCTACTCACACCAGTCTCCCACGCTTCTCTCGCCGCAAGTCTTGAGATGATGATGCTATCCGGACTAATACTCGCAATCACCTTTGCATACTCAATCGCACGATCCAGCAACTTATCCTGAGGGACAATTTCCTTAACCAGACCCCAGTTCACCGCTTCTTCGACGGATAAGCGACGACCAGTGAGGATCAAATCCATGGCTCTGTGATTTCCAAAGAGGAGGAAAACGCGCGGTAAAGCACCAGCGAGCGCAGAAAAGCCGCGCAGCACATCCGGAAGCGCAAACGTCGCATTCGGCGACGCAAAGATCACATCTGCGTTCAACAAGGCTTCAAACCCGCCACCTACACAAAACATTACCTCGACATCCAATTCACCACATCCAAAACCCATCCACCACGTATTCCACAAAACAAAACAAAAACAGAAAGGGAAAAGAAAAAGATTCCTCACCATGAGCATGCCCATTACAAGCCCCAACAACCGGCTTCTTCCCCGTCCTATTGCTCATCCCCGCAAACTGCCCAACAGGAAACTCCTTCGCCATCTCCCCGCCTCTAACCAGTTCCTCCCTCTCCTTAAGATCCATTCCCGCACAAAACGCCTTAGTTCCTGCCCCCGTGAGAACCGCGCAACGCAGTTCGGCTTCGTTGTCGTACCATTTCCAGAGTTGCGAGAGTTCGATGTTGGTTTGGATGGGTAGGGAGTTCATGGCGGAAGGACGGTTTAGGGTTACGAGGAGGATGTGGCGTGCTGGGAAGGTTATGAGTACGTGGCTGCAGTAGGGGTGTGGGGTGGATATCCAGGTTGGCATGGGGTTTTGGGTTTTTGGGGTTGTCATTTTGAGGGAGTTGGAGGTTGAGACGTTTTTGTTTGAAGGTTTTCGGGTTTGCGATGGGGATCTTGGGATGGGATGGGATGGGAATCATGGGATGGGCTCGCGTAATGGGTTCAGATGTGGAAAGTGGTACGAAGAGGTGTGGTCAGGGGTGCACATTGCTTGGGTATCATCATGTGGGAAATGTACAAAATGTACTACATCTGCAATGTTTTCATGAAAATGAACATGAGGCTCGAATATCACTACAAAATCAGTACATCACCAAGATATCCCGTTGTAGCTATCAGACCATAGCTCGAGCCACAGTAACAAGGGTAGCTCCAGTCCGATACCCTTGTAGCTAGCGACATTCCCTTACCCCCCGCCTCGGCCCATGCAAGACCTGAATCATCCCTCGAGCTTTCTCCACCCGAACACGACTCGACATGCATCATCCACTAATGAATCATTGCCCAACCCCTCAACCACCAATCTAGCCGCGGCCCCGTGGGGATCTCCACAGCCAAAATCCGCGGATTCCATGATCCGGCGTGTTGAGTGTTCGAGGCTCAGGAACAGCGGCCTTAGTGCGAGAGAGCTAACTAATGATTCAACTGGGGAATGAATCAGACGGGTTCAGGAATTGGACGGCTATTGAATGGTTCTGACTCGGAAGAGCTGTCGGTTTCGTCGGTCGGTCGGTCGGTGAAGAGCTCGGAACTCTTTTTTTTGTCTCGTCTGAGAAGCTTCAACGTTCCTCGATCTCTCGTACATTGACAACTCAACCCATTCTCAACTTTTCAATCTCCCTTTCATCAATTCAATTCACACCAACCTCTACTCCGCACCTCGTCCTTGATCTTGATCTCTCCCACACTCGCCGTTCTTCCATCCACAAACCTCAAAATGGCGCACCCAACAACAACCCCCCCACCACCAACCCCAACATTCTTAAAACTCTCCTTCCCAGCCCCCCGAGTCCTCCTAGTCCGCATGGACCGACCCAAAGCTCTAAATGCCATGTCAACAGCCGCACAATGGGAAATGGACAGCGTATGGAAATGGCTAGACGAAGAACCCAATCTAAGCATCGCCGTAATCACAGGAACAGGGCGTGCCTTCTCCGCCGGCGCGGATTTAAAAGAGTGGAATAATTCTATGGCGGATGATGCGGATCCGTCGAAGAGGATGGGGAATGCGCCCGCGTTTAAACCGTTGAGCAGGAGATTGGGGAAGAAGCCTGTTATTGCTGCTGTCAATGGATTGGCGATGGGAGGTGGGTGTGAGTTTGTTGCAAATTGTGATTTGGTGGTTGCGGCTGAGGAGGCTGTTTTTGGACTGCCGGAGGTTAAGAGGGGTGTTGCGCCTATTGGGGGTGCATTGCCTAGGTTGTTGAGGACTGTTGGGTTGCAGAGGGCGACGGAGTTTGCGCTCATGGGGGAACCGATTACGGCGCAGAAGGCGTTGGAGTGGGGGTTTGTTAATAAGGTCGTGCCTAAGGAGAAGGTTGTTGATGAGGCTGTGAGGTATGCGGCTGCTATTGCGGAGAATAGTCCTGATGCTATTATCTGTACGAGGGCGGGTTTGAGGCAGGGATGGGAGACGGCCGCGGTAGAGAGGGCGGTGGATATCACGCTTGAGAATCAGTTTGCTGAGTTGCAAAAGGGGGAGAATATTCTGGAGGGTCTGAAGGCATTTAGTGAGAAGAGGAAGCCTGTGTGGAAGGCTAGCAGGCTATGATGTTGCTTGCATATGTATTTTGAGCGCGCTTTGTAAATATCCTTTAGATGCAATTGCACATTGACATATACATATTTTGATCTCTAGACTCTATCACAATTTCCCTTTCCGCTCCCGAGCCAGTCGAGCCGGTAACAATCTTCGAAGTACCTTGCCATTCCCTGATTTCGGGATCTCGTCCAATATGACAACTCCACCACGAAGCCTCTTGTAAGACGCGACCTTGGTGTCGACGTGTTGCCGGACTTCTGATTCAATGGCCTTTGGGTCTTTGCCAGATGCTCTGGCCTCCGGTGTGAGCGCAATATACGCAATTGGGATTTCAGTCCCCTGATCCTCGTCCCAAAGAGCGCAGACTGCCCCCTCACTAACAAGTGGATGGCCATTGATCAGAGACTCTAGCTCCGCCGGCGCCACCTGATTCCTACAACTCGTTAACCCAACATCCCCAAACAAATGAACAGTTGACAAACTCACCCCTTATACTTAATCAACTCCTTCTTCCTCTCAGTCAAATACCAAAACCCGTCTTTATCAACCCACCCTACATCCCCAGTTTTCATCCACTCCCCCTCCCACGCCTCCCTAGTCGCCCCCTCATTCCTCATATACCTCCTAAAACAATTCTGACTCCTAACCCAAATCTCCCCCTGCTCACCATCCCCCACATCGCCTCCCTCATCACCCACAATCCTAGCCTCAACATTCGAAAACAATTTCCCCACAGAACCAACACGATGCGCGGACTCGGCTTTTAAAATAGTGATGGTTGTTTCCGTCATACCGTATCCCTGAAATATCGGCGCGCCGGAGAAATGTTTGTGGAAGTATTGGATGATGGGGGTTGGGAGGGCGGCGCCGGAGCACATGATGGAGTTCACGGAGCTGAGACGGGAGAGGTCGAAGGTTGTTTGTTTTGCGATTGCTACGGCGATGGTGGGTAGGATGCGGAGTTGGTTTGCGCGGATTTTGGCGGAGAGTTCCAGGAAGGCTGGTAGGGTGTATTTTTTCATTAGTTTGGTGTAGGATCCTAGCCAGGCGCCCATTAGGGCTACGGTCATGAGTCCTGGGGGAGGGTGAGTAGGTGAATGGATGGAGGAGGGGGGGATTGGAGGTACCGTAGATGTGGCAGAGGGGTGCGAAGAAGACGCCTCTGACATTGCCGTTCCAGTACATGGGGTCTGTGGATCGGACGGCGAGCATGGTGGCTACGAGGTTGTGGTGGGATAGTTCGACGCCTTTTGCTTTGCCGCTGGTGCCGGAGCTGAAGCATACACATGCAGTGTGCTCTCGACTATCTCTATTTGACAAGTCGAAAGGAGGGAGGGCATTTGTCTGGTTGAATATGGTAGAGAGTGGAGAAGCCTATATCAAGTCAGCTTCTATGTACTTGAAAAGTGAAGAATAGCCCCATACAGATTCAAACGGACAAGTAGCATCGTCAATAGAAATGCTCTTCACACTCGACAGACCATTCTTACTAGCCGCAGCAGCCAAAGTAGGCCAAGTATCGACATTAGCAGCCAGCAACTTAGGCCGAGAAATATCCAGACAATTAGAAACCTCATATTCGGTACTCAGAGGATTCACCAATCTTCCAATCATTGTCAGTTACGATCTTAATCCCATGTAAATCTAAGCACTTACACAGCAACACCCCCACACCAAAGCACAGCATGCATCAACCTAACAACATCGACCTGCCAGACTCCCAGTCAGAAAGTCATCCATCCATCCATCAATCCACCCCACAAGCAAAAATCTAAACATACCGAATTCGGTGCACATATACAAACAACATCCCCCTCCTCAATCCCCATCACATGCCTAAGACCATACGCACCCTTCGCACTTTCTTCTCTTAGCCCAGCATACGTGAGCGTCTTCCCGGTCCAATCATCTTCACAAATTACTTTGGAGCCTTCGGCGTCGTCGGGGTTGTAGCGAAGTAGTAGTTGTGAGATTGAGAGGTTTGAGGGGACGAGGGGTGGTGGGTAATCTGAAGTGTAGATTTTGATTTTGTTTGGTGAGGACATTTTGGGTATGGAGTGAGAGGGTGTAATGGGATTCTTTTAATGTGATAGGTTTCTATTAGGGAGTGCGTGGCATGGTATATTGAGTCGTAGCGGCGGAATCTTCAATGAGACAAACAAACCAAAGTATTAAAAAAAAAAATAAAGACTCGGGTTTTAGAATTACATAGTAAGAAAACTATCTAAAGATCCGGGGTTGCGGGTTTTGGAATGCGGAGAACGTACCGTCGGTTCGCTCGCCGCAAATGACTAGCTGGTTAGCGCCCGGTAGATGTTTTCCATGGATGCGGGTGAACCTTTACTGTTTTGTACACTTACTAGTATGCGCATGCGATCATAACGTCGGTGCGCATTGCATAAACTAGGGACGTGTATATTTTTCTGCGCATCGAAGTTTCGTATATTTGCATAAAGCTTCTCGTTGTGGGCATCTGTTTTTGTGTTGTTCTTACTATCTTTGCGATTCGAGTCGGACGTTAACTAGGGTGCGTTTTATGCCATCATGGCCGACTTCAAAGACAAGGTCATCGCAATCACCGGAGGTGCTTCAGGAATTGGGTTAGAAACTGCGAAACTTTTGAGTTCGCGTGGTGCCAAAATATCAATTGCGGATGTTCAAGAGGGACCGTTGCAAGAAGCTGCTGCTGCGATCGGTGCTCATGGTGGCGAGGTCTTCACTTTCAAAGTCGATGTGAGGAATCGGCAGCAGGTTGATGCGTGGATAGAAACTACGGTCCATGATTTTGGGAAGTTGGATGGCGCGGCGAATGTTGCGGGTGTTACGGGAAAGGCTATTGGGGTCAAGTTGGCTGATGAGCTTGAGGATGATGATTGGGATTTTGTGATTGGGGTGAATTTGACGGGGCTCATGTGAGTATTTCCCTTTCAACTTTAAAGCAGACAATCGAGTATGCTGACTATGATTGCTAGGTATTGCCAAAGAGCTGAGCTACGAGCTCTAAGAGAAGGGGGTGCGATTGTAAATGCAGCTTCAATAGCAGGACTTCAAGGCCGATCGAAGAATGCCGCTTACACAGCAAGCAAGCATGGTGTTGTTGGATTGACAAGAACAGCAGCAAAAGATATGGGTCCGAAAGGCATAAGAGTCAACGCCATTGCACCGTAAGTAAACCCTCGCAAACAACACCCTCTTTCAAGTAGACATTCTGAGTATCATATCAGGGGTACTATAGACACGCCTATGGTGGCTGCTGCGAGATCCGTTGTAGGAGTCGGAAACAAAGACGTTAGGCTTGACAACAGCGAGTCGGCGCTGAAACGGGTTGGTCAGCCTTCTGAGGTTGCAAGTCTTATTGCTTTTCTTTTGAGCGACGAATCTTCATTCATCACGGGACAAGTAATGCCTATTGATGGTGGATGGCATTGTTGAGTATTCAACTAATCGATATTTTGTTTCTGCTAGAGATATATCAATGTTGATAGAGGAGAGGACCTGGCTGAATGACACCAATACCATTGATGGTCCCAAAGACTACTAGCACTACGTGCGCGAATCGCTGGTTCATTATGCAGAGGCGTTCCGAATAAACATGGTGATTCTGGGGTACAACGCCCGCCCAAAAGGCATCTCGGAACGGGTTCCGATTGAAAATGAGGAAGTGGTCTTGAGTTCATTAGTGTAAATGTCTTGTAGTAACCTAATGTTCCATAGTTGGTCTAGCTAAGAGCTTCCCATATTGCTTTTCGAAAAGCGCTTAAGTGAACTGTTCAGCGTGTGAGAAAACTGCACATTTTCGCGTCCACCAATCGTCACATTCCGACATTTCCGAACCATCCAGACATTATGAATTGCATCCAGACCTCTTATTTCGTCTAAAAAAAGCCCATTGGATTTGAATCTGATTCGTCAAAAATCATCCGGCAATTCTATCCACCAGTCCAAACCACCTAGCCAATCCAGGCCAATCACTATCTCGCCTCTTAGCAACACTGCAGAAGGGGACCCTTGACTGACATGTAAGACAAAGTGACAAGTCACCCAACATCCCGAGCATGACCCTGCAGGTGCGTACAGGTGGGTCTGTTGGTCATTGGATCTACTTAGGGTCTACCTATACTAGCGCGGGGGACACATGCCGGAAATCGACAACCTTCCAATACCGATCGACGCGAGGAACCCAGTCCACGCGCAGATATGTAATGGGGTGCAATATCGGATGGCGGATTACGGACGTAGAGGCGACTTTTTGGTTGTTTACCATACTTTGCAGCCTGCCAGATAGAAGGATTGGGACTATTGGGTTTACACATAGCTACACATCACTTCATCTGAGCACATTTAAGCGACTTTGAAAACTAGTTCTTCACAATGGTGATCTTAGTTATTGCACATCTTCACACAGCAGGAGCGGATGCCAGGAAGGAGGTAAGTACCATTGGCAGCGAGTCGAGCATTCTTCACTAATCATCAATTGAAGTGCATCGAGACACTCGCAAAAACGGCGGCATTCTCAAAGGACAATGAGCCAGAAGTCACTCGCTATGCGATCCTAATACCCAGAGACGCTTCCAACGAAAAGTCACTCTACGTCGTCGAGGAGTAAGAGATCCTATAAACTATTCAGAAAGCAATGAAGCTAAAGGGAGCAGATATCAATCCCAGGAAGGTTTTGACAGGCACATGGCCGCCCAAGCAACCCAAGAACTCATCGCCCATTTCACTTCGAAACCGACCCTATTCGGCGGCGCACCAGACATCAACACTCTCGAAACGACGTCTGCGTACGCTCGCCCCGCACTGAAGACAGCCAACGATCCATTCATCACCTACGCCTCCATCGACTACAAGCCAGGCAAGCGCGCCGAAGCCATCGAAGCCTGGAAGAACGTGACCCAAGAGACGCAAAACAACGAGCCAGACACGCTGGGATACTCAATCAATGAGAACAAGGAGAATGACTTCAATGTCCAGTCATTCGAGATTTACGCCAGTGAGCAGTATTTCAAGGATGTGCATGTCCCGAGCAAGCAGGTACAGGAGAATTTGAAGAATTATGGACCGCAGATTAGAGAGAAGATTACACATTCGCAATTGCAGTTTGTGGCGGGATTTTTGCACAAGTCGCAGCTTGATATGGATATTGGGACTATGCGGTTGAAGTCTCAGGTTTAATGAATGATGAATATGTAAATGAATCAAATTGTCACGAAGAACACCTTTTTGCCTCAGATATCTTGCTTTAATGGTTTTCTACTGTCCCAACTTGTGATGCTGTCCATATGTTTCCATGTAACAGCCAATTGTTCAACATTCTTCCCATTTTATTGACCCGTGGAAATATCCATGCCTATATCCGCAGAGCCGCAGTTAAACCCACGCGACAGAATGAACAATTGAGAATATTTCCCTCCTCCATTTCCACCCCGCATCCGATATTCTACGGGACTCTATTGGACGTTGAGAACTGGCGGGGTATAATACCAGTCTAGTGAATCATTAGCGCGTACCCCTCAAAGGTCCCCAGATCTGAGATGAATCACTAGAACCCTTTCGCCACTCCCCACCGATTAAGAACCCATCCACTGCCATCCCGGGCAGGACAAATCACATCCACGAGGCGTGGCCTGGAATTAACTAGTCTGTCGCAAAAGAGGTCCTGAGACCAATTCTGACAGGCCAGAATATGCAGTACGCGCGGGATAGACCCCAAACATACGAACCATGGCCCACCACCGTTGCCCCAGAGTGAATCGACGCCGGACTAGATTGGGGGTCGCTGACGGGTATGCAAGTCCAACACTGACTGACCCAGCTTCTGTTCTGCCCTGGGCATATCCCTAAACCCATTGGTCATGTGTGATTGGAGGTATTCTTCCACTCGAATGTGCGACTGTCGGATCTTCGGAATTAGCAAAAATATGTCTGGCGTATTTATATATGCCCCGCCCCTCTACTTATGTACTGGTTTTTTTGTATTCTCACAAGGTCTTTACACACTCGTCACTGCTTTGATACCCCATTGACCTAGTAACTGGTCCATTGCCTTCGAGTCCATTTTATTCCTTCTTTCACAGCATTCAGCATGGCTCCCCCAGTTGAGAACGGTGCCAACGTCGCCGTCAATGGATCAAATGGCGTGAACGGAGCCAACGGCTCACACAAGAGGCCCATTTACATTGCAGGATGCTCTGGCGGTGTTTATGACAGGAAACGAGCCATCCATGACATGGCAAAGGTATGCAAACTTCCGGATATATCAAGCAACGGTGGCCTGACAATTGCAGAACGAGCCCCATGTCGATGTCATTACTGGCGACTGGATGTCAGAATGCAACATGACACTCCGAGGCTCAGACAAGCGCGACAAGCTCGCCAAAAAGGAGTTATCCGCTGTTGGCGCCGCCTACGAGCCCTACTTCCTCGAGGAGATCGACCCCGCCATCCCCTGGCTCGCGAAGAACAACACAAAAGTTTGTGTGAACGCTGGAGCAAGTGATGTCGAGGGCCTTGCTTTGGCAGTCAAGAAGTTGATTGCTAAGCACGGTGTCGACCTCAAGGTTGCCTACGTTGATGGCGACGACTGCACTGATGCTGCATTGGAGCTGTACAAGAAGGGCGAGAAATTCCCCAACCTGCCCGCTGGAAAGGACATTCAGGACTGGGGTTTCGAGCCAATCTGCGCCCAGTGCTATCTCGGCGGTACTGGTATCGCTGCTTGCTTTGCTGGCGGTGCTGACATTGTTGTCTGCGGACGTGTCGCTGATGCCTCCGTCACTGTTGGCGCTGCAATGTGGTGGCATGGGTGGACGCGTGAGGACAACTACCAGGAGCTCGCAGGTGCTCTCATGGTTGGTGAGTAAAATGCAGCTGCACATGCATGCATGACATTCGGCAAACTGACCCGGTGCACCCCAGGCCATGTAATTGAGTGCTCTACATATGCAACTGGAGGATACTACAGCGGCTTCAAGGACCTTGGTGTGAATGACACTGATATGGGTACGCCTCTTATCATCGACTTTGCTTCGAACTCCCTTTCTGATTTCGTATTCTAGGTTATCCAATTGCCGCAGTCGAACACAATGGCGAGGCAGTCATCACCATGGAAAAGGTAATCCAGTACCCCACCCCCACAGTCAGCCACATGAAGCTTATTCCCGAACGCAGGGCAAACATGGATTGGTCAACGTAGCTACCGTCGCCAGTCAGCTTCTATACGAGATCCAAGGGCCATACTACTACAACTCGGATGTCACTGCCCAGATCGAGAACGTCAAGCTTGACCAGGTTGGTGAGAATGCCGTCCGCATATCAGGTGTCAAGGGTCTTCCCGCACCACCAACCACTAAGGTCGGCATCACAGCAAAGGGTGGATGGCAGGCGGAATTCCACTTCTTCCTCACTGGCCTCGACATTGAGGAGAAGGCCAAGATGGTCGAGAGACAAACTCTTGCCGCCATGGGAGAGCACGCCAAGAAGTTCACCTGTCTCAAGTTCCAAGTCGCTGGAACCGTTCCGCAAGATCCCCAGTCTCAGGACGAGGCTACCGTCGATATGCGAATCTTCGCTCAGACCCGTGATCCTGACCTTCTCTCCGCCGGAGCCATGATCGATTCTGACCGTGGCTCCTTTGCCCGTTTCTGCATCGAGAACTTGCTTCAGGGCTACCCCGGATCCACCATGGCTCCCGACATGCGTCAAGCCATGGGCCGACCATTCTTCGAGTACTGGGTCAGCTTAATGCCACAGAGCTTCGTCCACGAGACCGCTCACTTGCCAGATGGCACCGTCGTCGACATCCCCGCCCCCAAGCTCACCAAGGAATACGACTTCAACCAGCCCTCATACGACACCACCAACCCAGTCGACCTCTCCTCCTTTGGCCCAACCACACGTGCACCACTCGGCTACGTCGTCATGGGCCGCTCAGGAGACAAATCCTCAAACGCCAATCTAGGCCTCTTCGTCCGTCACCAAGACGAATATGACTGGCTCCGCACCCTCCTCAGCATCTCTAAGGTCCGCGAACTTCTCGGCAAGGACGACAAGGGCAAGAACATCGACCGCTGCGAGATGCCCAACATCCTCGCTGTCCATTTCTTGCTTCGCGATCACCTCGATAGAGGGTTCAATGCCACTAGTGGCTATGATAGCTTGGGCAAGAACTTGTGCGAATATATTCGTTGCAGATATGTTGATATTCCTAACAAGTTCTTGGAGCGTGGCCGTGTCTAAAAGAAATATCCTTGATCTTCAGCGGAGACGTCTTTTCGGGTTTTATGTTATGTGGGCGAGTTTGGAGATTGGTAGATAGCATTAGTTAGGCGTTTTTTTCTTTCCCCTTTTCATTTTCTATTGAGGTTGAGGTATATACTCGCTCATACCATCATCATCTAACGAACATTGAAGAAGAATCATCATCAATATCAAACAATCAAACAACCAGAACCCCTTTCCAAACTTCTACAGCCAAGAAAACAGGATTGGAATTCAAATTCTCCCTCCTGAATCTCATCACATGTGAAGCCCCCTCTTGAATCGGACAACCTCCCCGATAAAGATAAAGGGGGATTCATGTTGGCTTTCTCGAGGTGATACTATTCGCCCGGAGCATTCCCCGGCAGAGCAAGTGGTTCCCATGCCCAAATAATGCCGCACGTACCGCGACATGGTCCCAAATTGCGGGGGCTTCGGATAACTTCCGCCGGACGGACATCTTCTTTTGCTCAGCTCCCAGCTCCCAGCTCAGCGCACGGTGTGTGCGAGTACGTGTGTTGCGTGTGTGCGTGCCCAAACCCCAGACTTTTTTTTGCCCACCCAATTCTCCACTTTCCCCAAGGCCCAGTCCGGTCCAGCTCCAGCGATTCCTTCAGGACCCTGTCTGCTTTTTCGTTGCTCTTGACTGCTGCTGGCCTCACTTTCCCCACTGTCTCCCACCCCTCTTTTGTACTTCCTCTGCAACCCGTTCGTACTACCGGCTCTGTCTACCGTCTGGACGTCAATCGGGCCTATCTACCTACCTACCCGCCAGTATTATACCTAGCCTGTCTTGATTGACATCATCCTAGTTGCTCTCGAAGCCCCTCCCTGTCCTGTATACACCGTACTGCGACACGCCCCATGACTGGGTCCGGGGCAGACAGCAGCAGACAAATGGCATCCACATCCCCAAGCGACACGACATCCCCCGCGACGACAGGCACAACCAACAGCCGCGAATATGAAAACCTCCAGCGCAAGCGAGCGCGAGACCGCAAATCGCAACGAGCCATGCGCGAGCGCACAAAATGGTCCATGCAATGCCTGACCGACCAAGTCAACCACCTCACCCAAGCCCTCGAGATCGAAACCCGCGAGAAATCAGAACTCTACAATCGCTTCCTAGCAGTCAGTGAAGAGAACGATCATCTTCGCGTCCAGAAAGCCGCCTTACAACTCCGCCTCTTGGGAAACGGACAGGATACCGCGGATGGTTCATCCCCCGTCGTTCCCCCCGGCACCCTCATGCCCTACGAAGCCATCCCACTAAATACAAGCCCGACATGCATGTCCGATCAGATTCTGCAGACCTTCGTCGAGAGCAGGTGGGAAGCCTACGCGTTCCAGAATTCGGGCAGGATAGAGAGTTATCCGGATAAACCGGATTTGAGCGCGTTGTTTGATGGACGGCCGAATCGGAGTGTGGATGAGACGAGTGCAGTTGTTGGGGATATTGTGAGGAGTTATACCGAGATTGATACGTTGCCTAAGCAGGTTGCGGTGCATTATGTTATGAGTACTTTGATGAAGGTAGGTCAGGCTTTGGGAGGTCTTGTTGGAAAGCTGGAATTTCTTGGGTGCGTGATGCTGATTTTTGTGGCAGTGGCAGGTTCTTAGGACCAAGCAGAGTTTTGAACAGATGCCAGATTGGCTGAGGCCTGAGAAGACGCAGTTGGAGAGGTCGCATGCGAGTTGGATTGATCGAATTCCTTGGTGAGTTGCGGGGAACATAAAAGTTTTGAGAAGCACCTCCTGACGACTTTTCAGGCCAAAGGTTCGAGTCTATCTTATAGATCATCCTGAGATTTCGCTCGACGATTTCGCATCGGCGTACTCGACCTCATTTAACATCCGCTGGGAATACGATCCGAGTCACGTTGTCATCACTTCCACAAACGACGAAAGGAGTGGGATCTTGATAAATCCAATCTACGAGGAACACATTCGCCAACTGCGGAATTGGACCGTCGGGGGTATATTCCGAAGGAGATTCCCCGAGATGACTGAGATAGTCGATACATATTCCAAACCGGAGAAGTAAGTTTTGGAGTAGAAATAGTAGGTGTGCAAACATTGACTGACTSACCAAGTGGCCTAGCGACATTTCCGGAGCAGCTGAATGATTCACTCCCAAAATACCCCATATAAAAAACGAGCGTTGTATACACAGGACTTTACATCATTATCACACCATGTTATTGTTCCATGCCGCTATTCATTGAATACGAGGGCGTTTACCGGTTCCGATCTGAAAAATTCGCACACCGACAGACTTTGGACTCTACCAGCTCGCCGTGTAATAAAAACGCATCGCACGAGCGAAAACTCATTCCTTGAACACATCGAATCGATTGCTTTATTAGGAAGATGTTTACGATTTGGATGACGACTGCGCACGGGACATGTGCAGCTGCCAAACTTGGGAAAGCAGGAAAAGCTCGGTGGCCTGGCCTCGTCAGGGGAGACGGGGTGAGGGCCTCGATAAGAACCAACAAAAAAACAGGGCCGGCTTTTGAGATGACCTTTTGCTATTCTTGGAGAGTGAAGGGGGGAGGGGGCCACAAGAATAGGAACACGAACGGGATATGCGCCTTGACTAATCTTGGGGGTTGCTGCTTGTGAACCAAGCAGTGCCCTGGGACAAAGAAACCTGACCACTCCCAGCCTGTAGCCTGCGCACGACGACCCATCGACCTATCGTACTACCACCAACGAAATATGGCAAAAGGGCAGCGTAGCGCAGCGCAAGGCAAGACCCAAGGCAGCGAAAGACAGCGAAAGGCAGCGAAAGGCGTTGGCCGTGTGTGTGTGTGGGCACTGCGAATCCTCAGCTCCTCCGCCGACGTCACTCCGAAGGGGTTAGATTAGCTTTGGGGGCGGCGTCTCAGCCCTGCCCGGCGCTCTTTTTGCCCCAATTCCAATCACAATCCCAATGCCTAGTATAGACGTTGCACTCGTCTGATCTGATCGCTATTAAAATCGCCCCTCCCACAGACAAGGCTGCAATCTCGACAGTTTTTCATTGCTACGTGCGCAGTGTCTCTACCACGATAACTTTTCTTGGGATACAGTCAAGTCCACACCAAACCAACAATCGACTGCGCAAATAACCCCGCAATCATGGCGCTCAACCCAGTGGCCCAACCGGTCGGAATCTTCACCCAATTCATCGCCCAAAAGCCAGAGACGCTGGTCCTCAAGGAAAAGGTCCTCTCTCTCAGTGGCGACAGCTTTCACATCAAGCTCGCCGATGGCACACCAATCCTCCAGGTCGAGGGCAAGGTCATGACCGTCTCCGGGAGGAAAACAGTGCGAGACATGGCCGGCAACCACCTCTTCGATATTGTCAAGGAGCTCTTCCATTTGCACGCCACATACGCTGTCATCGATCCCCAGGAGAAGAAGCTCATGGAGGTCAAGAACAGTTTCCAACGTGAGTAGTCAACGCATTGACACTGCTGTTACTTGTCAGCAGTGTTTTATTTTAAATTGTAAACGAGGCTAATGCGGCGTAGTCTTTGGCAGCAAGGCGAATGCAACCTTCACGTCCACGACCGGCAAACAAGAGACGCTGCAGATGAAGGGTAACTTTTTCGATACCACGGCCGACATCACCGATCAGTCGCAGGGCGGCGTGGTGGTCGCGCGCATTGATCGCAAGCTCCTAAGCGGCAAGGACATCTTCTTCGGCCAGCAGACGTATGCTTTGCAAGTTGCGCCGGGAGTCGACATGGCGCTCATGGTGGCCCTGTGCATCGCCCTGGACGAGAAGAACAATGATTCCAACTAGCAGTTTGGAATTTGTGCACCTTGTCGAACAGCAACAGTCGATTGGTGTGTTAGTTTCCTTGATCGAGATATCCCAAGCCTTTACGTACTCCGTATGATAGTCGGACAAGGCGGTGAAGATGGAAAAGTCTCCACCAGCCATGACCCACATAGATTGAAGATTGAAAAAGTATCTTTCACACATTCCACAGACCCGAATTGTGCAAGTGCAATTAAGCTTTTTAACATGTCAGCGTCAATTCCTGTGCATGTACATTGCGTAGATACCCTGCGCGTCCAAGAAACGCGAAGTCACGTTAAGCCCCACCAATCGCCGGGGGCACATCTCCATGCTAGCCAAATGCAAAACCACCTCACTTCCACTTCTACTCCTTCCCATCTTCTCCTCTTCCATCACAATCCTGAAACGCACAAAAACTTCCCCTTCGTCCGCCAGGAAGACACACAGATATGATTCTCACATAACACCAACGTCCAACAAAAAATCCCATCCAAGGAGAACATGACAGCCCCCGGGATCCATCCAAAGTGTCGCGGCCCCGAGTTGGTGTTGGTAAATCGACCAATTACAAGTCCCATCACCCGCCGCTTAACCCGCTAAGATATCGAACTCTGCCCCTCACTCACTCAGTCCATACGAAAGAGGCAGCCCACAATGACATGACAAGGCAGAAATGAGCTGTTCGAGATAGATTGTGGAAAGTTGGTGTTTTTGTGGCGTGTGGGCGGGGGTCGTTCCAGTCGCTTGTGCAGGGCTAGTAACCAACCGTCTCCTCCTGTTCGCGCGAGCGTCGAGTCGCAGATCTCTTTTTTTTTTTTTTTTTTATTTAAATGCTCGTCATATCCGTCTGTCGTCGCCTTTACATCTCGATTTTAGCGAAAGATTGAAAGAGGTTTTGATCTTAGCGCTCGGAGTTGTTTACAAGGAATACACATAGACGGGATTTACTCGCGAAGAATGGCGACACAGCAGAGTGTAGAGTTTATTAGGATCCCCGAAACGCCTGGATTGGAGCAAACTAGACCCACGGAACCCGAAAAAAGAGTCAAGGATGAGATTAGAATTGAGCGTTGTGTTGAGGCTGATGCTGAACGAATCGTAAGTTTCCTCCCATTTCCAGAATTTTTGCTGTTTTATTGGAGATTTGAAGAAAGATGTACTCCGATGCCTATCCGTGCCTCCCCAACTCCGACCCAAAACGGAGTTCGCGTCCTACATACATACAACAAGTACAAGTAAAATTCACATACTAACAAGCTTCATCTCCCCAGGCAGAAGGTCTCTACACTTGCTTCCCCGAAATATGGTGGGCAACACGCGAACCACCCGACCTCCGACCATCCTCACACAGCACCCGCATCCGCCGCCTGGCAACACGTTTCCGCCCCACAATCACCATGCCAAACATGAACTGGATAAAAGCCGTTGACGTATCCTCCAACACAATCATAGGACTAGCTGGATGGATGGGCCCCGGAAATCGCAGCGGAGTCAACATCTTCTGCAGGGATTCCTTCGACCATTACGGATTCCGCTCAGACGACAGACACGGATTAAAAGAAGACGCAGTATTCGACGAACTCTGGGCAGGAACCGATATTCAAGGTTGGGAAACCCCCATGAAACGCGACGATCTTATCCGCCGGGAAATCATGCAGGATGAAGCATATTGGTACTTAGCACCGCTTCTAATCTGGCCAGAATGGCGGGGGAAAGGCGTAGCTTCTTTACTCATGAATTGGGCTATTGAAAAAGCTGATGCTACTTCTCCACCTACGCCTATGTATCTTGAATCCGCACCGTATGCTATTGCTATGTATATGCGTTTTGGATTCGAGCCTGTGGGTCCGTATAAGTTTCTTAGACGCGGACCGAAGTTTGTAAGGGGGTTGGAAGAGGGGGGAAAGAGTGAGGATGAGGTTACGGGTATGGCGTTGGAGGGGAAATGGAAAAAGGATCAGGGGAAGGAGGGGGAAGGTGGGAAGGAGAATTATTTCTAGTATTTGTGGGCGTGGAGATAGGATATAGCCCTCTATCTATGGAAAAGAAGGAAAGATATTAAGAATGAAATATGAGATATCCCGACTAAGCTGAACGAACGAACGAGCGAACGTATAAGTAAAATGTAGAAATTCACCATGAGATCTAGATGTCTTAATGAGAATGCGAGAATGTAGAATGTGAGGATGTAGAAAGTAGGACGTAGGAAGTAGGAAGTAGGATATAGGATATAGGATGTGAGAATGCTATATTCTACTTTCTACTTCCTACATCCTCATATTTTCACATCCTACATCCCTATAACCTCCTTACCTCATCATCTTTGAAAGCCTCTCATCTTCTTAAGCTTCTACATCTTACATCCTCATAATCTACCTTCTCACATTCTCACATTCTCACATTATCGCGAAATCACATCCCCAAACCCCCACCTACTCCACAACCCTCCTCCTCAACCTCCCCGGCACCCTGCCCCCAGGATGCGCAATCCCCATTCCAAAACTCTCCTCGCATTCCCCCAATTCCTCACCCTCACCAATCAGGACATCGAAATCAAAACGCGAAATCATCAACGCAGCAGTGTATAGAATCTGACGCTTTGCGAAGTGGCGCCCGGGACATTGGCGCGGGCCTCCGCCGTAGGGTATGAATGCGCCGTTCAGGTTTTCGAGAGTGAACCTGGGAGATGTGTGGGTGGTGTTTTGATTGTTTGCGATATCTTCGGGTGTGGGTTGGGTTTGGGAGGAAGGGGAAGGTTGCGGTTTCTGGTCAAGGAATCGATACGCCCAGAACTTATGCAAAGGAAACTCGCCATTCTCCCCGGTGTTGAAGGCTTCGGAATCTCGATGCGCGACGGTCGTGCTCGTGATGACGATTTGTCGTTTTGGAATGGTCCAGTGTCGAATTTGCAGGTCTTGTCGATCCGCCATGCGGATGAGGTAGAAGTGCATTCGCAGACGGAGGACTTCTGCATACACGGATTGGAGGATTGGGAGGCGAAGGAGAGCATCTATATCCAAGGATCCAGAGTTAGATGATTCGGTGGGCGAAATACAGCGATCTACTTCAGCGCGGACGTGGGCCAGCAGCTCAGGGTCGCGGTAGATGTGGTAGATTGTCCAGCATGTAGCTGTCATGGAATTCCTTCCTCTGTCTCCGCGTCAGCATATCCTCTCTTCTCAATCCAAATAATAGACAGTTGAAACAGAAATGGTCTTCTTACGCCCAAATTGCACCCAAATCCTCACTCGCAATCGCTTCATGATCGAACCCATCCATACGCATAAACATATCCTGTCTGTCCCTGAAGAACTTAGTGCCCCAAAACTCATCATCACCGTCGTTTCGAATTGCATCATCGGTGAAGTTTTCTCGTGCGTAGACTTGCCATCGTTTCACGGCTGCTAAGGCTTCGTCGCGGATTCGATGGGCTCGAGGGGATAGGAAGCGTGGGATTCCTGGCATCTAAATTAGCATACATAGCTCTGAATCGTGACAGTTGAGTCTAGATCAAGTCTCCTCCCCACAGATACATACATCCACCCCTTGATAAGATATAACAATGGGCAAAAGAACAAAGAGGAAAAGGACAATAGAAAGAGCGAATAAGAGAGAGTCATTCAGACACACAGAGAGACACGGAAAGAGAGTGAATTTACCTTTAAGCAACGCCCCCAAAACCTGATCAAACCTCCAAAAAGTATCCAAAAACTTTGGTTCCAGCCTCAAAAGATGCGGTCCACACAATGCCGTCAAAAAACCCCTCATCGCCAGGTCAGCAACAACCTGCATCAAGTCTTCCACCACCAACCCCCCTTCCTCCTCCCCACATCTCTTTGCTAACCCCTCAAAACCTTGCTCAACCTCCCTAACATACCGACCGAAAAACGGCCCCAACCCAGGCCCCAAAAGAAAAGCATTCATACCCTTATGAACGAGGTAATCAACTCTATTCCTATCTTCCCCCCGCCAGCCTTCATTCGGCACCTTCCCTCCTCCTGAATTATCGCGGTCGTATAATGCGGCGGCCCGAGAGGGGAGACCGAAACCGGAGACTACGGCGTATTTTACGAAGGGGATTGAGGTTAGGGAGGGGGCGCGGAAGAGGGATGTTATGTTGGGGGGTGTTTGGAGGATGTGGATTGGAGTGAAGGGTATGGGGAGGGTGAGGGGTGGAAGGGTGGAGAAGGGGGAGCTGGGTTAAGTTAGTTGGGGGGTTTGTGACTGAAGGGGGGAGTTGTGGAGTAGAGTGGTCATGCTGTATGGATGGATTAGAGAAGGGGAAAGAAAATTATGTAGAGTATATAAGATGCTAAGTGTGAGAATGTAGGATGTAGAATATAGTTAGAAGAATGTGAGGAGGTAAGGATACGACGATGCGAGGAGGTGAGAATATAGGATGATGGAGGATATAAGATATAGGATGTAGAATACGAGGATATAGAATATGAAATGTAGGATATGAGAATGTAAAATGTAAAATGAAATATGAAAAACAGAAAAAAAGGAAGCAGGTAGGATATAGAATCAAGCATCTACATCTCCACATCCCCCTGACTACTCCCCATCCAATACTCTCACACTCCACCCACAAAATCCTAAAACCACAAAACGCAAAACATAACAACATACCTCTCAGAAGTCACAACCCCCTTAGCATCCCAAAGATATCGAATCCCCCACACCAGACACCCCAATCCTGGGACTAGCTCCGGAAACCTCGGTGGCGACAATCCCTTCACTCCATTCTCTTTCAATTTAGCGTGCTCTTCATGCCGACGAAAATCCGTATATTGCTTCTTATATCGTTGATGAAGGAGGAGAATGCTGATGGAGAGGATGAGGTATATGATGCCCGACATTTCTCAATATTCGGAGAAGAGATTAGGTAGGTATATAGACAAACACATGAACGACCAATTAAGCAAAACACGAATCGAAAAGGCAAGACGATTAATAGCACACCAGCACCATAACACTTCGATTCGAAAGAAGAACGTTCCCCATCTCCCGTCATCTTTCAGCTCTCTTTAAATTTCACCAGAGTGGCTTTAAACTAGTCAGAACTAACTATCTAGATGGTTAGGTTAGGGCTTGGTCCGCGTTTAGGGGGGTATAAATGGGTTTAGTTAGTGGCGGGCGCAGGGTAAGGCGAGCTATTTTAGTGCATTTTCTGGATTTGTATAGAGGTCGTGGGAGCATGGCGGGTGGRGKGGAAATGTGGAAGAGGGTTGGTGGAGAGGGTTATTTTGTTTGCTTCTGTTGTGCTTTTTTGAGATGGGGGTTTGCTGCATGGTTGCTAATGTTGAAAGGTCTGATCGTGGAGCGGAGCTATGTATTGAGGTGTCTAGAGTAGGTACGCTAACTAGTGCTCTATCTACATCACTGACCTGCAATACATTTGTTGTATCCGAGAATCATGGAAGTTACTAGAGCTGTAAACTATGCTACATCTCTTGCCTTGTCTGTCATGGACGTAGGTTTGAGAACAATGTTTAAAATGTAAGATCGTGGAATGCAATGAGTCAATTCATGGTGTTCTCGTACGACACACGGCGACACGGGACGGCAGGGCGCCGTCCCATTTTAATATGGCGTTCGTTTAAGAGCATCTCGAAGATCATATGTAGCTATTCGGAGAGTTCAGACTATGGGAACATGATCATTTGGTGATCACTGAGCTATGGACATGTCTTCTTCGCTTCATACCATTCATACTCATCTATAAAAATATCGGATCAAATAGCGTTTCGTATGTGCCTCTTTTTACACAACATCATAACACAAAAGTCAAAAAGAGTAACGTGAAACCCTCCAAACCCAAATCCCCAAAATAAACAACATAAACTCCGCAGCGTACTATGTAGAATGTTGCCTACTTGAATCATTAGGCCAAGTAGGCTACGCACCTTACATACAGCCTTGATATCGTAGGGTATATAACGCCAGAAAATGCAACAAATATGTGAAAATATATCAAGAACCACGTGTTCGAAACTCGGATCACGGATTTGGATGAACAAAATGCGCGCCGTGACATGGGGAATGCGTCGCTTTGAACTCTCTGATGCGGTTCATCATCCATCCGGATAACCATTTCTTGTCGCCTTCCTGCCCATGGCCGTGACCACGTCGAATGGAGTACGAATGCCTGCACGTATCTCCGTAGTGTTCGAATTGCATACACTTTGGGTCATTTTGACAGGCTGAGCGGCAATTTTCGAAGGACTTCGCGGCGAATTTGGGGTTTTTGATCGTAATATCCTCGGACATGTTTGTCCAATCTTCACGATATTCGGAAATATCGGATTCTATATAGGTGAACAGCTCCTCGAATGTTAGTGGCAGAGATGGATTTTCCCGTTTGAACTCCCATCGCTTCAAGTCGTCGTAGTCGCCCTCTCCCATGTGATGTAGTGTGATGATAGCTTCACACCATTGTTCCCAATCGAAGCGAACCGTGATCGGTTTCTCGCCATTAAACATGGGCCAGTAGCCTCGGATTTTGATCCCAACCTCCTTCAAGACCTGGCCAAGGACATCGTCTCCGCAGCACTCCTTTTGGACGTTTTTCCCAAAAAGATGAGTTCCAGGAGTCTTTTTGTTCTCCGCAAACATCCTCCCGCGAGCCACTAGCTTATCCATCGCGCTACCCGAGAGCACGAAACCGCTGCCGCCGTGCGCGAAGACGGGCTTTTTACGGGGCCACACGGGAGAACCGAAATAGTACGGTGTCGCAGGATCGAACTTGCTGAGAAACCGATACATGTTGTCCCAATTAACGTAGGTATCCAACTCCACAAATATAAACCACTTGGAGTCCTTTCTCATATTTGCCGTGTGTTCCATCATGGGTAGAAACTTGTATTTGTCCAACTTCCAGCCCTCGTGACTTTTCTGTTTGCTTCCATTGTTCTTTTGAATTTGATCATATATGTCGAAATCGGGGTTCTTATATCGATATTCAGGGCGAAGGTTGGAAAGGGCGTCTATGACCTTGAATCCGTTGACTTCGTCGTTACGATCGGAGAAGAGCAGAATGTCCATGTTGCAGCGCCCCAGGTCGTTGAGATATCTTCTAAGCTTGTTAGGCACCTCTGCAGCACCTGTTTTGACTACAATGGTAACGTCATTCATTGCGCCGCTGGAGAAGATAGCGCATTCCTCTCCCAGGTTTACGGAAGGGCGGGAGTGGTCAGGAGGGGGTCGCTCGAGCATGATGTCGTACCCCCTCTGTCCGAAAAGCAGCGAAGACGTGTAGAAGAAGACGATGAAGAAGAAAGCGGCCACCGCGCCGACAAGCATGCGCGTGGGCGTGAGGCGCACCATTGTATGTCCTATCTTGGGGTTGGTGGTGAGATTGAGGTTCTGCTTGGAAAATCCAAGCTTCCTTCACGCGTCGCTCGGAGACTTTTCCTTATCAAGTCTAGGCTCCATCCAATCGAGTATTGTGTCACACTATCCTTGCGGACGATTTAGGGTATATTAATTTAAAACTATTCATATCTATGGGAAGTTCGTCCAGATAACAGAAAGAAGGAGGCGCGTCGTTACAATTCCAAGTGGAGCTACCCGGACGCATTTTACGAGTATGATTGTTGTGCCGGAGGAGTGCAGCCGCAGCTGTCAAACGGCTGATGGCAGTTCGCACAAGTCCTAGGAACCTTTTTCTTCTTATAATTCTTCTTCATGCGATATAATGTGAACAAAGCCGCTGCTAAAGCAAGGAGAGCCAACAATAATCCAATACCAAAGAGAATGGTCAACACGAGCAACGCAGTCCTATCGTCATGACATACGGGACAAAGCGACGCCGTTGGGCTGGTAGCTTGAGGCGCGGTATTTGATGGAGATGACAATGAAGGAGGTATCGTGGGACATGCGGTCGGACAATCGCAACGTGTGTTTGAATTTGTACCGCAAGAGCTGGGGTAAATCGTGCTGGCTGTACAATCCGTAGCTAGAGAAGGACAGCCAGATGGGTTGATCGTGGGGCAGAAACTCGGATATATGGTAGTCCCGATGAAGCCTGAACAAGAGCTCAAGGAGGATGGCAGTTCAGGGCACGTGGTAGGTGTTATTGTTGGGCAAGCACTTGGATAGACAGTAACATCAGGACGTGTAGCTGTGCAATCCCTACTCACAGTAAGTGTTGTAGTAGAGTCTGTGCATGTAGAACCTGAAGAGCTTTCGGATGGAACCAGACTTGATCCTGGGCCTGACGGCAATGTTGGCGATTCAGTAGACCCTAAAGCAATTGTTGAGGTCGATATTGAGGTCGTAGTGGTTGTTATCGTCACAATAAAAACAACGGGTGGTAGGGTCGAACAGCTTGTCGTCTCTGAAGGGGGGAGCGTGATAGATTCTCCTGGTACTGTTACAGTCGATGGAGGTGGGCATCCAGATCCAGAGAAATTGTCAGAGTTTGTAGGAGGAAGAGTTCCGGAGCCAGATGGAGATAAGGAGCCCGAATTTGAGGGCTCCAAGCTAATGGTACCCGATTCACACGGCACGGAGATGGTTCGTGTAGTAGTAAGGTTCTGAGTACAACAGCCTCCACTTATGACATTCGTGATGTTCGTATATATCTGGAAGATGCTCGTTACATACGAAGTTCCTCCACCGCAAAGAGGCGAAGGCGTTATTGTACAAGGCAGGGTCGTCACGCTTGCACGAGGGGTTACAGTGGTTGTGACGTTATGTTGCGATGGAATGATAATTGTAGACATTGCAGTGACTGTCTCTTGACAACCACGTGAGCTCGGGATGATTGAAGAAGAACTCGATTCGGACCTTGTCAAGCTGGAAGAGGACGAATCTTCCGTACTGACAGTACTATGGGTAGACAATGAGAAGCTGGAGTGCACACTAGTTGTAGTGCCACTGTTAATACCAGAGGTTGGAATTGTTGACATTTTCGAGGGTACTATTCGCGTGGGACTTGAATGATCCGCGATTGTAGGAGTCGATGAGCGATATTCACTATACTGCGAGTAGGGAGTGGGTGTGGAAGTCGAACAAGGAGTTTCCTCCGAGTAAGAAGGATTGTAGTGAATTTCTGGCTTCCAGGGCGACCAGTTTCGGACATCATCTTGACTTGTGCTGTAGTGGCGTTGGTTTTGCCAATGGTCCCAAGAAAAGGTGAGAAGAGGATAAACGGAAAGTAGCAACACGAAGCGCATCGTGAGACCCAAAGGATGATAAAAGACTAGTATGAGATTTGCTTGATAGACTGATAACGAAAAGCTGCAGAGGTGGAGCTCCAGGTACCTACATATGTCGCCAGAGGTGCAGAAAACCTGCGGGGCCTTGACTTTATGGCCCTCTTGCGTCACTCAGCAGGCATCTACAGAGCCCTACGCCTAACGAATTGACGATAGGCATCATTCTAGGACAGCGGTGAAAGCTTGCGCGAGGTATTGGCAAGCCGTCGCGTAGCTGAAGGTCTCCAGACAAGGCTAGACAATCACCGGCGATCTTGAAAACCAAGTACACAGACAACATTGCTGAACCGAACTTGGCGTACTCCTTAAGAGGAGGATGAGTCCGCCTTCTTCGTGGACTGTCCAGTAAGAGCTCTTTGAAATTCCAAAAGCCTCTTGCGATGTGCTGAATGGTGTTTTGTGGAGGGCAAAAGTCAGGGCGGGCTGAGTGGAGCCGAACGCCACGTCAAAGTCACCAGTACTAACTTCTTTGAGGTTACAGAATCTGCAACCTAGCAGTGCATTCACACCACAAAAGGCTATTGTGGCTTGCGTGGTGCGCTGTTTTATGAATTCTTTTCCCTTTTGATCGGCGTTGTTAGAGTCTGTCCAGCCTATCGTGGTTCCAATCAAAGAGGAATCTGAACGCCATCTTAGACCTATCTCGATCCACGAGGCAGCGCCATTGCGCGCAGATGATTGGCGAACAGGATCCGAGCACGGAGATCGAAGAATGGAGTTTCTGTAAGGCCGGTCAAAAGATGGGGATTGAAATGGTTTCGGGGGATACTGCTAGCAAGTAGTGAAGTCACCATATTTGTTATATGACCGAACAAGAGTCACAAAGCAACAATGGCTTGCACTTGTGAGAAGGTGGGCAGAACGACCGAAGGAAGAGGGTATTTATGTCAACCGATGCTTTCAAGGCTAGCATAGACCTTCGTACAGGACAAAGCAAAAACGTAAAGTCTGCCTAGTGACAATGGAAATGCAGTCTCATCCGCGAGAGTGAGTCACTTATATTACATCGAGGAATTTGTGCATTCAACGAGCCGGATGAGCATCAAACGTGACCTGATCACAGATCAGGTAGCATTCATGCAAAGAGGCAGTAAATTTTCGGGGTTCACGCCTCATTCATACACTAACTTTCTTATCAATCAAATCCTACGCTCTAAACATGAACATCCTCTGGCCAAGGCCTTTTAAGGAGGCCTAACCAAACTACTCTCCACATCAGGATCTCCACTTGAACTTCAGCAGAGCAGGTAACCGTTCTTTCCCCCGGCTAAGAATGACTGACTGCACCGTTCTCCGAACTAATGCGCCCAATTACCCCACAAATACTGCTCAGAATAAACAATCGCCTGAATTCCAAATTGAAGTGACTCGCCCGGCCGATGTCTTGTCTTCACACTACGTGCAGACTCGGTACATTTCTACAAACATTCATGTCGCGAAACCACATGGTTCAAAATTTCTATATATACCACCCAACTTTGTCGAAGCCGGTAAAAAGCGGTCATCGACGCGTGTACCAACATCCAGCCAACCTATTTACAAACCCACAATTGAGACAAACATCCTCCGTCGACTAAATGCCATTCCACATTCATACCAACATATCCACCATGAATGAACGTGACTTCGGTATGTTTCTGTTGTACTTTCAAAACCCCGCTCTTCTGGTGTTGCTGTAAGTTTAAAATAAGTATATGAATAAGCATGGCTATTCCAGGCTCTCGAATCGTAGGATTCTAGATGGACTTACGGGGCGTCCAGCCAAGCACGCTTGCCTGATTGAGCGTTCATCCATCATCGAGAACGACCATCGCATGTTCCTACGTATGAGTGGGAATATGGTGCACAATTTGTGTTATTCAATTTCGATAATTATGACACTATTCAATTGTAAAATGCTCAATGTTGTGAACAAAATCCATGTTCAGATTCCCTAATTTCAGTGAATTGGAAAACCATCTACCAACTGCCGCAGCACCCAAAATAATGTCTAAGGAATTGTGCATACCCTTGTGACAAACCTCGGTTCTCCACTTCAATGTGGATCCATCTTCTCTCCAAAATAAACCAACACACACAACACATACTCTCATCTAGGCAATACCAAAATGACCAATCTCCAACACAGCCCTTTCTAGAACCTAGAAAATAGACTTTGGAATAAGCTAGTTTACCAATGTGGCACATTGGGTGTGGATTTTGTTTCGTTTCGTTGTCTTATTTGCTCGTGGTCTTGCGGCACAGTAACCGTGCTGCGGCAACGTGCCGGTGCGAATGGGCACAGCAGGGCGACGCGTGGTTGGTAATGACCGGCCGAACGGTCACGCATCTACGTGGTTGCGATAATTTACGGTGTAGATTTTGAGGCTGTGGGAGCTTTGGTACGCTGAAGAAAGTATATAAGATGGTCGTGGACTCGTGGTGAATGTCCTCTACCATCAAGCAACTACTCTACTCTACTCTACTCTTCAGCTTATTGATAATCTTTAAAGCAGTTCTTCTGCACCAAACACAACTCGCTATCTACCACTCACTTCAAAACTACCTCTTTAATCACTATTCAAAGTCACTTTCGAATACTCCCCCAACAAATACGTCAACCATGAAGTCTGTTCTCGCCTTCGCATCTCTCCTCGCCCTCTCCATCGCTGCCCCGTTGGGAGACCTTAGCGCACGACAACAATGTGGAAGCGACCGAATTGCCATTGCCACAGTCGTCCTCAATGGCCCAGATGGCACCGAGACTCGCGACATCAGTGTCGGCTCCGTTAGCGACCTCGGTGCTGGACAACGTTTCGAGACCATCCAGCTTCTATCCGTCACCCCGGGGATAGCTCAGGGGACCGTCGCGGTTCAGCCGGATTCACAACAAGTCAGCTGCGAAGCATTGCAGAACGGTTCTAGCCAAGCTGCAATTGAAGGATTGACAGTAGCTGACGGGGAGCAACCCCTCAATAGAAATGGCATGCTTGTCTTGGTTACTTCGGTTAGATGTGGACTTGATTAGAAGAGCGGGTTTTGCGGCCTTTCTCGCCCACGGGTCCCCAGCACGTCACGATCGGTATATGATGCCTCTAGATAATCTTAATTTGCTTTCATAATCCGAATTCTTTCTCTTGAGTTTCCACCTTGATGACATGGTGACTTGTGAAAATAAAATCTCGAAGACTATGGAGTGACATAGATGAGTCAATCCTAAACCATTAGTCCTTTCATATGAGTGTGTCCAATCCTTTTGGGAGGCTGCGGCAGGAGGGAGTCCTCCTGAGCTTCGGACGCCTTTTCTGATCTAAGCGGTGGTATGTACCCTCTGAAGTCTGCGGCTGAACAAGTCCGACGATCGGAGCGTAATTTCTCGCTGCGCTGTGCGTCCTACAAGTTGTAGCATGGATATCCCCAAACACGCACTTGAGCTCTACCGCTCATTGTCATCGTGTTAAGGCGTCGATTTCAGCTAATCAGTTTGTGGGATGTGACCGCTAAGTCCATGTGATGCGGCGATGTTTCCAGCTAAAGTGCTCGTGCCCATGAACAAATGTCCGGCTTGAAATCTGCCACTCGTCAAGAGCTATTTGGAGATTCGCAGCTTAGCCCCTGAAGCCCTTCATGAGACGCTCAACCATATCAATTCCCATTTGCTCTTCCGCCGTTGGGGCTTTGACATCTGGTTTCTCTTTTTCCTGACCAAACCCTGCGCTCTTCATGATTTCTTCCGCCATCTTGATACCCCTAAGCTCCTGTAGGGGCTGCACTGTAGCCATAATCTCTTTTGGTAATTTTTCGAACACAATTCCAGCGTCGGATTTGAAGGCCTTTTCCACTTTGGTGCATTCTTCTGGAGTGATAACATAATCACATTGTGGATCCTTGTTTGAGTCCACCGTGCTCTCATCGAAGTTCCCGCCCTCCTCTTTCACAACTTGACAACCATGCACAGTAGCAGCAACAGGAGAGCTTACGCCCAGTAGCCCCCTATCCATCAAGATACCCCACTGCACCTCAAAGTGATTTTTGGAACCTCTCAAAACCTTCCCTTTTGTATCAACCATTAACGCCCCAATAACACACAGATCGACGCGGATCTGTTCCTCTTGCAACTGTGCTACCGTAATTAACCTCCCGACACCATTCTTTTCCATCCCATCTAGTAGACAAGCCATCTTCATGATACTTTCATCCATACCCCTTGGATCCAACAGTACAAACCCCCTCCTCAATTCATATGTTCCAACCAGCACCCTCTTCCCGTCCTTTAGCGCTCTATACCGGAAACCTTCAAGACTGTTATCTGGAGTGGCCAAGATAGTGGTAGCGGATTCGTAGCAGGGGAGCTGCACAAGGCGATCGATAGCTGTAGAAGAGCCGCGAAAATCGGGCACGAAGCGGGTGAAATCGAGGTCGAAACGGGAATCTGGGATTGCATTGTGGAGTAATTGGGCTTGAACTCGGGGCCAGGGATCAATGGGTTGGTCTGCGGCTTCGGACATGATAGATTTTGTGGGTTTTCGGGGGTAGGTTGGAGAGTTGGAGATTTTTTGGGTACGAGAGGAGGTTTGGAGGGGTTGTTGACAGCTCCGTCTAGGTGCCCCACTATCGAAAGCTCCCTTGACGTAGATCACCGTTCAACTACAGTTATTGCTCACACATATATATCAGATACAGGCTGAGAACTAGCACATACGACCACTGGTGCAGAAGAGTATTGGATCCCGTCCGCTCTCCTATCATCAAGCCTGCGACCGGCGGATCAGTAGTGTAGTGGGTGACCATACGCGAATACCCGCTGTCGTATGTTTTTTGCATTTCTGCTCTTTTTAGATCGTGCAAGACAGATCTTTTCTCTTAACTTTTGTTGCCGTCAAATTTAGTTATCTATTGCATGTATCATTGGCTAGATGAAGCTACTGAGAAAAGATTGTTGTCGAGAGATGCATGATCCAGGGTGATTACCGCTAATTGGCCAGGTCAAGCTAACATGGGAATCTATAGACACGCACACGAAAGGGGTCGGTGAAGAAACCGAATACCTTGACTGTAAAAGCAGTGAGCCAAGTGATAGAATGTGACTTAGTTCTGATTCGGAAGGTCCCAAGATGCATCTTATCGCAGCCCAGACTACAGAATCCGGGTCAATGCCCCTCAGGATATTGGGGCTCTATTCCCCATTCTAACTGGTTGACGTGAGATTACAAAGTTTGAAGATGCGCTTACCCCGGTGCTTGGTGAAGGATGTAGTATCTTCTCATCAGCATCAGAACAATGGAAGAAACACACGTGCCAAGATTCTGGAAGCTACATGTAAGATGTAAGGATCAGAGGATGGGGAAGACATCGGGTAGGATTCCAGAATACGAAAACCAGGATTGGTTAAACAAATGAAGCAGAACTATACGACATCTGGATGTCTAAAACATATCACTACAATAAAGCTTTGGTTCTCCAAGTGATCTACCACCCTATCCAACCTGTACCTACTCTCCCATCATCAACCGAAAAGAAGCCAAACATCCACCTTCCAAATGGCGATAACCAGTAGCACAACATCACAAAGGGACGAGCCGGCCCACCACTTATCACCCACACCCACATAACCACCCAAACCTATAGCAGCAGGAGCCGAGAAGGCTAAGCTTTGCGGTAGTTCGCAGGACCACCAGGGTACTTGATTTGCGCGGGAGGGGGCCAACCCTGGGCACTTTAAACCATTTATATGAATTAGATTGCCTGGAACCTTTTTTGGCTTCCCTCGGTTCGAATGCCTGGGGCCTGGCTACCTACCCTTTTTAATAGGTTTCTCCGGTTTGGTGGTCTTTTGGGTCTGAAACGTCATTGTTTGGAAATGGGGATGGTTGGGGTAGTGTGAGTGGTTGGGAGGGAATATGTTGAGGTGTATAAGTGGCGATTATTGGGCAAAATCTTTCATGATTGTTTGGATAGAAAGAGGTGTTCGTATTGTCTTGCGGGACGGCACATCTCTGCCTGAGGTGTGATGGTCTTAGGCGAGCAAGTCTATAGAGACAGGCATTGTTCAGCTACAGATGTGGTCTAACAGATATCACAACCACCCACAATCAGCTTCCACAATAGGACATGCAAACAATCAACACGAGCATGTAGTTGTCCCTGTTGCAGAATCAACGTCTGTTTATATCCGGCATACCACATCTACCCAATCCTCCATGCAGGTCCACCCGCACCTCGGATAGCGCAGAGCACGACAGCGAAGAGAACAATTGGCAAGACTTCGCAGCAGAAAAGCAGGCAACACATGTGGGTGGGAGTGGTTCGGTGCCCTTTCTCGGGCACATTTAATATGTAGTACTTTGTTCGCGACCAATCTGCAACCATTTACCCGGGGACTCGTTTTCCAAACACCCATGGCCAGGACCAGGGATGTTTGTTAAGAGGGGGAGGAAGGGATCCGGAACGCGAGGAGCGGAGCGTAGATTGGGCCACGACGGATAGTAGGTGCGCATGCCACGAGGGGCGGGGGACACATCCGGACCTTGGTATTCCTTTCTTTGCCTCTCGTCAATATACGGCGATTGATTTGACCAGACGGAGTCTGGCATGGGGCCCACCTTCCACGGGGTAAGGGGTGCGATTTATATGTGCACGCAAGCCGGTCGGCGGGCGGGGGCAGCTAAGGCAAGGAAACATGGCCTGTACAGGCTAACCAGGGGATATAATTAGATTGATAGACAAGATGATTTCTCCTTAAGAAAGGAACAGGTCGCTGCTTGGGGTTATTCCAGCCTGTCGTCGAACCTCGAGAAAAGTCAGAATCCCATACTTCGAACCACCTTGAATCCCTTATCGCGTGCTGCGTGGGAAAAAGGACATCGGTCGACCGAAAAAGAAATCGCATAGCTCTTAACGGCTCAAGATGAAGCTCTCTGCCTTCATCCTACTTGCTGCGGCTACCCTAATTGCCGCGTCGCCCACACCGGTAGGCTCCTCTTAAATAAACAAGTAGATTCCGGAGCGCTCATTTCTGTTTGTAGACAATCGTAGATGATGTGACACAAACACTGGAAGGCGAAGGCAACGGCGGAGAGTTCCAGGGACCTTGCGTGGAATGCCCTTGCAGTACAGGGTTTTACGCAAAATGCACCTGTGTAAGCATTACACGAAAAAGCCCAAGGGCGGCACCATATGCTAGTACTAACGGCTGTCAAAGATCGCAAACGGATGTTGTTGCAAACATTAAGGATTTGGGGGACCGGGGCTTCGAACTTCGAATCGCGTTAGGGTGATTTATGGAAGTAGATCTTCTGCGGCATGGGCTTCTGCATCAGTGTACGTTATTGGAGTTTATCGATCTTTTTTAATTCGTTTCGCAAAACACCGAGGGTTCTGGGTTCTTTGGGGGCATCATCACTTTCTATTTAGGAAGCATGAACAAAGTCAAAAAATTCATTAGAGTGGAGTCATTATCTTATCTTACATGAGTGTTTCATGTGTATCATCAAGCGCGACACACGATACAGCCCTTCGATATACAATCATTGTGCCCAGATATATCTTATCCAAGATCCTGTATTGGGGATTCATCTACTTGACCTGGCCGGCTTCCATCTCCTTCTCACGATTCTCCTTCTCCTCGTCGGGAGAGATCCATTTCCGAAATGTAATAGTCAAGACGCCTCCAATGGCGACCTGAAAAGCCTGGTATAGGATAATAGGAATCTGAAGCTTACTCTGGTCGATGGCACTGATGTTTAGATACATGACCGAACTCAGCGGGACTACCATGGCCAAAGCTTTTGCTGGACAGCAGTAACAGCAAGCAATAACGTCCTTTTTGGGCAGCCAGACGGTAGCTGTGATGAAACAGAGACCAAGCCAGATGAAGTAAAGCGCGATAGCAATAAAGATCAAAAAGATGACGTTGGAAGGCTTAACCTGAGCGAAGGCGCCGGAACCAAAGGCCTGATCAAAGGTTTGCCAGACAAGTGTTAAGAGGGCGATCGAAGAAAGCTTCATGATCTTCCATTCGAAGAACACCTTGCGGCATGCGTTCGGGAATATGTTCTGGACAATCTGGCCGACGAACATAGGTAGAAAGAGCGATAGTCCGAGTTGTTTGAAGACACGTCGGTATATCTCTGCGTAATTGTCCCCGTTGACTAGAACCTTGGTGTACCACGCCCCACTAGACAGATACATCTGGAGCAGGATTGGTGTCAGGAACGGACAAAGGAATTGCCCAATGATTGATTGCACCACGGTGAGGGCCGCATTCCCATGAGCCTGGCGTGTCATGACCACATTTGAGGACATGGTCGTTGGAGCGCTTCCTACGAATAAGAGACCGATCAACAGCCATGGGTCCATGAATCCGGGGTTTGTTGCGCAGAGGCTGACAATGGCGAATGTCGCCGCCGATGTGACCAGGTAACATTGGAGCTGGACGAATGCATGGACCTTCCAACGGAAATAGTTCTCAAGCAGTACCCGGGTGGGAAGCGTGCAGCCGTTGATGAAGAAGATGACGGAAACACAGAGGTACGTTGTCACCAGTCGTTTCATGTGCTGCTGTGACTTAGGCACTTGGACTTGGGAGGATATGAGAATGAGGAGGCCGAAAACGATAAGAAACCATTGATCCTGGACGAACCATTTCAAAATTCCAACTAGCTTTTGGGTCTTTGTTCGGCTTGCGTCGACTTGGCCTCCCGAACCTGGTTGACTCGCCTCATCTGGGGAGCAAGGTTGCTGCGGGTTTGTTGAACCATCGTTAACTTGCTCCTTCGGCTGATCGAGCCGAATTGCGGTGCCATTGGCAATCGGACTTATTGTATCGGATATGTCGATGTTCTCAGTAGTGCCTGAGGGCTCCAACACTGCTCCGTTTGATGGTCCTTGTGGGGGCATGACTATTGAGATGGGAGAGGTGCAGATGGTGTTGGAATGTCAGAACATTAGGACTATGAAGACTGATGTAGAGGAGTGCAATGCTTCACGATAATATTACGGAAGGGACGACGGAGTCATCATTGTGCCATTCAGCAACGCGACGAAAAAGATTGGTCTGCTCTGTGTGTGATGTTGCCGAGGCCGACGATCTCTGACGCAGCGCAAGCGGTCAATCTTATGGCGCCGGAAAAGGCGGCCAAGCGTCGGAAAATACTTCATGCCCGACATGGCAGGTCGTCACCTAATTAGATACTCGAGCCAAATATTAAGAAAATGTTCAAAGGAATCCATTGAATTTTACCCGTGTCGGGAGAAGCCCAGACCGCAGCATCGAATGTGCTGTCCCTGCGCCGACTCCGATACTTTCAGAGGGAGCGCGACTTGATATCCATCCCACTATCCCAAGCAGTCTTACAGTGATATCCAGTGAAGAGCAAGGCAAAGAAATGATTACCCCCCCAATGCCCACGCCCAAAGAGTGTAATACTTCCGTCCTCAACGCTTCCGTTTGTTGCCAGCCTTCTTCTTGCCCTTGTCCTCCTCGTCGTTGAGATTAGACTCGCGATCTTTACGAGCTGCTTTCTTTTCGAGCTCATCCCAATCTTCGCCCTCTTCGCTCAGTTCATCTTCGGAGCCTTCATCACTCATCTCGTCGGAAGCGTTCTCGTCGAACTCGCTGTCCTCCTCCGAGGACTCGTCAGACACGGCGAGTTCTGATTCGGAAACTTCGAACGCTGATTCTTCCTCCTCTTCCTCATCACCCTCATCATCGGACTCAGTGGACAAGAATGACCAGCCACCATCCACGAAAAATTGGTGTGGATCTTGTGTGACAGTCTTCATGATAGTTGTCCAGTTGAGATTGAGTGGACCTTCTGAGAATGGAATGTCGACGCTGTCAAGCCAGTCCTTCACAGGATCAAGTGACTCCACAGGGATCGTGTTTATGTGAGCAGGTAGTCGGTTGTAGTCCTTGAAAACGACGACCATATCGAAGTTTCTCAGGCCAAACTGGACACGTTCAAGGTGGACGATCTCGATCTCTGCAAGTGTCAAGCACAGGAAGGGGGGTTCAGTCAACTGCACTAAGCAATCCGTAGTTGGTTGGATCAAAACGGATGACCGGGCTGGCACTCCGTTGAAGCCAAGTTCTCTGTAGGGTATGTCGACGGACACATTTTCGTTTCGTGCAGCGTCAGCGATCTTCTCCGCAAAGTTCTTGAACTCCTTATCAAGAGCGGCTCTTCGCCTCCTCTCCTCCTGTTCTTGTTCAAACTCTTCTTCGTCACCAAACTTGTGCCTTCGCTTCCTGTTACCCGTCTCATCGAACTGCATCTCGGTAGCTTCACGAACGAATTGGATGTCCTTTGCCTTCTTCTTGCCGATCATGATTGGATTCTTGAGATGGACGTGGATGATGACAATGAGTTCGTGCTGCGAAGGTTGAAAGAAGAGATGTTTCATGTTTGAGAAAAGAACGTCGATTTTGACGCCTCCCATGCCGTGTGCATATCGGAGACCGTTTGAGTGGATCTCAACTTGGCCGGGAATACGCTTACCATCAAGCGCGGGACGCATAAAGATTAGGTCAAGCAAGAAAGGTTTGCGGTCTATATATCAGTGAGCCACATAACACAACATAGCGGATCAGAAACTTACTCTTGATGGGAACCAATTTATCCTGCTCGACAACATCCTCCATCTGTTTCTTCTCCTGCTCTCGTCGGACAACGTCCTTCTTGAGCTCAGTAATGTCCCTTGTGATTGAATCGATACGGTCAATGTCATGCGAGCGGAATGTCAAACTACGGATAAAGTGAGCATTGGGATCCTCGAAGGGCTGGTCGTCCTTTCTACCAACACCCTGCCCAGGAGAGAGGAAGTTGATACGCAGTGAAGTGAAATCGTTCTCTTGGGTGTGGGAAGCGTTCTTTATGGTGTGAATATGGAATGGCACCGGTCGGCCCATGATTGGAAGAATGACTGTCAAGTTCTTTTTGTCCACAACGATTTCCAGCCTCGACACCGACGATGGAAATTGGTTATCGCGCTTATAGGATTCGAATCGTTTGAACTTCTTCTCTTCAGTTCCGTTAAGAGCCTTGGACCCTTTTCCGTACGTCTCCAAGCCCAATTCCTGCTTCTTTCTGTGAAGATCTTTTTGATGTTCTCGTCGCTGCTCTTCCTTTTCTGCGTCCTGGTTTGTTGCGCGCTCGTGTCGGGTTCGGGTCTTGGTAATGTTTGTTTGGGCAATAGCAGGCGCACGATCTCGCTTTGCCTTCGGCTTGGTCTCTTCCTCCTCCTCGTCGTTGAAGAAGAATGATACCGAATCAAGGTCAGAGGCAGTATCCTTTGTGAAAACGGAGCAGTCGGAAGGACCCACGCGAACGGTATCGACCAACACCAGTGAGTATGTTTTGCTCTTCTTATCTTGAGGGCTTGGGTTTTCCAGGTCTGATAGTCCTGTACTGATGACAAGAGTCATTCCATCTTTGAGAACCCGGGTGTTTTTACCGCTCAGCAACAAAGTGGGGTCCTTGTTCTCTGTGCCAATACCATAACCAACATTCTTTGGAAAGTGTTTCTCCAGCTCCGGTTTCTTAGACTTGAGAAGGTTCAGCGCTTTGGTGTAAACATCTTTGGCTATAACGCCATCCTTGATGGTCTTGATGATTAATTCGTGAATGGAGGATAGAAGCCTGTAGTTGGCCTCTTGGTACTTGTTTGGGCCGACCATGTAAGTTCTGCCAACTAAGCAACCGTAGGTCTGATAACGAAGGCCTAGGGCTGAGAGAATGACCCCAGCGTGTAAATTGTTGTCGTCTGGCTCCGACAAGAATTTCAAATCGTAGCTGCCACCACTCTGAATGGTTGGCTGAAGGCACCAATCGAGCTGCATTGTATCGAAGTTCTTGGAAACTTTTTGTTGCTGGAAGAACTTGGGATCATCGATTTTGTTCGACACCTTGTCTGAGAAGGCTCGGTGGGAGATTTTCTTCTCTGAATCGAGAATCTCGGACATTTCTTCAACGAAATAGTTGGTCATCAATGCGCTGGAAGCTCGCGATGCGTCTCGGATGATGCGCTGAGGTCGAATTAGCACGAAAAAGCGAATATATGGAGTTTGCGCGGAAGAATTACCAGCTCCTTCTCGTCCTTGACGGACAAGGCCGCATTTGACAGAATGCTCGCAAGGTCGACTTGGTCTTCCTCTTTGATATCTGCACCCTGGAAGACATTCTTCCACTCTTCAGCGAAGCCCCCGGTCGCGTTATCCTTTTTAAGAACCGCAACCTTCTTCTAGACAGTCCGTCAGCGCTGCAAAACTGCATGTTAAGCGAGAAGACTTACGCCTGCTTTTTTGATAGTATCCAGGCAGCTCTCAAACTGCTTCTTGTTCTCCTCTGCATCCTTGCCACGCACAAGAATCTCGACAGGGACCTTCCCTCCCTTAAGAGGCTCCAGGTATGATGCTATAGAGTAAAACGCATCAGCATCTCGCATTCATTATAGATTTTCCTTACAACATACCCTTCTTCTTGGTTGTGACTATTTGAAACAGATCGGGAGTGAGGACGAAAAGGGTCGCGGGGAATTCGTAGCCTAGCAGCCATAGCTATATGAAGAGCATGTTAGTTTGAGGCCGCAGCATCTTGAAGCCTGATAAATTTACCTGAAATGCAGCTGGCTTTAGATAGCTTCCTGGGTCACTCGCTTTTCCCACGACTGTTGCGATTGAGCCGGCGCCGTTGAAAACTTGGTCGCCAGAGCGCTTGTCTGCCTTCCACTTGGTCACGAAATTGTTCAGACGCTCGTGAAAGAGCTGCTTGTCGATGACGATGTCGTCAGCCATGGTGAAGGCAAGGAGTGGATGCTGTAGCCTTCAGGATATTGTCTTTGGCTGAAATGACGATCGGAAAAGAAAAGACAGAGGAGAGGAGGATGAGGTTGTAAGGTCGCGAAGTTCGTGAGCTCCAGAGTAAATGACGGAGGAGAACGCGATTCGCGATCTACGGTAGTCTTGGCAAAATGGACCGAGCGCCGCGCGACAAGATGTGACTTTCACCAGCGAAGAACGACCAACCTACTTGTGACACTCACTTCAGCCGCCATGGATGGTCACGCTCGAATCGAAGGCTCCACGTGCCTCGTCCTTCACTGATAAAACGCGCAACTCTTCTTTGCGGCAGATGCTTGACTGTGTTTTCTTACTTCGCATCTCTCACCCCGCTTCGGGATTGGACAAACCTCTTCAGGCACCGGTCCCCTCCGCCAGCGCGGTCCCTGTTTCCTAGCGAATAGTTAAGAAACCGCTGTTTTTCTTCTGATAGCAAAACCCGCCCTGCGCAGCCTCATCCACTCCTTTGAATCTACAGATGATATGAGATGACTGCCGGCTCCAGTGCCCGCGCTGGAGTACCTGCCCGCAAAGATGAATCCACCACTCAACCGAATAAGGGTAGCGCATCAACCGGAGTGCAGGCGGCGGGTATACGCGCGATCACCGCTCGAGCTGTGGCATTTTACTTTCGAGCACCCGTGAAAGCATTCTTCAGAGGACGTATTGACTATCTTGGATACGCCAGAGCAATCAATCCCCACATACAGGCCCAAGCATCATGGTCGTGGAGAATGACCACCCCGGCGCTGTTAGCCCATGCGATTCGAACAGAAGGATGGAACTTCATTCCTAACCAGGTGCTCCCACCACTTCTTGCAAATACTTTGTATGTTTCCCATTGCAGATTAATACACTTAAGCCTACTGACATTGAAAAGTATTGGTGCGATCTTATACGCGGCCTATCTCCAAAGCCTCTCCTCGTTGCATGTTCCTAGTTCCCATCAAACCAAACGTACATACCCTCCACCCCCTGTGACGACGACGTTGACTGCAGGCTTCATCGCCGGAAGTGTGCAGTCCCTACTCGCCGCTCCCTTTGACGCTTTACAAGTCCGATTCCGTACTGCAGACATTCTGGAAGGCAAATACAAGACAATGTGGCACTACGCAGGACACAAATTACAATCAATAGGCCTTCGAGGAATCTTTGCAGGCTGGACACTCAGTCTCATGAAAGACTCTTTCGGCGCGGCCGTTTTCTTCAGCACTTTCGAAACCGTTAAAAGCCAAGCATACTATGAGTATATCACATATTACTACGGCACCCGGACTCGCGACTCGCTTTTAGATTCCCTGGCACTCGTTCCCGATCGAACCGACAGTCGACCCGTGATAAAACCACATTTTACCCTTGAACCCACATTCCTTCTCCTGGCAGGGATGTCTGCTTCTGTGACCTCCCAACTAGTTCAACACCCCCTCACCGAGCTCCAAAATGTGCATTATCGGCGCCTCGAAGCCCTCGACTATCAGGCACACGATGAGTCCCGTCCATCACGTATAATGCACCGCTACTACCATGCCTATGAAGAGACATTTCGACAGTGTAGAAAGCTAGCTCGAAGACAGGGTGGTTGGAGAAGATACCTGTACAAGGACTTCTTCATGAACACGATACGTCAAGTGCCTAGTACGAGCGCAGGACTGATTGTTTTTGAGTTGGTTAGAAGAAAGTATGCATTCGAGAGCGACGAAGAAGTTACGATTAGCCGAGAAGGTTTTGAGATTTTGTTAAGTTGAGACTAGGGTTAAGACTCAACTGTCTTGCATAAGAGATAGAGTGAGAAGGGGCGACGCTTGTACGACTACGTTTATGATACCCTGGCATTGAAGCCATTGGACTTGTGGTAGCTGTATAAAGCCCTCACAAGTACACCATGCACATATAGATTTCTTTTCTCATTAGTTACAAAAGAGCCAAAAGAGCTTTTTGTGGATAGACTCATTGCATTTAGCGCCAAGTTTCATACTCATTCAAGGACGCCAATGCTGAGGGCGAAGAATTCCCCAATCATTTTGTAAATAAGAAAATCCAAAGATCTCCGCCACGCATTCAACTGCTTCCATTTTAATTTTCAGAATCATCACCGTCATTATTATAACCACCATGCCTAAACCTACCACCATCCAACTCCAACTCCTCAAAATAAGACGCAAAGAAATGAGAAGAAAATTGTCCACACATCTCCACTACCCCTCTTCACCATCATCTAGTCAGATTGGTTCTCAGAGCCGCACAACACCAAGTCTTCGCGTCCTAAACGTAATTTCCCGCCTCATCATACGCACCATGGCCCACGCGCCATATACAAACATTAGAACCGCAAGGAAGAGAGATGTTGGGTATACGATGTCGAAGTGTGGGACTACGTCTTGGAGTTTGACCGTGGTATGTGTTGGTGTTGCCGGGGTGATAGACATAGATGTGTGATATTGGGCGGCGGATGTAGTCGAAATGGAGACAGAAGTTTGAGGATTAGTGTCCGGGAACGAGAATGTGCTAATTGTAGGTAGGGGAAGTGAGGATATAGGTGCGGAAGACGTGGATGGAGATGTGGAAGTTGGTCCGGAGACGGGTTTCCAGCATCCGTGGTATTTTGTTTTAATGTCGGTTGATTTTCGAAGTGAGTGGTCGGGGGTTGAGGTGGGCAGTTGAATGAAGCATGATGGATCCCAGGTTGATGCTGATTCTCCTTTTTGCGTAGAGGATGATTTGAGGGCGTTTATCGCCGCTTGGTTCTGTTGGAGGTGGGGCAAGGAGGCGGTTGGGAGGTTTGTTGCGTGAGGTGAGGAGTATATTTGAGGGTCTTTTGACCGGTATTTTTGTGTCCATGGCCAACGGATGGGGAGGCGGATTGGTGGATGGAGGAATGGGGCTGCGGCGCTAGATGCTGAGGATGGAGGTTGTGAATCCGTTGTAGCGGGTATGGAAGTAAGTTGACCTGTTGTAGTCGATGGGATTCCTGAGTTGGAAACTGTTGTATCAGAACTTTTCGTCGACTCCATAGTACCTGGACTGGACGCTGGTGGAGCACTAGACGGGCGACCGGTATCAGATGTTGGCTTTGCCGTGGCTGTAAGCGACGATGGAATCCCTATGGGTGAAGTTGGCGTGAATGTTGGTGTATTCGAGCATCCAGCTCCCTGGGCTCCCTCGCATTCAGCTAAACATTTGCATATGCATGTTGGAAGTCTAGGGCCGCAGCCATTAAGGCACTCGTCGAAACTAGTGCAATCTCGATTTTCAGCCATGGCTGTGATAGTTCGAGTTTGGTAGTGGCCGGTCGTTTGAGGAGCTTTATTCTGAGGTTGGATCTTCTGTGTCTCGAACCGGTGGTGAGATCTCCTGTGAAGTGATAGCGGTAAGCTCTCGCTTTAGTCGTCGACTGACGGTGGAGTTAAAGACGTAGCAGGCTCTCTCGGACACCGGAGGTGCAGCTGGTGGTAGAGTAAATTATGATAGGGTTTGGACTTGACTCTACCTTGTTGTGGTTCGTAAGTATGACTGAACTTCTAGGTCTTCAAAGGTGAAAGTAAAGGATTGGTCATGAAAGGGCGAATAGTTCCAAGACCCGGCTAGGTCGATTTCTTATATCGATTTGGTCAAAGCAGCGCGGTGTTAACTGAGACGACTTTCAATGAACGAGTCTTGAGCTACTATGTAAGTATTAATTCTTACCTGACTAGGCACGGATTCTGAACGATGCGACAGGATCAATCACAGGTAGAGTAGATAACCAAATGAAGATGATGTCCCTTTTGGTCAAATCCACCTTCACTAGTGAGCAGCAACTACTGCGTACCACCCGACCAGAATTGAATAACCTGTGTTATTTGATTTGCCGCGTGAATCCGCTGTTGCTGTTGCCTTTACCGAAGGTCGACCAGAGTGGAATAGTTTCGCTTGCGCTTGAATAACTCTTTGTCGATGTTTTGGCACTGCAGCAATCTAATATCGCTGCAACGACTTCCTTTGAGCAGTACTGTCTCAAAAGCACGGAGGAGTGTCGGAGTATTCTCTTCAAGACAGAGCGCGGCCTTTTAATATGTTTGTTACAGACCGTGGTACGCGGAGGGCAGATGACGTAAAAAGATCGACCTTGGGTGACTGGGTTGACCCTCCTGCCTGATTCGGCAGCTTGAGCTACAGAAATTCGAACACATAACATCGCGAGAAAGTCATTGGGCCACCCAGTTGTGTCACGAAACCCAGGCAAGGTGCACAGCATGAACAAGAATAATTGCGGGCGAGTCAATAACCCTGGACTGGAATGTTTGATGAAGTGTTGCAGGGTTCACATGTGCACCTAGGTTTACGTCGCGCAAACAAACATTCACAAGTATCGACACTTACGATGAAAATTATGAATGAACCTCACAAATCAAGTCTGGGCCGAAACAAAACTCGCTTTTTTAGACATATGTCAACTAAACTACTGTGAATAAATAACAAATTCAACTGGGGCTCTTTATAATCTCCCGACACCGACCTCAAGACTTTTAGAACGGAGGAATAGGCAGATCGGGTCTAATAACTGACGGAAAAGGTCGGTGACGGGAGTTTTGGCGGGATCGGGTACGTGTGATCGTGGGTACACTGAGGATCGCTGTGGATGTGATGTGAATGGTCGTTGTTGGCTGAGGTCTGATCCTCCTATGTTAATGACATTCGGAAAGTCGAGTTGAACCACTTACTCAGAATCCGGAGACTTGTACTTTACTTTTTTGGTGATGTAAACGGTAGATGGAGTTGGAAATTGTGATTCATCGGGCCTGGTGACGAGTTTCTTGGTTTTGCTCGTACTCTCCGTTTCAATTACTGTCTCCAGTAGTAGGGTTGTTGATAGATCAATGTAAGCAACAGTGTCTGTAATATGAGCTTGCAGAGTATCCACAATCAACGTCCCAGGTCCACTCAGTGTTGTGGTCAAGTTTACGATGTGCTCTGTTGTGAGCGTCTTGGTCACCTGCACCACTTCCCATACTTCTTGGTATCGGCGACACTCCTGCGAACCGTCCTCCAGGATTTTGCAAATCTTGATGTCGACATCGGATGGGGTTTCACCAAGTGTGAGAGATTGCCACGGTGCCAGAAAGTAAGTCATCATCTTCTTAACCGTGGGCGCTGGGGTAATTATGGAAAGATTGTTGGTTGTTGGTGTGGGAGTTTCTAGGGTAAACCCGCACTCGCTCGAGAATGTAACCTCTTGATCACACTTAGAGACCGTCACTTTAGATGCAAGTCCCGTCAATGTCGTGGCGCACACTGTAGTGGCGGTCGGTACGAAAACTGTCTCGCATGTTCCACTCCCGGCTATTATTGTGGAGTATCTCGTATCATTGTAGTACGGAGGGCTTATCGGAGGCAGACGAATAAATCCCATGGGCGCATCAATGCACCACGTTGCTTCCGGTATATAGGACGTTATGACCTGACTTTGTGTCGTGATTTCTATCGGGTCGGCACCGGGCGTAGGATAGATAGTGGCCAGAACAGTTGGCTGCGTGGGACTAGGAAGAGGACATTGATCTGAAGTAGTGAGATTCAACACTGGGACTGTACTAGATACGGGTTCGGTTTGACGTTTGTTCGGCAAGGCGTCCATAGCTTCGTGTCGGTAGCCATGGTGTTTCCGAGCCAGTGAAGGCGGCAATCGCGAGAAAGAGAACAAAATTGTGATAATGCCGCAATACGGTGCCTTCATGATCGATCGCAGATACAAGCAGGTTCACGTTGCCGCAATAGGTTTTGTGAGTTCAGGTGTGAGGATGGCGGGGCTTCAGTTGTGGCTATGTTTTGGTTCCTGGTGGAATGAAGTCCTCGTTTCCCAGGATCGATCAATTATCCCTTGCTTGCACGCAAATGATGGTCCTACCGTTCTAGTCTCAATATTAACAGTTATCCCTTTCAAGAAACGGTCTGGAACTCTTCGTGGCAATTGGACAAGAAAGGGTTATTTCGGTGGGAATTTTGGCATAAAAAGTACTTAAAACTTCAGTTTCTATTCTGAAAACTAGCCACCATTAGAGAATAGCTTATAAGCTTTCTCCAAGTCTCCTAGGAAAGCCCAGAACATCTTATCCCGCCATCCTTCTTTGAACCAGTTATTCGCTCGGGCTGGAAAGAAACTGCCAACACCCCGCAATGTTGTGTCATGCGCATAAATGATGAGGACGCGGCTGCTAGCGTCGAACTTTTGCGCCTTCTTAATAGACTCGATGGATTTCTCCAGGTCAACAGCTATGACAGGACTGAAAATAGGATCCGTTATAGTTCTATTCCTCGTAGCTTGAAGCTCTGCGAATGGAGCTCCTGGGCATGGTGGCACGAGAGCCTTAGTGAATGGATTCGGCGAGATATTCTGTGGCAACGGAATGTATTCAGAAGGTCGCATTTCCCCGCCGTGGTGGATAAGATCGCCGCCCATGAATATGAAAGTGTCTGGATTAGTGCTTGTTCGTGCTAAGCCAGTAACATGGCCAATCGCATGTCCAGGTGCATCTAGAAGGTAGAAAGAACCATCTCCGAAGAAGTCTAATGCATTGAAATCGCCAAATTTGAAGCAGCCCTTGTCGTTAAAATTGATTTCTCGTACTGATCGGCCCCTGCAAAGACAGGTGAGCTATTATCGAAGTGGAGTGAAAGAAGGGAAGCTGTCTTACTCAAAATCACTATCTCTCAGTCCAGATGTCTCGTTGGTTGGATATCCTGGCATTAAAGCTTCTTTGAAGCCAGGGCCAACAACAAGCTCCGTTGATGGGGGGAAAAAGTTCGGGTTGCCCAGATGATCCCAATGGTGATGACTGAAGGTGTCAGTTAACCTCTCTAAGACATTTGGGAAACAATGAAAAGGTTCAACGCCTACCTCCAAATAATGCTATCAATAGACTCTAGTTCGTAACCATGATCTACCAGAATTTCGCTTACGCTCTGATCCACTTGGAGATCCCAGTGCTCGAATTTCTTTACGGTCACCGGTGCCATATCTTTCCAATCCACCGGAACTCCCAGGTCGAAAAGTACTTTACCCCCAGCAGAACTTTCAACCAGAAATGACCATGATGGAAGGTCTGGTACAACGTCAAATCCAGGAACCGGGGGCTCCATCAGGTAGGGGACGGTAAGATTCCCAATTCTGGAGGTTGTATCAATGATCTTGACATCTGCGATAGCACCAGATGGTACATCGAATAAGAATGAGTTGGCCATGGTTATCGAAAAACATAGATAAATTTCCGGGGTTTCAATATTGACTTTAAGTACTTTCTGTAGAATTATGGGGAGATTCTACCACTTTGCTAAAGTGATGGATCGTAACTATCGCTACCAACTTTTATACTAGACTAAGACGGCAATGTAGATATAGCCGGATAGACCATATACAACCCCGCAATAATTAAGTTCAGCGGGTCTGACCTCGGTTGTACATAGCTGGTGCGTTGCTTGTGGTCTGAGGTTTGTCGTATAGATGAGAAACGAAATGATGCGCCTTATCCCGAATCATTGCCTCTACTCTCTACTGACAATCTGTTTCTTTTAATTTTACTCTCATGCCTCGCAAATCGTCTTCTATGTTCATTAATGCTTACGGCAAATTCTTATTACAAGCACCGATATAGTTCGGGGGTAACAGCCCTGGGTAGGAATCAAATCAGTGAAGGCTATGCAGCGGCAACTCACAGAGGTGATCATTCTAAAGTCCGCTTGTAGATCCTGAATCACTAGCTTAGATTTTATGGAGTACCCCGCATACTGAACCTTAAAGCTTTGTGGATTGGGTAAGGAGGATTGCATATCGTGATATAGCCTGCCGAATGCCATCGGCTCTCGGCAGTCGGTACGACTATGTAGATCTCAGGTTTAGCGGCACATGGGGTCCTAGCTATACAATTGTTTCTTATCCAAGGTCTATTCATAAAGTCTCAATGCCTAACAATCGAAGATTGCGATAATATTGAATAGTGACCATGGCGGAACAAACACAATCTTCAGAGAAAGTTCGTTTAGGCGCAAAATTGTCCAAGGAATTCTTGGGCGAAAATGCAATCACTCGGGCCCGATCTAAACTAGTAAGAACTCGATGATATATAATTTTGTTGTAAAATGGCAACGCAGTGTGACTGACTAAAACATAAGAACGACGACATCTTCACCCGAACAAGCAGTGAATACATTGCTGAAGTCTGCTTCTCCAGTTACGCAAGGCCAGGGCTCAGTTACAAAGAACGTTCCTTGATCAACATAGCAATGCTTGTCGCACTAGGTCGAGGTCCTGAACTAAACATCCATATTCGGGCAGCAGTCAACAATGGCCTGACAGAAGAACAAGTTTGTGAGGCGTGCCGGCATGCAATGATATATTGTGGTGTTCCAGCTGGAAGGGACGCGCTGCTGATGGCTAGTGAGGTCTTCAAGGAGTTGAGAGAAAGTGGACAATATCCAGGGCCGCAGGGGTAATGCCTTAGTGTTAGAGTCACATGCAAGGGGTTCGTCCTTTCATGTCCTCTAGGGCACGTCGGCTGCTACACATTATTTAGTCATCTATCTATATCTTCCTCCTGCATTCGTTTAATATATCGTTCTGTCTTATATTCCATGAATTTCACGGTGCGTGATATTGTTTGATTCCAAAACTGCTAAACTTTACCGATATAATGCTTGGTAAGTTCGGGATCTTGGTATTTGAGACGGTGAAAACACTATAGGATAAGGATAGTATTACAAATAATATGGTAAGCTGGAAACGCCATATTTGTTGAATGGACTATCTCTCGTCCATGTGTACGATAGATAGCTTGTGACTAGTCACTGTACTTGCGTACGAGGGGTATCTTTCGATAGGTAATTGATTGATTGCTTGTTCTATCCTATCTACAGAGGAAAGGGGTAACTATCAATGCTGAAACACGGCACCGTGCGTAGTCACATGAGAAGTCATGTGATATCTGGTGTCAACCAAACTACTGCGTACGGACAATATTCGTATTTATTTGGTCTCATGAGGAGAACGACAAGTTCCTTCAAGGCCCGGTTTCCTAGCGTTGGTCAACACGCCTCTGAGTGGAACACATCTGAATTATCGTGCCATTGCATATCGTGCAGATCAAAGGCAAACATCTGGCTAAAGTCTACATCCCCGAATAGACCCAAAGGCTCTCCAGTGTCGTCTACATTCTCCATCCCAGAATATAGAATGTGGTAGTAAGGACAAATGTTCTCTGCAAACGGGAGAAGTTCTAGGGAATCTAATCGGTGCTGACATGGCGAGTAGAGTTCATTGCTTATGGGTAATGTGTTATCGAGTTGATCTCTGGGAGCAGCTGGGGCCGACGAGGACAACAAGTTTCTGGCCGAAGCATGTACGCGATCAATATTTGCCAGGACCAGATGAGAACTTGGATTGTTTACAATCATATCGCGCAATACTTTTCGAATCATCTCGAGTTCTTCACGATGACTGGCGCTGGTTTCAGGTAGCTTTGCCTGGGCATATATCAATGCCACGCTGGCTATCATACAATACCAGTTGTTGATCGGAAGAATGGAAACTACGTCCCCATGGTAGTAGATTTCCTCGAATAATCGAGCAACACAGGAAGCTGCTACTGCTGAAACTTTCAGTGCATCGATAGTCAAGTTTTGGGGGTCGGCTACTCGATGGAATAGTGCCACTGCGGTATAAAACATGATGAACAACTCCAGAATGCCATGTCGATACGGTTGCCTGGTGGAAGTACTATCAAACAGATGAAAATCTTTCGGCAGTTTGACTGACCAGTCCTTCAGTGACTGGCGAATATTTTCGACTTCCTCAGAGATTGATGGTATCTGCCGGCCATGCTGGATATCGGAAAGTTTTCCCAAAATGCTGCACATTTTCACTCTCTGAATAAAAATCTCGTTGTCATCGTTTGGCTCTAAGAAGTCTTCCTGAGTGGGCATTCGCACATCGACTTCCTGGGGGCGTATCATCGGAGGCCGTCCATAGCACAGCGATTGTAACCTGTCTTGATTCTGTTACGGGTAAGAATACTTCTGCTATAAATTTCAAGACACGTACCACCAGATGCCACCAAATGCGGCGGCCCGAGCCTGGGAAAGCCAACGTGCTGTAAGTCGCTTCTTTGTGCAAGCCCATGTTCATTGCGTACCGCATCGCTACTCCAAGCCAGTGCCATGGAGAATCTAGGCTCACTATTGCCGGCGACACTGAACTTCTGCAAGTGAGCAGGCAGAATGCTTTCAAAGTGGTGATGCTATCTCTTTCATAATTGGTGTTGATTAGTGTTTTCACTTTGCTATAAAAATAGTCGACGCTGGGTATCGCTGGTCGAGGCCGTTGAAAATAGCTCCCAAGCAAACACAGGCTCTGCAATAATAAGACGGAACAAGGCTGCCCGGAAAGATCGCGTCGGTCGAGAACTGCAACCTGTGGGAATATATGTCGGAAAAATACGTCGGCAAGGGCGTTGATTAATGGCCGAGGCGGTAGAACAGTGGCACTGGTGACAGCCAAAATAGTTTCAGACGTCGCCTTGCTCTCAGGAGAAGTCGGGGTTGCATCCTCTAGCTCGCATCGATTTGACAGCATAGATGCTTCACCTAAGTATCCTCGAAGTCGACAAGTGCGCTCTGAAGTTGCCGCATCACTAGGCATAGAAGCAACATCATCGTCGGCAATTGTCTGCTCCAGGCACACTTCATCTGAATCTGGAAGCGTCGGTGCGACTGCTGTTCTTCCACGAACCCGTTCACGTCGCCTTGCAGTTATCTTCAGAAAGCACCTCTGAAAAATAGCGTTTAGACTTACTGGCAAATTACTTTTGCTCTCTTACAATTTAAACATTGCCCATCTGACCTTGATTGAAGATCGCATTTTACCTGAGCAAACCTTGCATTAGCAGATAACGTGAAAACCCTTGAACCGCAACATACTTTTCGGGCGTGACATTGTACGCAGACAACGCCAGCACGCCGTCGGAGATGTGATTGGGCGGCAGGCATTGGTATCAAGCCTTTTCTTATGCTTTGTATGCGACACCAAACCGTTGCATGAACAATTCGTGAGGGATGGTAATGAAGACATTGAACACAGGAAGAGGTAAACCGGTAGACCGGGTTTCCCCACGCGCTAACTATCTTGCTTTGCGGAGACAACTGGCACTAGTTAAATGCAATACTGCCGCGGTAAGATCTATCGAATTCAAGCCCTTGGTTCCGATTGGCTACAAATGTCAAGATTCATGTGGGCCCGATTCCCTCGGCATTCGGAATGGCCTTGTTTGCACCGGAAATCATAACCAAGATTATTGCTTTCGTGGCAAGTTTCCTAATTGGCCCCATATAGATAGGGTTCTGGAGGATGTAGAGATACAAAAACATTCGGAAGTCTGATATCCACCCGAAAGTTGATCATTGAGGAGTTCGATAGCGATTGAAGAGTTCAAACCTGATAAACATTGATAATAAAGCCTGAGAAGGAAGAAACAAGAGCTTCATAGCACTATAATATCGTGACACTTCAGACCTAGACCAACTTATATGTATATGCAAGCTCTTTGGTCCAAAATAGAGAACGCTCTACCCGCTCGGTAAGCAGTGGTAAAAGCACATGTAATTTGATCAAAGAGTGTATCTGAAAGATTCCAGACCCTCGATCGGTTTCCCCCCATTTTCTGCCCTTTTGTTTGCCTTTACATATTTGATAGAGAGCAATCCGCATATCAAGATCATCAGGGCGTTAGCAAGTAGAGTGGTGATGATTCCAGGCAGATAGTCGGGTGCATCTTGGGTACGAAAGACTGTACCTCCAATGATACCCCCAATGCCTCCGGTGCCAACAGCTAGTGCAGAGCTGAGTGCACGCTTCCACTGTCCTCGAATATTGTTTGCCTGCCACGCCAGAACCGCAGGGATATTTGCAGAACCGGCTGGGGTAACGAGAAAAGCGCCAACAAGGCGACTTGCTGTACCTTTTGTGTATCCAAGCAAAGCAAGGCCTGAAGGACATTAGACTAGTAACGAACTTTATCGTATTGACTTACCAACGATGCTACTGGCACAATTGAATACAATGAAAGGCGATCGCACTTTCGTTCGGTCAGAAAGCCAAGCTAGACCTGCCATCCAAATACAGCCAAGGATATATGGAGGAGCGGTAAGGCACTGAGACGCAGCGACTGAGAATCCTAGGCCTTCACGAAGGATGATTGGTAGAAAATACACCACCGCGTAGTTGGTAGTTGTCGTAAGGCCGAAAAGTGCAGCGTACGCCCATAGTTTGAGGTCAGCAGCATTTTTGAGGTAAATTCGGAGGTTGAATTCTTCGGCATGGGTATCGTTCCTGTCATTCTGAATCCTCGTCACGGCCCATTTGAGTTCCTCGGTGGACAAGAATTTGATCGACCACCGTTTTCGTCGTTGTTCTTCGACCTCTGGGAAATCGACAATGAACAAGCAACATACCGCTGATACAATGCAAGTTATGATGCCAAACATGATAAAGATCCATCTCCAGCCTGCAATCCCTGGATAAAAGCCGCTCGGAGCGTCAGGGTCCTCATCCGTAGGGCCAAAACGTTCACCCCACCAGCTTGGTCCGTTGCCGAGGCCGTCCATTTGCGAGACTCCATAGGCCAGAATTCCGGTGAAGGCAGATGCAACCGTGCCGATTAGGTAGAAAAGAGCAAGTTGACGTTGGAGCTCATAGCGAGTATACCAGCAGGATAAGATGTAAGCCGCGCCGGGGAACATACCAGCCTCAAAAGCGCCCAGTATAAGTCTTAGGGGAATCATGTCGTACCAGTGTCTTACAAAGCCGAGTGCAATTTCAGTTATTCCCCATAACGTTGCGATGGATGTGAAGAAAGCCCTAGCCCCCATTTTACGGAGAAGAACCACAGCAACAGGCTGACAGCAGCTGTAAGTGATGAAAATGAAAAGCACGATCATGGAGAATCGTGCACCAGAGAGTTGCAGGTCGTTTACCATCCCGGCGATGTTAGCGTTGCCCAGATTGTTCCTGTCCGCCTGGCCAATGAAGTATAATGTTCCCAGCACGCAGGTGACCCGTAAGTCAATAAGACGCCGCGCCTTCTTTTGTTGTGCTGGTGATATGGTTTCGGTTTCATCTTCGTTGCATTCGTCCTTTACGTTCGGGGGAAGATTATCGACGCGTTCGACGCCAGTGTCAGAGACAGGCTTTTCCATTTCGGTCGTTGTTAACGTCTGGGAGAGGAATCTAAAAGGAAATAGAGATTTCAGAATAGTTTAGGCCAACTAAAAATGTTCAGAGCTGATCCATGGTAGGACATCATTGAGGAGATAGATTTAAGTACGGCTTTTTGATAATGTTCTGCACTCGGTAAACTAAGCAAGGTCGGTAAGACGAGTCACGAGCAGCTCCCGAAAGTGCCGAAATAGGGGGTAGTGGAGAGCAGCGTCGGTTGTATGCAGGTCATTCTGGGGTTGCGGGGAAGGCTAGGCCTTGCATAGATTGTACTAATTTCTTGTGAATAACTCTTTCACTAAGCAGGTTAAGTCCAATTCTTTTGCCGATTGACCAACTCTCCACCCTGATACACAACGCTACATGGACATACTGCCGAGGGCTACAAATTCGGTTCTCTTGGTGACTTGACTACAATATCTGAATTTCCAGATGTTTATTTTGGAATTGACTATTAATTCTTGACGGGTTTGGGGTGAACACAATCGGTAAAATGGGGAGCAAATTCTTCAAAAGCTTGAATGCAACAATATTTCAATTAAACATATGATTTGACCTCTTCGAGGAGTTTCAGCAAGATAAATAGGCCAACGTCCAATCTTTTCGTGGTATTTTCTTCGCGTTACGCAATCATTCAAGCAAAAGCAATACCTTCTTGGCGTTAGTAAGCTTAGATAGCTCAATTCATTCAACATACCGCCATCGCAAATCATGCTCTGTCCTGTAATATTTCTGGCTTTTTCACTAACTAGAAATGACACTAAGGCGGCAATATCTTCCGGTTTCTATTATACAAGTCAGTTAATAAGAAATGTGATCAGAAATATGGTCCTTACACTAGGTCTCTTGAGAGCAGACCGAGCTTGGACGGAGGCCTCGAAAGCTTGTCCCTTCGAGAGCGTATTTCCAGACTTTCCTTCTCTCTGAACAATACTGGCGTCAATTTCCTCCCACATCTGGTTACAAAGTTAAGCGGCTTAGCTGGAGGTGTTATATAGCTGACTCACTGCAGTAGCAATCGGTCCTGGGCAATATGCTATATGTCAACAATGTCAGTATAATGACGTTGGCAGCATCTGACAGGATACTAGCCATTAACCTGCTAATTATTAGCACATTCCGATAAATTGACTACATATGCTTTCACTCTTACGTTTATGTTATGTGATGCTAAATCCAGCGCAACACATTGCGTCAGACCTTTAACCGTCCATTTGCTAGCTGAGTACGCGAGAGCATTTCCGGACTATAGATATCGTCAATACACGCTATCCGAGAACATCGATCCATGCGTACCGGTCGAAATGCGGCAATAGAGGACGCTCCCACTATCTTGCCGCCTTTTCCTTGGGCGACCATCTGTTTGCCTGGAAAGAGAGTCAGCATTTCATTGACCATCGCACTCACGTCTGGAACTAGCAAAATTTGAGATGAGGTAAACATACCAGCTTCGCGATAACATAAAAATGCTCCACGTCCATTCACCTAGTAGTCAATTGAAATTAGTTTCTTGATGAATGATGATTAACAGTGGGCAGTTATTACAGCTTGAACTCGATCCCACTCTTCTACGCTCAATTCAAGTAGCTTCTTAGGGACAATGATGCCTGCATTAGCGACCATAACCTGCGATGTGAGTTTAGATGATTCTTCGTTTGGTTTCAGCGACGAACATTTAACTCTCCGAACTCCTCAACCCCTTTCTTTACAAGATTTTTTACGTCTTCCTCTTTACTCACGTCTCCTACTACACAAATAGATCGTTGCCCTTGTTGAGGATTGTCAGCATGTTTGCAGACGCGCACACAAGTGTCTTAGAGCAATAAACACATCGGCAGACCTTTTGACTCGATCTCAGATTTTAACGTTTGAAGCTCCGAAAGTTGTGGATGTATGTCATTGAGCTGCATAGAGAGGTTAAGATACTACCATGCTTCAGACCATGCGAACATACCACAACGTCCATGCCATCATCAGCTAGTTGCAAGGCAATTGCGCGTCCAATGCCCCTAGATGCGCCTGTAACAATAGCAACAGTCATTGTTAAAGTAAAAGCTGAGGGAACCCCTAAGTCCGTGAATATGTTTAGATTCCAAGAAAAATTATCACAATTAACAGAAATTCGTTATTGAAACCATCTAGGTTTTCTTTAGATTGCCAGGTTGACCCCAAAAATACCTAATTCTGCGTGACCGAAATGTTTTCGGTTCTTTGCCCAAGGGCTACCGACTACCGACTACCGAGATCGTGACGATCATGTTGGCAGTGGTTGTGTCTTTGCCGGGTTAGCCGTATGACTTCTCGGTAATCAAGGCGAGATCAACATCCTATTCGGCATCTTGGGTGGACTAGCCTTTATTTGCTAGTGTTTCGTAGCATTTCTATGGCTAGGTCGTCGGCCACAAAATAAATGTAGGTTTGGGAATACGCTACATGAACGGCTGAAGCTAATTTCCCTTCATCCGCAAGTCTGCGTCGGCAAGATATGTTTGCATTTCGGGTGGTACATCTTATCGGACGATGTATGATCACCTTATGCTGCGGCTGTCGGGACTCGGTCAATCGTTCCTTCAGTATCGAATACCCGTGTTGATAGCGAGGAGATATATGGCGAAAGGGATATGTTGGAAATAGCTTCAGTCAACAGAAGCTCCTGGTTTCTCCATCTAGGATTATTCATTACCATCGAACAAGCGACTTTGTAGAGTGTTACTGTGTTGATCTCACCCAACATGTCACCTCATCGCATAAGCGAAGATGGATCGGCTCAAGAAGCCCCTCCTTATACAGTTCTTGAACAACCTCTGGGAACTACACGACATCTCCGTGTGATTACGATTGGAGCTGGTATCAGTGGATTGAATATGATCAGAACCCTGCGAAAGACGATGACAGATTATGAGCATGTTGTATACGAGAAAAACCCAGAAGTAGGGGGCACATGGTATGAAAATACGTATCCAGGTACATCGGAAACACCGCAAATACCTTAGGAAATTATTTTTAATTTGTCCTTGTAGGTTGTCAGTGTGACCATCCCTCACACAACTACCAATTCACCTGGAAACCCAATCCATCATGGTCACAATTCTCCGCCACATCTTCAGAAATCGAGCAGTATATTCTCAACTGCTGCGACGAGAATGATATGCGACCCGAGATTAAGACTTCTCATAAGGTGACCTACGCCAAGTGGAACGAAGTTTCGAACCAATGGGAAATCAAGGTTGAAAATCTGAAGACTAAAGAGATTATCAATGATCGGTGTGACTTTTTGTTGAACGCCACGGGGATTTTGAAGTAAGTACTTTACTGTGGTAGCTTGACTGCTTTGAACTCACATTTTCTCTAGTAATTGGAAATGGCCTGATCTACCAGGGTTGTTCGATTTCCAAGGAGATCTTGTGCACAGTGCGGCGTGGCCCGAGAGCTTCGACTGGAAAGGCAAGAAGGTCGCTGTGATTGGTAACGGGTCTTCTGGGGTACAAATCGTCCCTGCGATCTGCCCAGGTATGGCCAAATGCACGTTACCCGAACAGCTTCACTGACGACCTGCACAGATGTTGAACTCCTCGTACATATAATCCGATCACCGACATGGATTGCTCCGCCCCAAACAGAACGAATGCTCAAAGGCAGTGCGGCAGAGATCTTACAATCAGCTGTGATGAATGGTGAGAAGTTTGCGCCAGAACAAATTGCGAGATTTCAAAATGAACCGGAATACTACAAATCTTTCATCAAAGCCACGGAGGAGCAAGTCAATGCACGGTTCAGAACTGTACGTAAACATGCCTAGACTTTCGTTCACTCATATTGGGGAAACTGACATGGCCCACGATTCTAGATGGTCAATCAAGACGGCAATGCCGACAAATTACAAGAAAACCTAAGACTGCACATGACAAAGACACTGAAAAATGATCCCGCACTGATCAAAGCAATTATTCCAACAGGTTTTCCCGCCGGTTGCAGACGCTTAACCCCTGGGCCAGGCTACCTCGAGTCATTGAGTGAGAAAAATGTTCGTGTCATCACGGAACGAATTGCTCGAGTACTGCCGTCCGGCATCGAGCTTGTCTCTGGTGAGAAGTTTGAGTTGGACGCCATCATCTGTGCAACTGGATTCAATGTATCGTTCTGCCCGCGATTCCCTATCATTGGTAGGAATGGCGTTAATCTGCAGGACGCGTGGACAGAGAATTTACCGTCGGCATACATGTCTTGTGCAGTGGCTGACATGCCGAATTATTTCGGTGAGTGCTCAATTAATCATGTATTCCTCCCTTGGAGCAAATGAACTGATCGAGTATGGCTAGTGTTCATGGGACCAAATGCACCAATTGGTCATGGAAGTGTTCTGACAATTGCAGAACAAGTGGCTCGATATATCGTAAGAATGTTAAAGAAGGTTCAGACAGAAGGCATTTCGTCGGTTTGCGTACGTTCAAAGGCCGTGACCCAATTCACGCAGCATGCCCACGCCGTATTACCCCGAACTGTCTGGGCGGGGAATTGTCGGTCATGGTATAAGAATGGCACTGCTGATGGGCCCATCATTGCGTTGCATCCAGGGAGTCGAATTCATTGGTTCCATATGATGGAAATATTCAGACCTGAAGATTTTGAATACGTGTATGAAGATGAAAATCATTTTAGATTCTTGGGGAATGGTTTTTCCATAAGAGAGCATGGAAGCAACCCTACGTGGTATCTAGACTATGAATTACAGTCTTCAAAAGATGTACTTAATTAGATATCCTATATATGTAATAGACTTACTTCACGTTAGAGAATGAGCCATGCCGTTATCGCAGCCGTAATGTATGCCTTGGCAGCATATATCGAATTACAGACTTTCGAAGCACACGATTTCCGTCGAAAGCCGTGCCTTTGCGACGTCTGAGGAGGGTCCAATGTTACAACAGGACTTGACTTCCAGGTTTTGGCTAAATCGCAGCTAGACCTCATGGCAGCTCGAAACATTTCCCAATCGACTCGGTGCATTCGGGCTGCAGACGTTGGACCCTGGAATTATAGCTGCCCAAGCCGAAATGTAGAATCCACATCGTTCCAGAACCCACGCAGGAAGATTAACAGATTCTTCGAACTTCCAAGTCTAGATAGTAGAGCGGCAGAGAGGGTTCTGGATAAAGCTATACACTCCGAAACATGGGCTTACTCTGGCTAGCGCGGGGTAGATGAATTGTCAATGTAGCTACGGGAAAAGCTAGGGAAGCACCATGTGAGGAACGATTTCCCAATCGGGTATTGTGAATGAGAGCACCTATCGCTATCGTTCCCGACGGATTTACAGACTGTCACGGGACCCCCAAACTCCACATCTGGTATTCCTGGTGCAGTTGAGTGTCGAAAACTCATAAGAATCAATGCGCCGAGTCAACCACAGCAGAGAAATCGAATTGTCTGGATCAATCAATCACGCCTCGGACAGCCCCAAAAGCGCGAGTGTTAGTCCGATCATCGTCATCTTGCAGGCTCAAACACCAGTTCGGCAGGTCAACTAAACCGATCCACCAACAATGGCGACGGCAGCGATTCCGGCGCCAGATCTCCGCATCGCACGAATCGACGTTTTCCAAGTCGACCTGCCATATGCCGGGGGCGTCTACCATTTATCAGGCGGACGCACATATACGACCTTCGACGCCACCGTCGTGCGCATTACCACCGAGAATGGAATCGAAGGCTGGGGAGAGAGTACGCCATTCGGAGGCACCTACATTGCTGCTCACGCACTTGGAGTCCGAGCTGGCATTGCTGAGATCGCACCAAAGCTGATAGGACTGGATCCACGGAGAGTCGATCGTATCAATGATGCCATGGACCAGGCACTCTTAGGCCATGAACATGCTAAAACTGCCCTGGATATCGCATGCTGGGACATCTTTGGAAAATCCGTAGGACTCCCTGTTTGCGAGTTGCTTGGAGGCCGTACTGATGTAGCTATGGGAACCATGTCGTCTATTGGTATCGGCACCCCAGAGGACATGCGAGAGCGCGTGGCGAAGCATCGAGCAAAGGGCTATATGGGTCACTCTATCAAGATAGGAGAAGATCCTCAAACGGATGCAGCTCGAATAGCGGCTACTCTTGCAGACAAAAAGCCGGGTGAGTATTTCATCGCAGACGCAAACAGCGGCCTGTCGGTCGAAGAGGCACTACGGATGTTGAGACTGTTACCAAGTGGTCTCGATTTTGTCCTAGAAGCTCCGTGTGCCACTTATCGAGAAATCGTGTCTCTTCGGCGAAGAACCGATATTCCAATTATGTTCGATGAGCTTGCAACCGATGAGGCCTCGCTTCTGCATCTCGTCGCCAACGATGCAACTGAAAGCATCAACCTGAAGATATCCAAAGCAGGGGGCTTGACCAAGAGTCGCCGCATTCGCGATATCTGTCTAGCTGCGGGATACAATATGTCTATTCAAGATTCATGGGGGTCTGGTATTGCATTTGCGGCGATAGTCCAGCTTGGTCAGACTATTCCAAAACGAAGGCTTCGTTGTATCAACGACGTTCGAGATGACTCCACGGTTCAGATTGCGGATTGCGAGTATATCAATGAGAATGGACGGATTAGGGCATCTCAGGCACCTGGACTGGGTTGCAAACCTCATTTGGAGGTTTTGGGAGAGCCTGTAGCCAGTTACTCCTAGATATTTAGATCAGAACGAGCAATTAAAGCCAATGCCTGCGCCAAATCTTCAAGAGCCTTTATATTTCCCAAGTTTAGACAGCTTTTATTACCACGATGATGCTCAGCTTGATGAACTTCTAGCTTAGGATCTACTTCCAAACCCAAGGCAATCCCAAAGTTTTCACTGGCTTATCAAGCAGACAACTCAGACTTAGCTGGCATTTCCAAATTGTTGGTCCACTTCATTACATCATTCTTCGCTAGGAATCTGGCTCTAATCTTACGTTATTTTATCCCTTATACACACGTCTTTCCGTAGAATATTTCCACCGGAAATCAATGCCCTCATTCCAAATAATATCGAAGGTGTATTACCCAAGACAACTAATCCAGGAACAACATCACCCCAGCTGACCTATTTCAAGGGTCCCGTGCCAATGCTGTAGCGAACGGGTAGAGAACCGATTAATCGGGCCATGCCACCGATAGATGACTACCTAAAATCTTAGCTAACCCAGAACAGGGAACTTTACTGAGAGCAGCAATTACTACGACAACGATGACTACTGACCGATAAGCCTTTGCAACAAAGTCTGCTTGGTGCCGTCACTTTGCTTTCTGGAATTACAAATCAAGGTGATTCGATCGCACATGATTGTTGCTTTATCATCATGACGCGGGGCAGTCCTGTTAGTTAAACCGCTTGCAAGCAAAAAGTCCCCGCAATTCTCTCAGCGGACCCTTTGCCATCTAAATTTGTTCAAATATTGCACGTATCTGTGATCCTGCGATTTCGGGGAAGATTTTGGCGTGGGCGCATTAATGGTACTTGCCTATTGCTCGGAAATTTAAGGTCGCGACATCACCAACCACTACTACCAAATTTGAATTAAGATTTGAAGAGGCGAATACTCATATATCGAACAATTTCTTGGAAAAATCCAGAAAAGGGGAAATTTACAATCCGAACATCCAACCACACTAGGCTACTAAAATAAAGAAGAGCACTCCAACAGGAATCATGGCCGCAACAACCCTCCCCTCCAAAATGGCAGGCGTAGTCCTCACAGGCCACGGCGGACCCGAAAAACTAGAATACCGCACCGACCTACCCGTCCCCAAGCCCGGCGCAGACGAAGTCCTAATCAGGGTCTCAGCTGCTGGAATCAACAACACAGACATCAACACACGAATCGGATGGTACTCGAAGGGTGTCAAGACCGGCACCTCAGGCGAGGGTGGAGACCAAGGTTCCGGACGACAAGACGACGACGCCTCATGGTCCGGCGTTCCGCTTCAATTCCCCAGGATCCAGGGCGCAGATTGTTGTGGACGTATTGTTGCTGTTGGATCATCTGTTGATGCGGGTCGTGTGGGTGAGAGAGTGTTGGTCAGGAATATGCTAAGGCATTATGCGGGGTATAAACCTTTTGAGTGCTGGACTTTTGGGTCTGAGTGTGATGGGGGTTTTGCGCAGTATGCGAAGGCACCGGCGAGGGAGACGTATAAGGTTGAGTGTGGGTGGAGTGATGTTGAGTTGGGGTCTGTGCCTTGTGCGTTTTCAACTGCTGAGGGGATGTTGCATAGGGCGGGGGTTAGGGACGGGGAGACTGTGGTTATTACGGGTGCGTCTGGGGGTGTGGGGGCGGCCGCCGTGCAGCTTGTGAAGAGGAGGGGAGCGAAGGTTGTTGCAGTCGTCGGGAAGGAGAAGGTGGAGGAGATTAAGGCTATCGGGGCAGATAGAGTGGTTCCGAGGGGTGAGAGCTTGGTTAAACATCTTGGGCGGAATAGTGTGGAAGTAGTTGTCGATCTTGTTGCTGGACCTCAATTCCCTGAACTTCTGGACGTTCTGAAGAAAGGAGGAAGATATGCTGTTGCTGGAGCAATCGCGGGACCTCTCGTGGAGCTGGATGTTCGAACATTATACCTCAAGGATCTCAGCTTCTTCGGTTGCACATTCCAGGACGATGAAGTCTTTTCCAATCTCATTTCCTATATCGAGCGCGGGGAGATAAAACCACATATCGGAAAAGTCTATCCTCTCAAGGAGATTTCTGCTGCTCAGGAACACTTCCAATCAAAATCCACTGCTGGGAAGCTGGTGCTCTCGATTCCAGCAGACGGAGAGGAATGATAGGCTGTTACATACGTAGTCAGCGGAGAGATGAGGATTCGAATCATATCTGCCATTCCATGCTGATCCCTAGTTCGAACTCTATCTATCTAGCATAAAACCTACTTAACGCTATATCATATAATTGCGCAGAACTTCTCATTCATCGAGCGTTACACCACGCGTAGGCCAATCTGAGCAACCTTCTAAATAAGGCAAGGAATCCAACCCCCGTAGATTATAGCAGCCGGCCCGACTCTTCATGGTCGTAACACTATGGCGCTGAACAACTTTCTTAATATGGTAGGGAATTAGTACGCATGGATTTTGGCGGCCCGATTCATCGTCGAGTGTTACACCATGCCATGGATGGCGATCTGAATTACCTACTGTGTGGGAGTCGCAGCTACTGTTAAAAGCTATAATTCAGTCTGTTCTGGCGTTCATGTATCTCTTCAATATCGCTAAATACTCCGATTATACTTGCGTGAACCTCAATAAAGCCGGGCTGATAAGTACGGTTAACCACGAACTGTACCCTTCTCTAGGAGCTGTATTTGTCTCCACCGGGTATTCGAGCTTTGCGTGGTTAATGACGAGAAATTGATCCACAATCTTTCGAGACTCAGCACCCAATTAAGGAAACATAGTAAACCATATATCAGCACCGAAATCAAGTAGATAATCATAGGAAGTGAAGTGTTCATCATAAAGTTTGCATTAAATTGATCCGAACCCAGTGCAGTCTATCGATCTCATTGCAAAACACAAATTTATTTTACAGGAATATCAGGAATCATAATGTCAGAAGAGAGATGCATAATCGTTCGTGGAATAGAATGTCGCCATCAGATAGCTTCAAAACGAAGTGCCGAAAATCGGAACCCCTCAATTCGTCATATCGGATATACCCGCCAACTAGAAGCCGTGACATACTCGTCTTCACTACATGCAACACCAAACACATGTCGCGTAGAATCATACAATTTCCATTCCTTAGCATACACAAATCCTTCAGATCATTCAGGGCGTGTTCTGGTCTCCACCAATTACGACGCGACAACTCCAGCATGGCTTCCCAGCCCATCAAAGTCGCAATCCTCGACGACTACCACAACATAGCCCGCCAACATTTCTCTTCTATCCCTGACTCCCGCGCATCAATAACTACATTCAACGACACACTTCCCGCCTACAGCCACCCAGCAACTTCAGATGCAGATCGCAAAGCACTAGTAGAGCGTCTCAAACCCTTCACAGTCCTCTCAACAATGCGCGAAAGGACGCCATTCCCAGCATCTTTACTCCGGGAACTTCCAAACTTGAAAATCATCCTGGCAACTGGTACCCAATTTGAAAGTTTTGATCTCAAGACTGCGAAAGAGCTCGGGATCAGGGTTTACGGCACCGTAGGCAAGGGCCGAACAGATGGAAAAGGATCCGGTGCTCCTATACGCGCGAAAATCGATATCAAGAAAGGTGGCGGACATCCCACTACACAACATGTGTGGGCGATGATTTTAGCACTCGCAAGGAATGTTGCGGCGGATGATGCTGTGATTAAGGGGAAGGGGGTGCCGGCGGGATGGCAGACTGGGCTTGCGGTTGGGTTGCAGGGGAAGACGTTAGGACTTGTCGGGTTTGGAAGACTAGGGGATTTGACGGCGAGAGTGGGTGTTATTGCTTGGGGGATGAAGGTTGTGGCTTGGAGTGAGAATCTTACCCAGGAGAAAGCTGATAAGTTGGCAGAGGATGTAGGGATTCCGGTGGAAGGGGGTGGGATTGCCGAGGAGGGAGAGAAGACTATTAAGGTTGTTGGGAAGGAAGAGTTGTTTAGGTCGGCGGATGTGGTCAGTCTACATTATGTTTTGAGTGAGAGATCGAGGGGGATTGTGGGTAAGAAGGAATTGGAATGGCTTAAGGAGTCGGCGTTGTTGATCAATTCATCAAGAGGCCCATTGATCGATGAGTCGGCCTTGTTGGATACGCTGAGGAATGGTCGGATTCAAGGCGCGGCTTTGGATGTGTTTGATATCGAACCTCTACCGGCGGATAGTCCTTGGCGAACGGAGAATTGGGACGAGAAGGGGAAGAGTAGGGTATTGCTAACGCCACACATGGGATATGTAGAAGAAGGAAATTTGGCAACTTGGTACGAGGAAACTGCGGAAAATCTGGAACGGTTTTTGGACGGGAAGGACCTTCTGAACCCCATCAATTGATTGGCTTTTCTACCCTATGGTTGGCATATCGGCTATTCGTATACGGTCACATGTAACCGCTAAATATCGGCCACGATGCAGCTTCGCAAAATGTATTGAGGGGATTTGAACATAGGCAAGAAGAGGTATTCATCAAATGATGACCATTCTCCACAAGCGAAGTGGTTGACATCTCCTCCCAGCGTGTCAGATTCCTCAGAGCCTCAGACCTTTTCTCACATTTCTATCAATCTTATAGGGACCCTGAAGATTGATAAGGCGCTCCTGTAGAGTCTAGCTCACTCTTTACGTCATTCAACCTTTCAACACCTGCAAAGAACTGCTCTATAGCGCCTTGCATTAAGATGAGACCAGCGATCATGTTGTTTAGCATTGGCGTTGAGCCAACGCTTGACCGCAGCCGGCGGGCTTCCTTTAGACATTTCTTTATTCTCCTGCTTGGTTGATAGTTACTCTGGTTTATTATCGGACTCCAGTAATCGATGAACTCTTTGACTTCGGGAGGCTCTGGCATCAAGGAACCATTTGTATCACCATCGTTTTCTGTCTCCTCGTCTAAATCTGTTCCATTATCGCTAGAAATGTTGCTGTTAGTGTCGCTACTCTTGTCAGAATCGACTCCGGTCGTCTCGTCGCCATCGATATTAGTCGAGGTTAGATGTGCTGCATCCTGATCACCGGTAATATTGTTTTCAGGATTCATGTTTTCTTGGAGGGAATTCGGTGGAACTGATTCAATGTGGAGGTTTTGCATGTCTCGCGTAATCGCAGGTAAGCCAGTTTGTCTTCGTCCACCGCCAGGGCCTTCTATACGTGACGTCGATTCCTCACCATCAATCTCGAGCTTCTGCATCCTAGTTGTGATTTTTCCCATGCCTGATTCGTGTTCCTTGCTTCTAATTTCGCTTGCTGTGGTTCCTGTGCCCTTGCAGGTTCTTTTTCGCCGACTTTCCGAAACATCTGCATCTCCGACGGAGTCCTCGTACCCTGTGTCAGCCTCCTGCTTCCTTTTGTTCGAGTTAATCATTTTGGTGGACTTGTGGACACTGATCTAGCGAAACGTTGCCTAGGCTAATCCCTCATGCAGATTAGATATAGAAGGCACAGAATGTGTTGTTCTTATATTCTAGATTGTCAGAATCAAGGCGCTTGCTATGACGGGGGCGTAACGTTTGCGGGATCCACTCAGGCGACGTTTGGGCAGGTAATGATTGCGTGGGCAAGCGAAGGATCCTGAGGGCTTGTTAGGGGACAGTTATTTGTACTGGTGAATTGCGGAAGAGAGAAACAGCACGTATGTTGGATGTAGTTTGTCCCGGACCCCTCCTTTATTGGGGTGTCCATTACATCTGCAACAATGCCCCATCCTAGGTACGCTTGCTAGATACAGCTGGTATGTCAGCAAGCACTGGATGAGATTCGATAACCATTTGGTGATAAAAAGTGATGTGTACTTGGAAGGCAACAGTTGAGTTGTATCTTTAGTTTGTACGGCGATGCAGATGTGAAATCCCACCTCAACAGACCCATCACAGACACCATACTTAGCCTGCGGCTGAATCAACACCGTGTATCTATTCATAAGAGTACAGAAACCGTCATCGAAATCCTCAGTTTAATGGCCTTTTACAGCTTTCAGCATGCTTGCTCAAGTGGTGTACGGAGTGTGCTGCGTACTCCTCATCATCGTCGACCCAGTCGCAGCACACCAGAACCTCAACCCACCACTCCACCTACCAAAGTATACAATACTCTAATGCTATTTTTAGATCACGGCTTCATAAAACTATGAGTAGTTTTATTATAAGAGCTTGGTCTACAAGAAGTAATTGTTATGCGTGGCGTACATCAATTCGGGATCCGAATTTCATGTTTCATCAAGCTCCACACCTGCGATAAATGATAGTCAAATGGATAGTCGGCTCAGCATGAAGCATTATGGACTAGATTACTTCAGTGATTTCAAGTTGGATAAAGGACATACCATGCCAATGCTATGGAAGAAGTCAATTTGGATCTTATCAGGGAGGGTGTTAACATTAGCTCGACACTATGTCATATCAGCGGATGACGCGGTATCCTGGAATGCACACATCTGCTGCAACACCGAAATGCGAGTTTCAAATCCCACGCGCAGAACCTACCAATACGATCTGAGGGATCTTCTCAAGGCACGAAAGGGAGATTTCCCCAAGGCTACGATAGGGGACCCGAACTAAACCGAATACATAATCATGCTAAACAGCATGTAGTCAAACTACAAGAATTTCATAAAGCCTCGAATTATCCTATATAAAAAAAATGAAAGACGTGCTTACAGACACAAAGGGGTGCGTCTCAAAGTTCCTAACCGTATTCATCCTTTAAATACAAGCCCAGGATTATTCTTTCCTATTTTCCTTTTCACCGCCTTGGACTAGCGCGTCTGTCCCGCACTACATGTATCTTCAAGGATCGCTCTGTATTTTACCATTCTTCCATCTGCGCACGATTCCGTTCTTCATAACGGCGTCGCCATTCCTCATCTTTTCTTTGGCTTTCTTCATACATAGGCTTCACAATTTCCTCCGTGGACAAACAATCTTGAGCTCCATACTTCTCCCTTTTCCAATCCTGAATCAATTTGACAATTGCATGATGACCCTTCACCCACGCTGCATATATCGCACGGTGATACTGCTTACTATCTCGACCTCTGACGTCCGCACCGAGCTCGAGCAAATATTGCACCATGTCCAATCGTCCCCTACGTGTTGCTTCCACAATTGCAGAGTATTTGCTGGCCCTCCTTGACCCTGGAATATTTATGTCTGCTCCAGCCTCAAGGAACAAATCTAAAATTTTGAAGTTCCCATTACGTGCTGCGATTGGAATTGGTGTCGATTGCTCTAAATTATTCCAAGGTACGGTTACTTCTGCACCGTAACCCAAGAGAAGTTTGACAACTTCCACATCATTATTTTTCGTAGCGACCTCAAGAGGCGTTAATTTGTTTGATGATGGTAAGAGATCAACGCGTGCGTCGTGATGGAGTAGTAGTTTAACCATGGCAATATTTCCATTATAAACAGCCCTGAAGAGAGGGGTGACCTGGCCGGCGCTAGCTTCTTGATAATTAGGATTCGCTCCAAAATTCAAAAGCAATTCCGCCAGATCAGTGTATCCACCGCTCGCTAATCTCATCAAAGCGCGATCAAGGACTAGCTGCATTTTCTCGAGCTCTGACGACTGAACCATGCATCTATAGTACGACTTGATGAGTAATTGAAAAGTCTCAATCAATTTTTTCTTGCCACGAATGCGAGTTGTTGTTATGCAAGCCTCAAGGGCGGTTTTCCTAGCAAACACATACCATTTCGGGTAACCTTCCTCCGATTTTTCGAATGATTTGATTGTTTTTTGTATCCATAAGTATGGCTTCGCGTCTGCTTCCAGGAGGATGTCAATCATCTCAAGGTCCCTATTTTCGGCAGCAAGAACAATGGCCGCAGTCTTGCATTCTTCTGAGATATGTTCCGGACAATTGGCTAGGTTCGAGAGCAAATATCGGACTAAAGTCGCGTCTTGTCGGTGGACAGCTGCGCAGATAGCGCCGGGGTCATCCGCGGCTCCGCGCAGCTCGACCATGCTCCGGATCATCTCGAAATCATGAAATTCAACGCACAATTGTAGTTCTAGCCCTGTTGAGGATCTTGCTGTCATCTGGGATACCATCTCAATCAAAGATTTTTTGCGCCCTCTCAATGCCGCCGCAAATGATGTCGTACCGTTAGCTACAATCGTCTGCAAGTTTGCGCCTTTTTGGAGCAACAGCCTGGTGATACCCTCATCGCCACGACAGAGAGCTGCTTGAATCGCTGTCTTCCCATCTACTCCTTCCATGTCGTACGAGACGCCGTCTTTTCGCCATCTGAGGTATCCGATCGGGGGGTTTGGATCTGCGCCATGATCCAAGAGGAGGGCCACTAAGGCAAACGTTCCATCGAACGCGGCCAATTGAAGCGCAGTCGGCTTTTGCGAAGCCCGAGTTTCGTCAGTGGATCGATTAGGATCCGCTCCAGCTCTCAAAAGAAGCTCGACGAGTTCCAAGTTATTCTCCTTGGAGGCGATTTGTAAAGCCGTAAAAGCCAACGGATCATTATCTAGAAACGGAACTTTTAGATATTTCAACGTAAACCCTCTGGGCCCATCACTTTGAACGCTGGCTACTTGACCATTGACATCTGCCCCCCAGGCCAGGAGCTTAGATATGAGGTCAAAATGCCCGTTGCATGCAGCAGCAGCCAAAGCGCTTCCACGTCCAGCTTTATTCGTTCGGTTTATATTGATTCCGTGCTTTATGAGAAATTCGATTATGTCATGAGCGCCATGAAATGCAGCAATCTCCAGAAGATGCCAGGACAAATCGTCTATGAAATGGAACAGAGCAGGCTCCTTTCGCAGGAACATGCGTAAGAGGTTAACCCTGTTCCACTTGAATGTGTAGTAAATTGCGTGGCGATCGATATGAAGCGCTTGATGGCTGGTGTTTTCCCTTGGACGAAGTAGTTCTTCGACAATCTCCTCGTTTCCTTCCCGCACAGCTCCAAGTAGCAAAAACTGCGAAGGGTAATTTCCAGGAGTGTTCAGACTTATGCCTGCATTGAGAATTACCCTGACCAAAGGGATATTCTCAGTTGCCGCCACATAGCTTAAGAGCTTTTCCGCGAACGCTTGGATGCTGACGCCTCCTCGTAAAAGTAGTGTTTGAAACAATTTAAGATTCCTTTCGTCCTTGCATGAATCAACAATAGCTCGCTCGAGGTACCCCATCGAATGATTGTTGGATATCAGGAGGATAGCTAGTTTGAGCCATTCTAGTTGAGCACTCTTTGTTGTCAAGTCAAATATCGAATCTGATATTATTTCTTGGCGATGGTTCACACTAGGTGGGGCATAGAACTTCCAATCTCGTACTTTTTTGAGGAAGGTGATTGCGTCTTGGTAGAAGAACGAATCTTGTTCGCAAAATGTACTGCCCAGGAGATCATCTACCAAGCGTTGAATTGGAGATCTCGAAGCAGGAAATAGAATCAATTCAGAGACATGTTCGCGAACTGGTTCGACCATACCTAAGAATTGCTTCCAGGGGGTTTTGCCAGCTATAATGACCAGTTCTTGAGAGGCGTATGGCCTAGGAAGAGGCGGTGGAGTCCTGACGACGATGCCAGGTGGTGTGGAAGGGATCCTTGAACGATTCGTCACCACCAGTTGGTAGTTGTAACGGTCTGTTTCCTTCTTGATCTTCTCTTTCGGTATTTCCATTCCATTCACTCTGACCAGTGTGCCTTTCCCATGTCGTTCCCGTTCCTTGATACGGTTGCTCAAGAACTTCCATTCGTGCTCCGTGAGATTCTTTTTGAATTCCCACTTCTTGAACACACGCTCGTACTGGGACTTCCTACCCCGATTTGAGTCACGTCTACTAATTGGAGCTACATATACATACGATTTTGTAAAACGATGTCGTTCAGTCATGACGGCAATGATATCTTTCAGTGGACGATCTTCTTCGACGTAATACCGTCGAAGAACCTCCTTATGAGGCTCCCATTCTTCCTGTTTCGCCTTCCTTGACATTTTGCAAGAGGTGAGCAAGTAGGTTCTTGAAATTATATCAAGCCAAATTACTCTTGTAGAGATGGAAAAAAGATGAAATTCGAGGACCAGACGGTGTCGGTACCAGCTTATCTATTCTCTGTTGACCGGACTGACAAGGCTGAATGACGTCTGGCAGCTATGCATACACCTTCGTCTTCACCAATCATTGTAGAAAAGTGGCTTTTGTGCAACCTTCAGAGGATTGGTCGACACCAGAATCTTCGTCTGCTATTCTCCTTCAGAATCTGTCGCTTGATTGCGCCACAAGAAGGCAACCGAGGGAGATGCACGGTTGGCGATTCCAATCACATGATCGCACTGTTCGCTCCTTTCTGCCGGTGCACAGTAATATCGGCTCTGTCCAACTTCTTGGCAATTTGATGTCGAATACGCAAAATCGACTACGGTGTTGCTAGAAGCTGTTGCATTGCTGGGCATAGCACGCTCCCAGGATCGTAGTGTGTGTAACACACCTAGTGCTGTCAGCATGCTTGGAGTTTCCTATTCCACCTAGTCGTGCCAGATAGTAGAGCTACTTAGTGGCGGCAACGCTCCAACTAAGGTATGGCGGTTCCGGAGGAATGTCGATTTCATATCAATTCCCCGCTTCTCATGATCGCCACCACCCCTAGGTGCTGTGGTACTCCATGCAGGAACCGATTTGTACCTGATCATGGATGTTTAAAGCATCTCCCATCTTTTCGGCCGGCCCCGGGTCGCTGGAAAGGACTACCCAAGTTGCGTGAGATCTGTGAGTGTGTCGTAAGTCTCCTATTTGAAGAGCCTTTGTCAAAGTACTAGAGATATGAAATTTGATACATTAACATCACCTTAAATCCTTCATAATTCTGTCAATGTGGGATGTACTAAGCGTTTTATCCTGTTCTATTCGATCGCCACCGGGCCCTTTGCAATCAGCAAAGAAAGGATGCTCAAAGTCGACTACTAAGGGAGCATAAGGTAAGCTAATAGATGCTCTCCTCACGAATGAGGTGCAATGGAGATGTGGGAAATCTCTTAATAATAAAAAGCTCATTGTAACACTCTGGAAACCTCTTCGTTACTCCGCTCGCACGCGGAATTCCACTACCTCACGATCCATGGTTTTCGGCGTTAGTCTAGGAGGCGGCTAACGAGGATAGTGACCACATACGGACGCCCCTCCGTAACGACCATCCTAAGACTATCTAGAGACCCACGTGCGTGTGGCTAACAGCCGCGGTACAGCTCACTCCACATAAGCTGAAGATTCCCCTGCCCTCTTCTGCCCATGTTGACGATCTTATGGAGCTGTCAATGTCATAATCAATCAAAAATCATGGCGTCGACGCCTAACAGAGGCCCAGAGCTGCTTGCAGTAGATGCAGCATTTATGGCCGTTGCGATCACGGCTAACCTACTAAGATGTTTCACTAGAATACGCCTAATGAGGGCTTTTGGACTCGATGACTGGTTGATGGCAATTGCAACAGTACGAAAATATCACGCAGAGTGTCCACTACCTACTGATTTACAACAGGTATCATTTACAGTCTACTGCTCGTTCTCTATAGCAGGAGTTCACTATGGTACAGGTCGTCACCACCACGACCTCGATCCATACAGTGTTCAACAAGCAAAGAACCTGTGGTGGTATTGCTACCTCTTCTACTGCATAACAATGGTCACCTCCAAGCTCTCAATCGGCTTTCTCCTCCTGCGGATTTCTGTAAGAAGACTACACGCTTGGATCATCTACGTGGCCATGTTCATTTCCGTCATTGCTGGAATTGTATTCTTCTTCGTCACATTATTCCAGTGCAAACCGGTATCATACTTCTGGAATAAGGACCAGCCGGGACATTGTATCAAGGTGGATTTCATCATTGGTCTTGCATACGTCTACAGCATCTTTAGTATCATTTCGGACTTTACCTTTGCGATTCTTCCGGCTTTTCTCATTATGGGCTTACAACTCAGGCTCAGGGTAAAGATGGCTCTCATTCCACTACTTGCCATGGGTTGCATGTAAGCGTTTCTACTTGATTTACGATATTTGGCTAACAGGCGCGCCAGTGCTAGCTCTGCGGTGGTTGCGCGTGTACCTTATCTGCACAAATTCAGATCTCCTGATTTCCTATGTATGTATCTGCAACTCATTTATTATCTCATAAAACAAGCCTGAATCAATAAAGATAAACGCTAATTCGATAAAGGGGACACGCTCGATATCGCCATCTGGTCCACAGTCGAACAAGGACTCGTCATCATAGCTGGTAGCCTCGCAGCGCTCCGCCCACTATTCCAAGCATTAAGCCAACAACTCGGATTCCTCACAGATCGAACCAGAACACACCCAACCACCTACAATCTCGGCTCAAAATCCGCTCGCCATACCCCTCAAAATCCTCGCAGATTCAGCCACAACGGACTTCACCCGTATCAAATATCCTCATTCACAGAGATTGGAAACTCAGACACAGATACCACAGGAAGCTCAAGCGAGCTTCAGGACAAGGTGGCTAGTTGGTACCGAACGCCCCTTTCACCTTTATCGAGATCGAGACGTGGGTCGACACTGAAGAAGTATTTGAGTGACAATGAAAGTGAAAAGAGTTTACATGGGCAAAGTTCGAGGACAAGTTTGGACCAGGAGAGGATGCATATCGTCGTTACTCAGAGTTTTGTCATCACCGATGAGCAGAAAGGTTGATGAAGAGGGTATTGAAACAGTTTAGTAGACCAAGGGGGATACATAATTTAAACATGGCAATTCAGCACATACAAAGCGATGAATGATGAAAGAACAATGGTTGCTCAATATCAAGACAAGTGTTCAACTACCTTCCCTAAGTCTTCCATTTGGCTACGCTGCCGACGACCGATATGGCTGAAGGTCGCTAGGGGGGCCGTTCTCTAGGAAACCCAAGCCCGTTGCCTTCGTGTTTCATCGTGCGCATCAGAAACAGCACTCGATACGGCCTTGCTACAATCATGGTCGTTCGAAACGTGCATAATACGTGTAGTAAAGACATGTAGATACCATAGCTACTTTATTCGGCGCAACGAGACGATCGAAAATCGAGTACGGAACAATCATACAAATCGGTGCTACAGAGAAAAAAAGCGGAGCTTCTATCGAAATACGCACAACGCCCATTTTTCCACACAATAGAGTGCTCAATGCGAAACACCATCATAGAGTAACTCTAATCATTAAATAATATTGTAATTTAATGTACGAGACGTGTATAATGCAATCAATATTCAAAACTTAATCTCATTCTGCGACTTCGAGTAATATAGTGAATGATGTAAAAGGATAAGGCACTACCCGAATCACACGTCAGATATTTACTAGCCTAAGAAGATTTATTCAAAGCAGTGATGGGATTCTCTTTGGAAAAGGACTTGAATAAAACCTAAGATAGGGGCGTTTGAGGAGAAGTAAGACGGAAGTGCCAATATTTGGAAATTTTTAGTGTGCTTTTCTTGTCTTAAAATAAGGCTTAGCGCCTTGTTCAAAAGTGAGTGGAATGGTCGGCTTTGGTATGTTTTCATGACTTCTACTTTATTGCGCTATCTTAATCGTATATGCTCAACTACATGCATGTATGGGGCTTGAATCCACTGGGTACGGAGCAGAGCATATATATATAGACTCTCCGCAGCTCATTGGATTTCTCAAAACTTCATCTCCGAACTGAATGTATATATTATATTACTACACCGCGACTTTTCTACTCATTTTGAACCAGCCTTAAGACCTAGGTTATCAATTTGTACTGATTCAAAAACGTTGCTTGCGGGGGAATTTGACAAGGCACTCAGCGCTTAGAAATGTGGCGTGTTGAGTGCCATAGCCGTCAACAAGCCGCTGATAAGGCCCGCGCTGGGAAGTGTAATGACCCACCCTGAGAAGATGAAAGCAACTTGTTTCCAATTCACAGCCTTGAAGTCAAAATTCATCAAGGCGACACCGATGGTGGCACCGGTAAGACACTGCGTGGTACTGACCGGTAGAGCCAGGCGACTGGCCAGCAAGACGGTGATTGCAGCACCCAGCTCCATGCTGAAACCTCGTGTTGGAGACACACGTGTGATCTTGTTACCCAATGCCCGCACGACATGATATCCATAGAACCAGAAACCTAAACCGAGTAAAAGACCAGCGATGACGAGAATCCAGACTGGTGTGTCTGCCTCGGATGTAGCTTCGCCTGTCATGTAAGTGTTGTAGGAAGCGACCCAAGGACCGACGGCGTTGGCAACTAAACATGTTGAGTCAGTTAACCTTCGAGAGAATTGTTGACAGTGGTTCTGCTATCAACAAAGGGGAGCGGAGTTACTTACCGTCGTTTGAGCCGTGGGCAATGGACATCATCATTGCCGAAGCAACTTGGGCATATGTCCAAAGGTGTTCAACTTTGTTGTCGTATATGACTGCGCGGGCGTGGACTTTCCCGAGATCTGATTTGGTTAGCATTGGAAAAGGACCGACATAAGCGCACTATACTGTGCCTTGACTTACTTTTCTGGGTTACAACATCACGGCTAATACCTTGCAACAACAGATATTTTATCCAGTTCCCAATCTTCTGGGGAGAGTAGGCGGGTAAATGAGCCACAGGTTTAAGCCAGCGTTCCTCTGGTTCAGGCTTGGAGGGAACAAGATGAACGACGGCACCTTCAGGTGGGATTGTGTCTTTTGGGCCGGCATTTTCAAGATCACCCGAAGGAGAAACGTTGTCGCTGTTGCCGGTGGGATTGGCTTTGACGTCGGTTGAGGGGGTCGCCTTCTCCCGATTGAGGTCTTCCTCGGAGCTGAACGTACTTGCAGTCTTTGCGGCGTAGTCGGTAACAACCTGATCACCTTTGCCAGGGAAATATACGGGAGGGTTTTCACGCCATAGGAGAGGGCCCAGGGGGATGTGCCACACCCTCATTCGAGTATCACCACGAATAAGTCGACGGTGAAAGTATGGCACGAAAAAGATGTATGCAATGGCAAGAACGCCGAAGAAAACACCAAGAATTATGCCGCATGCCTTACCAGCACCCATCTCTTCGAGGGACTCCCCATCAGGAAGTTCGTCGATAATGAAGAGAGCCAGGACGCCAGCAGTGAATGCGAGATAGAAAGGAATGGTTCGCATGCCCCACTTTAATGGATCCCTCCTCTCAAGGACAGCGAATTTGACGGTCAAGAATATTATTGCCGAGAAGCCAGCAGCGATGAAGGGGGCAATGACCCAGGAGGCCGCGATTTGGGAGATGCTGCCTTTCTTCCAAGACCACTTTAGTGGAGTTTGAGCGGCAATACCAGCACCAGCGAGAGCTCCTACGACAGTTTGCGTGGTGCTGACTGGCATGCCACAAATGGTCGCGATGGTGAGAAAAGTGGCGCTTCCTACTTCAGCACAGCCCATGATGAGCATAAGGGCTGCGGGTCTGGCCTCAAACTTGTCCAAAGAGAAGATACCACTCTTGATGGTGGAGGTAACGCGAGATCCAAGAGCGACAGCTCCGACGAATTCAGTCATGGAGGCAAGAATGCCGGCCTGCCACATTTTCAATGTGCGAGCTGCCACCGAAGTGGCGTATGAGTTGGCGACATCGTTGGCTCCGTTTGATGCAGACGAGAAGACAAAGGCAATAGATGTAAGGGCAAGGATCCAATCATACTTTTTCAGGGCGGGAGCCATGATAAGCAAGCAGGGGCCAGGTAAATGCGCCTGGGTTGAGAAGGTAGGTTGGGTGGGATACAGAGAAGAAAAGAGCTGCAGAGATTGGGCAGGGTGCCTTTTTAATCGATGCTGGAAGCGCGACGTTCGGATCTTCGGCACACGATATTAACATGATCAGTTGGAGGATGCAGAAGATGGCGTCGGTGGCAGGCGAAGATCTGAGTTGGTCTGCTGTCGTCTGTTTGTGTGGGCTGCATCGTGGGAGCAAGCATGAGAGATGACTGGCCTCTCCTGATATTCTGAGGTCGACAATCTCCGTCGTCTGCTGAGCTGGGGGCCTGGTAGAGTTGAATTTGTGTCATGGTTACGTCGTGGCAGACTCAGGATCGAGAGATACAGTTGCAATACTAGGAAATGTCGCAGTGTTGGAGAGTTGAGAGAGGGTTGCCGACGAATCAGAGAGCCGCACTCGACCATGTGCTTTGGCGATGATTAGATTAAGCATTGCCAAGATACTCTCCAAGGCTCTACACGCCTTCTTAATTATTGTCTTCTTGCTTCTTCGTCTTCCTTTGCCTCTTCTTTGCATTAAGATTCGGGAGACTCGGGAGACTTAATCGAGCCACCTGACGCTATGGGGAAGCCGAGTTTGGACTCGAATGCCCTGACAGAGCTTGCAAAATCCGTCACCACTATCGGCTCATGTGTCAGTCACGGACCATTGCCACGACCTGCTCAGAGATATCCTGATCCATAAGAGCCACTGCTTCCGAGCAGTGCTTGGAACTTGTGCCCATGGGAATTGTAGGGAATAGGCATTCGCGGCCCTCTTCTCAACTCTTCGAATTATCCCTCTCTGGCCGACCACAGTTACTTTTCTGCCTATGACAGATAATGGATAGAAGAAAACCTTCTCTTTCAGAATCTGAGCGATAAGAAATTGTTTCTCCTCGGCTAAGGAGGGAACCGGATGTGGCACGAGGAAAAGTATCCAATATTAGGGAACTTCCTAGTGAAAACCGAAAAGGTGAAAAACTGCTTGCTCCCTTCAAGGCTCCCTAAGTAGCTCCCTATGTCAACATTTTTCTGCTCCAGTTATAAAACCCTTCATACCTATCCTCTCATTAACATCACGTAGTAGAAATCACCCTCTTCCACCTTTTTCTCCGTACATAGTGCCTACGGGTGTCCGAAAGGGGAGGTTGACGTGAGTAGTCGAGACCCGTGTCATGAACACCTGACAATATAAAAGTCGTTAGCTTTGCCTGCGAAACGGAGTCTGAGCCTTTGCTGTTACCATAGGTACCTTCGCTCCATGCATCTGGTGCCCAATACTTTGTCTCTTCTACAATCAGTAGGTATAGAGTCTCTATAATAGTAGTGATCAGCTTGATCCATCGTAGCTTTATATGAGACTACATCCTAGAGGATTCCGTAGGCTCTGAGACGTCGTTCCTTGTCTGCGCGACTGACCACACGTCTGGCTTGCAAGCCATTTCTCTAAATGTGTAGCACGAGCCTTGACGTTTGCTTGATCGATTTTTTTTATGAACATGACGGCTATTTGATCTGCCCGTGGGAAAGGGTGGGTACACTTCGTTTCTCTGGGATATTGTTCAATTAAATATTAGATTGATACTGTTTTCGTTGAGGGCCTAATAACGCCATCATTGACAATTGCAATGTCTCTACTAGGAAGAGCGATGATCATTGGTTTCCATAGCTTCAAGCAGGTGAGACAAATAGTAGCCTCGTAGAATTATTTCCGTAGGGATGCCCTGCATTCTGATCAGCGAGTTATCTATTATGTTTCTCCTGATGCTTGCGATATTCTGTATGCATCACGAACGACTGTTTGTGAGATTTTTCTGCGCAAATACATTCACGCCTCTGGCTGGAGCGGGACATTCCCGGTCTATGTCAACCCGCATGCAGGGCTTTGTGTATACGGAGTAAGGAGCCCGTTCTCAACATTGTGGCGACGCTTTCTATGTCATCGGCTGTATGAATGTTGAACGAGTAGGCTACTCGCTTATGCAGTATACTCAACTACCCTCATCCACAGCAGACCGTGGTCACGACCGGCGCAATGCACATTCGCTTCCAACAAAAGGTGCTACTTCGGTCCAGTTCCGGGATGTGGGACTTTGACTTTGCGCGGCGCTAAACTTAATACTCCCGGGTTCAGGTGGCATGGGAAAGCCTGCCTTCTCTCCTGGATTATGGGGACTGTGGTGTGACTACGAGCGCTTGGCTTCTTCAGAGGCGTTTGGATAGTTTGAGTGAGGGGAAAGGAGGTCGTAGCTATGCGCGTCGATGAGGTATACTTCGTGATTATTGGAATGACGCGTTGGCTCATCCAGAGAAATGCTAAGAATAGATAGTGCAAAGCTTCGCGCTGTTCGCAAGATACTTAGCAAAGTAGTCACCATTTTCCAACAAATCGTCGATCGTGACAGCCCCGATGTAATAGCGAACCAACAATCGATGGCATCATCTTAGACACGAAAGATCGAATCTCATCGTGAGATGAAGCGTTCGCCCGTCCGCTCGCAGTGCTCAAGGTTCGCTCAGGGGCATAGCTGCGCACACCTGGAACTCTGGGATGAAGATCAACAAACACTATGCATAGTTGGCGCGGGTTCCTCAGTCGCAATAATAATGCAAACTGCGGGTCGCGCTACAAGCTGTTTACGGGATAGCAGGACGATTTGCGTCAGCAAGTGACAGGCGATCAATTCCCAGCGGCGCAGTGCGAATCCGACATGGTCCGGAAGCTATCGAGGACGGGCCGTAGGTAAAGCGGGTGAAATGGTAGAGCTGGGCAAACCGTTAGAGGGTTTGCTTTGCGGCCGCTATAGTCTGTCGTGGACCTGAGCTGAGCTGAATTGAGCTTCGACGCTCGGCACGGGTGTAAATTACGCTCCAGCTTTTTTGTCTGAGTTGAACCGAACCCGCTGCGGGAGGGTATTTAGACTGGATTTAGTAGTCAATAACGGTTCTGAAGATGAACAGGGCATGTTATGTTAACTTTGGACGATGTGATCAGTACTGTGCTGGCGATGTGTTGTGAAACACGGGATGTAGAATTGAATTTAAAGACACCAATTATTAATATTGACTGACGAGCTTCCTCGCCAGGGAAATGCTTCTCTATGAATACAACATCTAGATTCCGCAGGTAATCTCTCTGCTTACCATGCACATCTCCAAAGACGGTTCAACCCGCAACCTCGACTCTGAACGAAATGCACAAACCAATCTCTGACCACGAATTTGCCATCTCGCATCTCCAAAGGCAAAGTATGCGAGAATCAGACCCAACAACCCGGGTCCTAAAAGATGGAGTTCGTATTGTTACAAAGCACTGGCACACTGGGTGATGCCAAAAAGAGCTACAGCAACTGGCATCTAGGCTGGCAACTAGACAGACGAATAGGAAGCACTGGCGGGGAGACGGAAGGCAAAGCGAGCAGGAGGCAGCAGGAGGATTCTCGTAGCGTCCGAAGACGAGACGAGACGAGGACGGACGGCAAGGCGGGAGAGTAAGTTCAGGGCAGGGTCTTGCATAGGGGAGGCGAGGCAGGCCACCCAAGGTTTAAACAAAGAAAAGGAAGCTGGTTTGCTCTTGGTCTGGTCGCCAAAAAGCCAAAAGTCAAAGCCAAAGTTGAATTAGGAGAAAGGTAGAGAGAAGTTGAGATTTTGGTAGCTTGGCCCGCTTCCTTCCCGCCTTGCCCTGTCCTGCCCATGCCCTGCGCGCACTCTGACTTTCCGACCGGCCTTCAACTTCCGTCCAATCGTGGACACTTGAGAGTTCAAGGGTTTGCTCTGCTGTTGCTGCTGAGTGTTAAGACGCGAGTCGAGCAAAACCAGGATGAACCGATGAGCTGAGCTAAGCTGGGACCTCCAAATCAACTTTCGAGTCTCGACGCTCCTCTCCTCCTCCTCCTCCTACTCGCCGATAGTTACCCGCGGATATCTGCTCCGTCCCTACACCGTCGCCTTCCTGTAACATCCCATCCCATCCTCTTCACATCCCCATCATCTTCCTACCTCGTATCTACTCCATCTCCATCCCCATAGAAATCCTCCTGTCACCAGTCTCCATACTTTTAAAATTCTAGACCACAACCACCATCTCCCCATCGCTGCCCCCGGCCCCAGTTCAGCCCCTATGAAACACACGCAAAATCGCCCATCTCCACGATTCATTATTCCTTATGCGCTGTGCTGCGCTACTCCCCTATACCCTGCACACACACTCCTTCGCTAAGTAACATGCATGCAAAACAGAGCAAGGCCACAAGACCTCGGCCATGAGCGCTCCAATGATAACATTAGATAATGGGTATTCGTGACCTGCCCTGCCCTGCTCTACCCTGCAGAACAACTCATCAAATCGCGACCACAGCCCAACGAGATCTACAATAGAAATCTTGCGCTCGCATGCGAGAAATAGCGCGAAGGGAGGGTCCCCAGTCTCCACCTACACCGACCAACCCGACCAGCCCAAAGAGCGGGTCTGTTGGCAAGGGAGGGCGAGGGCGTTCGAAATCCCCGGATGCGGAAGCAGTGTCGTAGATCCTGGGCTCTGGTTTCTCTCCAATCCTGAGCCTTGAGCTGTGTGGTTTGGGGATCTCAGGGTCTTTTTTGGAATCTTGAGACGCGAAGCAGCCAGAGTGAGTATGTCAGGCGAGGCGAGGCGAGGCGAGCGATTGTGCCCGTGTATTTATAGAATCGAATTGGGAGACGTTTTGGTTTCAGAGATGAGTGTTTTGAGTTGATTGAAATGTGTAGTTGGCAAGGCGACGGACGCGAAGCCTTCATTCTTTTTGGAATCGTAGTCTATGATTACATTCATGCCTAGTCGGTAGGCTAGATATAAACAGATAGCTAGCTAGATAGCTATAAACAAGAGCCATATGCTCGTCCGCCCGTGGTATGATAGATGACTGAGTCCATGCCCAAATCCAGTCCCATAGTAAATGCAATAAATACTGCGCAAAAACGCAAGACGCAAAATCCTCCGAGGTATCTCTGTGTACGTAGTTTCGACATTAAGAAAAGACAAGATCCAATGAAAAGTTCATCAATACAAGGTCCGATGCCTGATACGTCCCTTTTCCGTGGGTATGTGGAAATAGTGAATAATTTATCAAGATTTTGATATCGTATCGTCGACGCCGGATTCTCGTTTCTGGCCGTTGCTGTGCGATTCTCCTTCGCGTTTCGAGCCGTGCACGTAGAACGTTTGGGGCTGCCCATCCAGTCCACTCCAGCCTTCTCCCTCGTTTCCTACACTACTCGATCGTCGTTCGGGACTGCCACTGGTGTCCATGGTTTCAGCGTGGCGTACGCGAGCGCTTTTGGTATCAATGTCAGAGAGTGCCAGTGCTCCGTCCTCGTCGAGAAATTCGCGAGTACTTGAGAAGTCCGGAGTTGGCTCGCCCAAACTATCTGGCCTACGGTGATTTCGAGCGGTTCCTTCAGTACGGCGGTAGACTGAGAGGGAAGTTAGCGTAAGCTACACGATATTGTGTAGGATCTTAGCACTTACAACTGCCGGATGGATGAGTTGGCCGAGAGCGTCCTGAAGAGAGTAGGCGTGGGAACATTCGGGTAATTAGTGGTTTAAGAGTGGGCAGACAGGCACCAACAATGGCAGCGTTAACTTCTATGACGGACCAGATTGCGATCTCGAAATTGTCGAACGTTTGGTCCGTGGCCGTTGCACCAGTATGTAACGCGTATAATCGAACAACGGAAATAATGCAGACGCTGACTGATGTTAGTCTAGGACTCATTCTCAAGAAAGCGCATAAAAGTATATCCAAGTTGCCGGTTGACTGAGAGGTAATTGATAATTCGGCGAATAGAGACGTGCGACTTACAAGAAACCCAGAGTGAACACTAGACAAACACCAATCTTTTGCTTCAAGGGGAGCTGTAGGTGAATGACGCCAGGAATTGGTAGCAGGACCACCAGGAAGTCGGTAAAGATGTGGAGGCCCGAATTGACGAACCACAAGACGGCGTTGGGGAAACAGAATCCAGACACACTCCTATCCCAATATCTCTGCACTGGCACACAAGGAAGGATGCATGAGATGACAACCCAGACCGTGTACACGGAAATGGTCCAGAAAACGACTATGCATGCCTTACGCCATGATGAAGGAGCGAAGAGGCGCAGGCAAAGGAATATGATGGCGAACTTGGTAAAACTGAGACTGAATCTGTAAAAGAGGATCGAGAAGTACGAGTACTAGCAGGTATTAATATGGATAGTTGGCAAGTGGTAGGTGGGAACCGACTTTGAAAAAGAACTCGAGTTGTTTATCAGAAAGAGTCTTCATGTGCTGGCCGAGTCCACCTTCAGATACCTCTGTCGCAATGTTAACACCATATAGATTTCCAGTAACCTGACTCTCAAGGCTTACCCAAGTGCATGAATATACATGACAGAAGCGCCGTTACCTGATTATTCGTCAGATTCTCTGTGGATATCGAATCGTTCGCGGATGAGCATACCAGTGCACACAAGATACAAACATCTTCCCTACCGACGACCTTTACAATCTTCCATCGTACGAAAAGGCGAAGAACCGCGAAAAAGGCCGCTAACGCAAACGTGACATAGGACCAGGCGATTACTTGAGCTCCACGAGAGGAGATGGCAGAGGCCATCCTGTGGTGAGTTGTAAGGTGAGGATCATTTCAAGGCTGGTGGAGTTGGTTCGAAAATCAGGGACTGGGATCCGCCGACTCCATATATGTTCCCCAAGCAAAACTCGCAGTGTTCCTGACTCAGGGGAGCTAGAAAGGGTCGAGCGACGACGCCAGCCGATATGGGGAAAAACTGTGACAATGTGGGAATAGGATTGAGGGAGGGACGGCTCAGAATGATCGACAGAAAGGAGTCCGTTTTCATCAAATATCATCTCCGCAATGTTCCTTCGAGGCGAAAACTAAACCTTAAGATCCTGGACGGTGAAGGGGGTCACATCCGATTCCACCAGCCTGGCTCAGCCGTCGGACAAAGGCAGCCGTTGCAGCCCCTAATGACGCCACAAGGTCTGTGGTTGGTGTTGGCCCTCGTGAACAAAGAGTCCCAAGGACGCTCCAAGGAGGCTCCGCGCGCCTTTGGGCCTCTTGGCAGACCACAAGAGACCCCGTGGGGCGGGTGCGGATGTGTATCCCATTCGCTCCTATCGCCCATTTCAGATCTCGATACAGTCTAGACGCAAGCTAAACTCAGTAGTCACTCGGCAGCGCCATGGGGCGGCTGGTCAGGCATGAAGCCACAGTCCCCTTCAAGTACCATCTGTTGTGTCGTATCCAGCTGGGCCAGCCCTCACTAGCCTCACATCCTCTCGCTCCTTTCCATGTTCCCCCCGACGCCAGGGCAGCTAAGAGCCTCACTCGGGGAGGCAGTTCCTGGAAAATGGGGACTGAGTTTGATTCACATCTCGTCTAATGACGCTATTCTTATGTACAGCAGGAACAGTCGTTGCAGGTCGAAGCCCTGATGGTTGGCGCAGTCGCGCAAGTACTTACCGAAGTAAATGCCTGTGTCGACGTCGTTGGCCCTTCTCCTTGAAGAGTCGTTGCTTTCACCAAAACCGGTAGCGCGGCGCCGGTGCTCAGACTGAAGGTTCGATGCCCCAGGACTGAATGTTATCTGTCAAAGAAAACCCTTCCATCAGCGGGTTGAGCAGGTGCTTACCTCGTAGCAGACTGGCTATTTCTCCAGAGTGAGCAGTGACGGAAATGTACGTGCTCTTGTCGTTCGCGAACACATCGTCAAGGACCTTCTTGGAGCGTATGTCCTGATCAGTGCTCGTTTCGGCATGCAGGGGTCGCCAGAAGGGATCGTACTCGGGGAAACCGGTCTCGAACCGATACAACGGAAAGTTCTCGTGAATGTACGTCTTGTTGCTACGTCGATCACACGTATGCGCACTGATACCCTCGCGAAAGAGCTCCTTGATGGTAGGAAGAAATGGGCTGTTCCGCGGAAGATTGAGGCCCGTAAAAGTGAGGCTGGCGGTGTCCAGAGCTCGATACAGCGGGCTGGAATAGTACGTTTGCGGAGGAACTATTTTTTCCTCCTCAATCAATCGCTTCCAAAATCGATTTGCTACCAGGGCTTGTTCGATGCCGGCTGAGTTCAAATGTGCATCCGCCCACGTGACTGTCCCATTCCCATCAAGCTCAGACCAGTAGCAATTCCAAGCTGGAGTCCCAAAGTAAGACTCGGCCGCGTTATGGAACCCTTCCCCGTGCCGCCCGAGGAATAGTAGCGTGTAGCGCTCATTGCGCTTGGATTCAGAGTTGAGGGTCGATATGTAATGAGCCAGACGCTGCCACTGCGTTAGATGATTAAGATCTTTACAGGTGGAGTCGCTAGGATAGCCCCGATCAATGAGCCCAAAGTTAGATGCAGTGAAGTTGAAAGTCGACGCATTAGTGGAGGGATCATCTTGCTGGAAGACTCCCGTAACAACAGTGTAGTTGATATGGTTTGCAGGGTGGGTCGGGCCAGCAAGAATAGTTGGCACGGATGTGAGGCCGAGGATGACGCGCCACAGCATCATGGTCTTGAAGGAATAATTAAACTTTTGTAGTTGAATTGGTTGCCATGGAAGTGAAACCAAAGTAGCATTTGGCTCGTAATGCGAGATGCCTCGTCGTCTTAAGGATTTGGCATCCTGCTTTGGTTCTCCACTCGCAATGACGGTATCGCTCTTCCGCCCGCAGCGGTTCCTTGCAGTAAAGACCACGACCAATAGGTGGAAAACGTGTTCTCAACCCCCGTAGTTTACCGGCTATAGGCAACGCATCCGAAGGATCTCCTTCCTAAAATCACCTTCCGTAAACGCATCAATTCCAACGGACTAACTTGAACAAAACTACAAAGTCGAGACGGGTACGTCTTGAGGTGCACCCTCCTCCGGCCTACGGTGATAGAAGTACAATGGTTCTATGTACAGCATTTCGTCGTCTCTTGCAAGATGTGATACCTAGAGTGGTCAGTAAGTCAGTCTGAAGGGAATATTAGCCACAGCTGAAGTTAAATTTAATGATAGATCTTTCATCTGGAAAGACTGGTGGCTTAGAATGACTTGTTAGCTGCCGTTTCGAAGCACAGATCAAAGGAACATGCAATGCTTGATCATTCTACTTCCTGTTGCTGCCAGAAAGCGGGCAGTAGTGAATGGTGCATGTATCGTCTTGGTAGAGAGTAACATGCCATTGACAGGAAATGTACCTGCCCAGGGGTTACGAAGTGAGTGAAGAGTTGCAAGAGGAAGTAGCATCTGCACCTGGGCAGTTGGGCGTAGCATCACGTGATGTTGCTCGGCTGCACTTGCCTTTTACACAGCTCCCAAAAATTTACCGCATCGACCTCGAAATGCAACTCTCGTCCACAAGACAAGTACAGCAGCGCGAACAATGTTCGACACTGTCTGCACCCTCCCGCTTCCCCACGACGTTTTCACTCAGGCAATCCACCCACAGGAACCAATCGTCTCCGTCGGACTCGCTTCTGGTCATGTTTATACCTACCGCCTGCCCGCCGGCGCGAGCGAAGATAGTGATGGCGACACAACTCTAGCTTCACAAAATGGATTTGGGCAGATTGAGACTTCATGGAAGACCAGGCGACACAAGGGAAGCTGCAGGACATTGGCATTTGCACACGATGGCGCCCAATTATATTCTGCAGGGACAGATGGCATCGTCAAGGCTGCGGATGTAGCTACAGGCAATGTCACTGCCAAAATCGCCATTCCTCTTGATTCGTTCGTCTACCGTCCGAGCCTTGTAGAGCGGTACTGATTTATTTGTAGTGGCACAGGGTCGTTCGACCATCCGTCCCTCATTCACGCCCTATCTCCTCAGACGCTACTCCTGGGGACTGATTCCTCCGCTCTCCACCTTTATGACCTTCGTGAACTCGGACCAAAAGCTCTCGTGAAGCCCCAGCAGACGCATCACCCTCACGACGACTACATATCATCTCTTACACCACTCCCTCCCACTTCTGCAAGTACGAGTGGCTTCAGCAAGCAATGGGTTAGCACTGGAGGTACAACACTAGCTGTCACAGACCTTCGACGTGGAGTCATGGTCCGAAGTGAAGATCAAGAGGAAGAGCTCTTGAGCTCAGTCATGGTGACTGGGTTATCAACTAAAGGATCTAATGTTGGAGAGAAAGTCCTAGTAGGAGGTGCTACTGGCGTTTTGACTTTGTGGGAACGTGGAGTGTGGGATGATCAGGACGAGCGCATCACCGTAGATAAATCGCCAGGTGGCGGAGAAAGCTTGGATTCAATCACGCTGGTGCCTGACGGTGTTGGCCCAGGCGGCAAAATCGCTGCTGTTGGTCTAGGCAATGGAGCTCTACGCTTCGTAAAGATAGGCGCGAACAAAGTCATATCCGAACTCAAGCATGACGAGTTTCAGGCCGAAGCTGTGGTTGGGCTAGGTTTCGATGTTACTGGCAGAATGATTAGTGGTGGGGGGAAAATGGTCAAGGTGTGGCACGAGAAGGTTGATGGCGAACGGGACGAAGACGAGGCGGAAGAGGAAGAAACTGAGGAGATGGAAAACAGTGTCAAGCGATCTCGAGAAAGTGACTCTGAAGACGATAGCGACGATGACGCGGAGGAGGAAAGCAGCGAAGATGAAAAAGCGAGCAAGAAGCGGAAGAAGCGGAAGAGGAGCAAGGGGAAACAGAAAGGCAATGGGATCTTGGGGTTCTCAGGTCTGTGATGAGACTGTAGCCGGCCGTCTGACTTTTCTCCTCGAGTCCCAAGCACCGAACTCCCATACTCGCCCTTGCCAATACCTTTTTGGCCACGATAGCTTCTCGCGGGCGTTCTCTGCTTGGCGAATAACTTGGCCTGGCATTGGCGTTTTGGGTGCACGCCATACCTGTAGCGATTCTCGTTTCTTTGGGTAAGGGGAAGCACTCAGAGCTAACACTTATTCTATCAGTGTGCGCTAAGTCGTGTGTCAGACCGCTATTGTCCTCGATAGTCTATATTTGCGGCAGCGGTCACCGTAGGTTGAATTATGAAAGGGTCTAGCCCTAACATTATACCCAGAATATGATTTGTTTAACAAAATTCCTCAACTGCTATCCAATGGGATGAAATTATTTTCAAAATTCCTCCTACATTCCGACTTTGCACTGTTACTCATTACGCTATGAGACTGGCCATTGACAAAGCGTGGAGTCTGTTCCCGACAAATTTCCCCTCCTGAATCGCCGAGCAATAGTATAGCGCAGCGGACCAAGGGGTAGCACTGTTGATGCCCAAGCTGAAAGTGGCACACTCAGCCAAGGCTTACAAGATTGTGCAAGCGGCAACTACCTCGACGGCGAAGCTAGTGGCCTTATAGCAGTGCTCTTGCTCAGGATTACCAATTATTTGAAGATGTGCCAGGCTTCGGATTTTACTAAAGAATGAGTGCGGTGTCGACACTATAGTATGTTCAACAGTAATAGCCGGTGGCTTCTCTCGCTCTAGAATGGCCTCACCAAAACACGATTAACTGAATAGGACCGAATCTAAAACAAAAGACCGCGATCGATTACAGAATTGCAGATTTGATGTTGCTGGACACTCAACTCAGACATCGGCCGATAATTCTCTCATCTACAGTTTCTAAACCCCAATTCACGCCACGGCACACCAGATCCGAGAATGTAAAACCTTGATTTTACAAACATGCGGCCCCAGGCCCATTTTTCAAAGTAATTCTAGCCTCGGCAATCTTGGACTGCAGTATCCAGGTCACGCATGCCGTTTCCAATTTATGTTGTGCCTTGATACCCCGGATTTCAGTCCTGCCAACCGACCCCAGCAATATGCGACTCCGACCTTGATTGGCGTACAATACCGCTCGCTTAGCATGCCTGAGAACCTTCCACGTCTCTTCCATATTGCTTAATCTAACGCCCCAGCACTCCAACTACACCGGACTATACGGTCCGCGATGATATAGGATAAGCGTAGACTTGGGACCTCTACATGTGAGGCGGAGGCTCGTGGCACTTTACGAGTTGGCAGCCATGGTTGGGCGGATGCGAGAGAAAAGCTCCGCCGACCGGGATCGAGTCCTAGATGCTTGGTCCGAATCAGGAAATGGGGGTGTGGCATCATCGAACGTCTTTCATTTAGACATGGCTTGGTTGGGAAAGGAGTGGGCTTTTGTTTAAATACTGGGGCTGGGACGGTGGGTTGTGTAGCCATCCGCAACATTGAGAGTCTCAGTATCAGAAGATTTAGAATCCAAGTTTTTCAACATGAAGATCTCTACCTCGCTCGCTATTGCTGCTGCGGCTTCATCTGCTTCTGCACATACCATCTTTGTCTCTCTAAACGGCGGTGCGGTTGGTGACGGTGTTCGAGTTCCTTCCTACGATGGCGTATGTCCAACATCAAACCCTATATCCATAAACATGAGCTAATCATATCCTCCAGCCCATCACTGAAGTAACTTCAAACGACATCGTCTGCAATGGCGGTCCCAACCCAACTAAGGCCACATCTAAAGTCATCGACGTAAAGGCCGGTTCCCAGGCGACGCTCACCTGGCGCCACACCCTTACTTCTGGACCCGAGAATGTCATTGATGCTAGCCATAAAGGACCTGTTATGGCATACATGAAGAAGGTTTCTGATGCTACTAAGGACTCTGGCGTTGGCGGTACGTTATCTCTCCTAACATCCTCTTCTTCACATTCTACTCCCCTCTCCCTCATTCGAATCCCGTCCAGTTTTGTAAAGAAAGCCTACGTCTACCCAAGAGACACGCTAATCAATTTCGTGTACAGGTGGATGGTTCAAGATCCACGAAGACGGTTTCGACGGCAAGACATGGGGTGTCGACCGCCTAATCGCCAACAAGGGTGTCCAGACCGTGACTATCCCACAGTGCATTGCTCCAGGCCAGTATTTGCTCCGCGGTGAGCTTATTGCGCTTCATGGTGCCCAGAGCGCCAAGGGTGCTCAATTTTATATGGTATGGTTCCCTCCCAACTTCCCTTGGATATGACAGCAAGTAGATAAAGAGCAAAAGCTAATGATGAAATAGGAGTGCGCACAAATCAACGTCCAAGGCGGCTCAGCATCCAAGACCCCATCTTCTGTTAGCTTGCCAGGCGCTTACTCGGCAAACGATAAGGGTATCTTGTACAACCTCTACAGCGGCCAGACTTCTTACCAAGCTCCTGGTCCTGCTGTCTTCAAGTGCTAGATGCAATTAGAAGACTAACCTGTGACTGAGTTGAAGGATGATTGAGAGTTCTTGTAGATATTTTAGCTTGTTTGAGGCAGGTTATGTGAGGGAGGTTGTGGTGTATGTGTTTTGAAGAGCGATTGTATTTGTGGCATATAGCATAGACTTTGCAGAATCAAATCATGAAGATACTTAAAACTCAACCAAGAAAATACAACCTCTAAGAACTAACCCAAAAAAAGAAGAAAGAATAGAAAACCAAAGCATTACTACACTTGTAATCTACAAACATCATAAAATTCCAAATATAAAACTAAAACGCCAAATCATCTACACATATTTAAACTTACAATTTCTTTCTACTCCTCAACCTCTTCGCGATAGGACTCGTCGATTCATCCCTAACTTTCCTCTTCACCCCAACAGCCTTCTTGTCTTGAACCGCTTCCACATCTTGAGATTTCTTCGCCCTTCCCTTCCCCTTCGCAGCTCCCTTCTTCGACACCGTGACTTCTCCAATCTCATCACTCAATTTCTCGGCATCAAGATCACTTCCCTCCTCAGGTAAATTTCCAATCTTCCTCTTTGAAATACGCACCGCGGGAGTGTTTGGAGGGTTTACATCCGGAGCTGGAGTATCCAATTCCGTGTGTTCTAGCGTTGTCGTTGTAGTCTTTGTTGCCTTTGTTAGAAATTTTGTACGTGAAGGATGGGGGGTTGGGGGTCGTGCTGGGATGACAACCTTTGGGGAAAGGGTCTTTATTGTTGTACGGGCTTGTGGGGTGGGCGTGGATTCTGGCGTGCGGAATGCAACTGAGAATTTTGGTTTGTTGGAGCGTCTGCGAGGCTTTGGCGGGGCTGGAAATTCCGTGGGTTCGCCGTACTTGGTATTGGCCTTTGCTTTGGCCCTCGGGACTGGCTTTGTGGGTGTGGTCGGTAAGGGGGTGGGATATGGGGTTCCTGATCGTGTGTGCTTTGGGGATGGGTCCTGGGATTGGGTCTTGGTCGTTGTCACCTTCTTTGTTACTAGCGTGGATTTCCTGGCCTTCGCATTCTGTATTGCCGTAGTGCGTACTTTGCTAGTCTTCGCGGTGACTTTGGATCTCTTAGTCGTGCTGTCTTTGTCGGAAGTCGGCTCGTGTGACTCGTCTGCAAATTCAATGCGATCTCCTTCCCTCCACAATCTAGGTTTGGGATTATCTGAGCCGTCTTTGTCCGAACGACCCGGTGCTGACTTGAACAGTCTCCTTTTCTTCGTCATAGGTGGAGCTGGACTGTTAACATCTGTCGTTTCAAGTGCTTCGAAATCCTTAGTGCGAGCCCTTTTCTTTGCACTAGCATTTGCATCGATTTTCTTCGCTTTGTTATTCGATATAATCGCTTTCGAAGTTTTTTTACTTCTTCTGGGAGTTTTCTTGGGGCTCTCTTCGACGGTGGTAGCACTGTCCTTTCTTGGGCGGAAGGTCCCATTGGGATCGTTACGGGACTGGTGGGGATTCTGAGGTAAGAAAGGACTCGGGATATGATCTGACCCGCTCTCAGGATGGCCTTCGGGATTCCAATCAGCTTCTGGATGCTCCCGAGAATGTCCTCGCCGACGTGCTCTCTTAGCCTTCTTTTCCTGACCAGGCTCAGCCTCGTTCTTAGTGCTCCTTTCTATCGTACTAGACTTTCCGATAGTTGAGCTTACGTCTGCATCACTGAAAGTGTCGTCGTCATTGTATGGAATCCGTCTTTCTGTCGTTTCTTCCGCAAATTGGACTTTGGATCTAGTTTTCTTGCCCTTTCGTACCTTCTTTGCCTTGATCGGGGAAATAGAGCTGGATCGAAGGTAGTCGTGCGATAAGACATGTTCGGTCCGTAACTATTGAGAAGTTAGTACTCTGATTATTTGTGATTTTCCAATCTTTTCTGATTATTACCTCCGATGTCAAATTAGCCCACTGCATCAAACAGAATGGGCATCTCTTATCTGGGTCAGATTCTGACGGGACGGATCCGTTTCGATTACGGGAAGCATGGCGCATCTCGGCTGCGCGCAGCTCAAACAATTTTTCCCACTCTTGGATCCTAATATCACGGAGTTCTGCACTTCTTGGAGAAGTGAGAGGAGATTCTTCCATAGGCGGCAGAGCGGAGGATCCTACATTATTGATCCACCTTCCTACGTTTCGAACTCTATCGGGGGAATCCGGTCCACGAAGTAGTGCAGTGCCCTCACTGGCATCATTTCCCTCTTCTGCTGTCTCTGCTTCTACTTCGTGAAGGGCAGCTGCCCCGTCTACAATGGCTTCTTCTCCCTCCGAAGATTCAACTGTCCGTTGTTCAGCCTCCTCTGTGGCCTTAGACTCCTCTTCTACAGCCTCACCCTCCGCCTCTACAGCCTCAGCCTCTTCAGATTCAGACTCAGACACCGGTTCAGGCCTAGTAACAACCTGCCAATACAAATCATCATTCCGTGTCCATGGTTCGTCACCATGAATCGGCGAGACTGGTCGTTCCTGCTCTGAAGTTTCAATTGTAGCTATCTTCTGAGCCAGGCTTCCGGGAACCTTATCCAAATGGACGGGTGGGCAACTCGGTAATTTTCCGCTTGGGCAGATAATGGGCAATTTTCGAACCAACGACTTCCATTGCTCCATTTTACCATCTTGCGCCCACTTGCGGGAGTAGTGCTGTAGTACAAGTTGAACACCGTCACTATATAGCTGTGCTTCTACAGATGGCAGCACAGATTCGAATGTAGATGGGTTTCGTTCTTCTCGAAATGTACCTTGCAAGTCTGGTCTCTTTATACGCTCCCTTGTGTGGTCGAGTGTGAAAGGACGATCTATACGAGGCCGAACAATCGGTATTTGGCCATCGACGGTGATCATCTTAAGTTGAGCTCTCTCGGCACGTTCTCGGGCGGCGTTGTAGCGGGCTTTGTATGCCCAAAGTGGATTTTCCTTTGTTGGATCCTCCCACTCCGTAGCCCAAAAGAAATAGTGCGGAAGGTCGTAGCCCGGGAAACGCACATAAAACAGTTTTTCGAGACTAAGGTCTTTTTGGGGTATTTTATTGGGATCTGAACGATCGAGATGAACAGGAGCAAAACAAACTGGGTATAAGTTTTTATATACTCCTTCCCAGGGGAATGTTTCCAACTTATCCTTCAGTTTTACTCTCCTCTCCCGTTGTTTCCGTTCCATGACATGTTTTGGGGATTTGGATTCCAATTTGCTAGCTTGCACTCCATGTTTCCTGAATCCTCTAGGCTTTCCCCAGTCTTGCATAGCTGTTGCAAAAGGCTCCGCGTCTGCAGGTCTGTGTACGCGGAAGAGCATTCTTCCATTCCAATATTCTATCTTCGTTCTGCGAGCCCAGTCCGCGCCCCTCTGGATCTTGGCCTCTCTAAGAACGCCAACCATGAAGCCGTTGCGCGCAGCATTGATAGTATGTGGTTCAAGGGCAGGAACAAAGTTTGCGTGGATAGATGTATTGTGCGGCTGCCCGGGTAGCATGACTATTTCTTCCGTCACGGTAGTTATGAGTTTTGCGACGACATAAGGGACCTTCAGGAATACCCCACCTCCTGACAATGCGGCCAAAGACAGATTCCTCTGATGTCGATCTAGCGGTATCGTGGCCGGAGTCGTGGGTGAGCTAGGTGAGGAACTCGAGTCATCAACTAATTGCCCTGGATTGTCTATACCGGGTCTATTATCACCGTCACTTGAATCAGTCGCGCCACCTCCATCATCGACCTCATCATCCGTACTATCAGTCAAATCTTCATAGCCTGCATCGCGTCTTCTATCGCGGTCGGCCCTTTTCTTCTCCTTCTCCCTCCTTGCTTCATCTTTCTTCTGGGCTTCTCTCTCCGCTTTCTCTTTGGCCTCCCTGTCCGCACGCTTCCTAATCTCTTCTCTTATCTTTTTGGCTTTTCGCTCTTCCTGCGTTTGCTTGTCTTTATTTTCTCGCTGCCATTTTGCTAAAGCGTGGATCATCACAACCTTTCCCATGTCTTTCACAAAAACACCCGCATCCTTAGCCGCTACTACAAGCTCCTTATGGGAATAATCATCGTACTCCGTGTGAGTCATGTCTTCGGGCTTGAGGGCATGTGCGCCACCTGCCCTACGTCTTTTAGGTGCTTGGTTTATTTTCGCCGCGCCTTCTGCCTTCTTTTGCTCTTTCTCAGCCTTCTTCTTTTCTTGCTCGGCCTTCTTCTTCTCTTTCTCAGCCTTCTTCTTTTCTTGCTCTGCCTTCTTCTCTGCCTCCTTTCTCTGCTTCGCAGTTGTCTTCTTCGACGACGGGGGCCGGCCACCCTTGTCCTTATCCCCTGCCATGATCACAAATATTTGTGGGGGATGATTGAGGAAAACAATGCGATGATTGGTTCAAAAGACAAGCAGTCTGTCGATCTGGCAAGTAGTGGAAGTAGAAACGGGTTGTGACTTCATGACCTTCTTGTAGTGTTGGTGATCCAGGAATTTCTTTGATTAACAGTCTTTCAAGAGATTCGAAAGCCACCATAGTGATTAGTGGTGCATAGTGTCACGGTTGACGGCATGCGGCTTTGTACCAGAACATTACGATACCCTGATTGTTAGTGAGCTAAGATAACATTGTTTGGAACAAAGATCAGGGACACATTAACACGGCGCAACGTACGCCACATAGCTTGAACAATTAATGTATATTCATAAAACGGAAAGCAGTAGACGTTAGGGTATCTCACTAGTTAAAAGGTCAATGAAAGGCATCTTATTGATTGGTCAGGAATCTACTTACAATTCCGTCTTTTCGCCATGCGCCTCTCGCTTCTCAGCCTTGGAGTCAAAGAAGCCTTCCAATTCCATCCACTCTGCTGCAAATGCTGTGACTAACCTTGTCCAATCTTCCACTGTGTCCGGATCAAGATGCTCTCCATCATCTTCCATATGATGCCAAACGTCCGGAAATGGGCTTGGAATCAAATGTAAGATTTCCACACCACGTGCTAGGAAGGGGAGATGATCGTCTTGTATCGCTCCCCCGCTAAATCTATCGACCCTATCAAAGTCGGGCAGAAATTCTGGCTCGGCCCGAGGTTTCTTATTCTGTCGCTTCGCCATTCTAGCCGCATGGTTTGGAGATGACTTGAACAAGCCGAGCTGGCGTAGACGCCGCTCTACAGTAGCCATGTTCCTATATGCCCAGTGCGTTGTCTTAAAGTATGACGGGACGTTAGGGCCGGAAGAACCAAGTAAATCGAGGAGGACGAAAAGGTCTATGGAATCAAGGGGCGTGCGGTATGTGGACATTGCAGAATTGTATGAGTACTCCCAATCCTCTGCGAGAGCTCTAGTATTCATGATCAGCGACGGATACTGGAGTGAAATAGCTCCTCGAATGCATACCTTGCACCATATAAACTATCAGTGTCACTCCATACTGCAAAAGCTTCCTCTCCATCGAGTAATAATATCTGTACCCCCTGCGGTTCCTCCAATGCGTCCAAACCTTCGGCTGCCATTTCTTTCCATTTCTTCGTCAGCGCGGCATCGATACTCCTTGCAGCATGCAGTAGCATTGCGCATGGTGCAGCACTGTCAGTCGCTCCGATAAAACCATCTGGTGTCAATTTGCTGTCGTAATGGGCAACTAAGGCGAGTCTTCCTACTTCGCCAGGATGTGTGTTGGGAGGATCTCTGGTCGCAATTATGTTGACAAAGGGTACCTGTTTGCCTTTGCTCGTAGGTGTTGTAGAGGAGGAGTTCTGCAATTCCACCCTCCATTCCGGGAGGTTGTTACTGAAGAAGTCGAGGAAATGCTGTCGAACCTCCTCGTTGCCCTTAGTTCCCGATACTCTTGTACGCAAAATTGGAGCCAATATAGCTCCTTTCTTTATATCGAAATCATTGCCGGGGCCCGGTAGATTTTTGAGAGTGTCGTCGCTGACGGTGCTATAAGCTAATGCTGGAGAGAAGAATGGAAGGAGCGATAGTAGCGCAGAGACGAAGAGCATGACGGCGGCGGTTTACATAAGGAGGGGAGAATTTCCAGAATTCAAAGACTAAATGCGTTAAGCTATCGCAAACATTCGAGCATGCTGTGCAGTCGTGAAAGAAGTGAAGGTGTGTATGATAGGGACTCGTGGTCTCATTCCTCAGATTGACGGACATCGGAACTTATCCGCCGATCCGGATTTTGCACGTGATACTGCATTCCCGACCTCCAACTCCTCGCAATGTTCCCCAACTGGGACAATCAAAAAGTCAATTGTGATATCAGGTTATCTCTGAAGAAGGCGCACTTTAGCTCCTTACGCGAGATATTCCGTCTGATCCCAGAAAATCTGCATTCAAGCGGCGTGGTTATAGATTCGTTGATAGACCACGCCAAGATTCAGGGGGAGTAAGTCTACGCGAAGTCCGCGACCCTCATCTGCACTTGCATCTGACTTTGCCCATGTCAACCAATTGACATGCAACCTCGCTTTTACATCTTTGCCCAAGCTCTGAGGAGCTCAAGGGCATCGGCACGTCCTAATTGGCAAGCCTTTTGGCCACGAATGAATCAAAATGTTTGCAGAACCTGTCAAAGTAAATTTTCTACTTCTTCAATCTTTCGACAAATTGCACAAGCATCCAAGAAAGTTGCCCAAAATGCATCTCAAAAAGGCGGAGCAGTACCAGAGAAGAGTAAGAGATCCTTTTGAGTTTGATCATACGAACTAACAATATGGCCAGAATATGCATCCCGGCTCGTGATATACCAGGCAGGCGACATGCGAACTTCGTTTGTTGTCTTTTGGAAAGCAACACTAATCTTCCAATTTGGTGTTGTCACGGTCTTTATTGCACCACTACTCTATCAGAATGAGAACCAGCCTGATCCCAATATGAGGATATTACATGCTATAGGAAGTAGGTTATATTTCTCTTTTGCATCACATCATGAAATTTCATCTGTTCTTTCCAGGGCTTTTCAGTTTTTATTTCCACTTTTGATTGCCTTTCTCATTCTCATGCCGTCAATTATTCCTTTCACATGATCCATTTTTCACATCCAATACCACCTCCCAATCGCCAACCAACCCACCTAACACGCCGCAGTCACAATCCTCAGCGCAATCCCCATGGCCCTAATGTCATACCTCACGACACCCTTCGTCAAAAAGATCGCCATCGAGCTTCCCACCTACGCCCGGTACTCCAGGGACGCACTAATGCATTTCTCCAACCCCAAAAACATCCCAGCTGAAACCCGTCTTGAATTCACCACTCTCCGCGCCTACCCCATCGAGCGCAACACAGCCGTCATGCTTCACGAGCTACGCGCTCTAGCCCCGCAATGGTGGCGCTTCGCCAACATCGAGCGTCGAAGAAGCGAGGCTTTTCTTGCTAGGCAGAAAGAGAAGAACTTCATGAGTCGCATTTGGGAGGTTTTGAATGAACCTAGATTTAAATTTTATGTTAAGGAGGGGAGGAATTATACGATTAAGTCTGGGGTTCCTGGGGTTTGGGAAAATGTGGCCAAGGCTATTCAATTGCAGAGTGAGAAGGTTGGGGCAGGGAAGGCGGGGAAGGCGGCCAAGAGTGTGAGGCCTGTTGCTAGGCTTGTGCAGGATAGGGAAGTTAGATTACTGAAGAGGCAGACTGCTAGGAAGATCAGGTGAAGTGAGTTGGTGGGCATTGGTTTGTAGGATATTGAGGATTATACGATGTTCTGTATAGACTGTAAAAGAGAACTGATTCTGGCCATGTAGAGTATCGTGTTAATTTGAACGACTCCATTTTGAAAGTCTTTGAATATTTTCTACGCTCATATCCACTCAGGTTGCTGTGCCGCGTGATTATACGGAAAACACCTATGCAACTTACATCACCACGAAATGAATGTACGTACGCGGATTGGTAAGATTGTTTAGCTGTATGGGCTTTATTTTCGCAGTATTACTGATACGCAGGCTAATGAGATGGGGGATAAGAGGGAGAATAGCCCCGTATCATAACTCTACGCTATACTTAGGCCGACTCCATGTACTCCATAGAAGTACTCCCCAGACGGGGCCCACTCTTTTCAGTCAGGTCTAGGTACAGATAGTCCTTTAAGAACATCCTAAACGTGCCTTTTTGCGATATTTACGCAACCTACGTCCTATAATACATTGAGACAGCATACACTAGTTGCCTTACAGATTGTCTCTCCAAGAGAGAACGTCTACATGAGATTTGCGCTCAATTGAGCGTCGACCTAGGATATTATCCGGCCATTTCGAATTCTTGTCACACTACGAACCATGTTGGCCGCTATGTCGGGATCGATAAGAGGTTCGCGAGGATTCACTTACCTCGCCTGACCCAGTCCAAGACTTCTGTCGCTGTTGCGCTAGGACATAGTCTCTGTACCGATTGCCTGTGCTTATTCTGTCGGAACTTCGTACGGATGTGTCACTCCCTCTACTATTATCTGGCGTTCCACGAGCGTGAGAGGCGGCCGAGCTCAAGTGATTTCGGGCTTCTGAATGATTAGGACGGCTGGGGAGGGAATAACGAGGTCGCTTCGATTCGGGTTGGGGCCCATTAGAGAGTGGAAGAGAACGCTTGAAAGTTGGCCGAGGCCTCTCTGCAATGTTTTTACATTGCCTGGTATCCTCGTAGGTGCAAGGAACCATCGAGGTCGAGGAAGTTCTTGACGTTCCACTAGATGCCAGTTTTACGGATGATGACGGAAGGTTACCCTGCTCTGTAAATTGCTTGGCGTATGGTGTTTCCTTGACTTGTATTACAGATTCGGGTAGATGATTGGACACCATTGGCTCTTGCGTTTGCGAATGATTCGGCAGGAATTCTTCGAGACCTTGAGGTACAGAAACCTCCATCTCCATTTCATCATCTGAGACACTACCTTCTTCACCATCAACTGGGGGTGAAGACGGGGGGTATGTAACGTCTTCTTCGTCCACCAAAGTATCAGCAGGGGGCTCGTTTCCAGAGGGGCTGTCAATGCGGGTAGGTGAATGAGATGGCTGATCAGTGCCTATAGTATTATCGTCATGCGCGATGTCGAGACTAGAATCCGGGGGCAATTCGTTCTGGGCCGCAACCCTTGGATAGAAGTGTGCAGGAACTGGAGACCGGTCCGGAGAACTGGACCATGATGGCGCAGGTGAGGAAGGCTGATCGTCGGAGTCAACCGCTGGGTCCATGATGCCGGTATTTTTGATAGAAAGGTCCGCATGCACTTCCGACTGAGCATCAGCTCCAGCATCTGAGCTCTTCTCATCTACATCGGACTCGTGCTCTTCGTCACGAGCAAGAGCATCACGCAGTGTATTGAATAGCATGATTGGAATATTAGCATCCGGGAATTTGTGCCCCACTGACGGTTTTTGCCACGCTACATCTTGTTAGCCAGCACATTTGAGTAGCTATTAATTTACATACATTCAGGCTTGAGCAATAAAGCTTCTTGATCGTAGTGGACTGTTGTGGTGCGTTTATTAAAGTGAAAATCCTGCAAGATATTAGCTATTGCCTTACTAGGCGTATAAATAAAACATGCTTTCATCCAATAGGCTTCGGATGGGTCTCTCTCCATCAAAGTGCTTATAGCTTCGATGCATGAAGCATCGCCAGCAGTTGTTGGGCCTTTTTCTGGGCCTTTTTCTTCCACATCATCAGGCATAACTTTCCCGTTCTCCAGAGGGTTACTGCCCCCAGTAGCTGCGTTGTGGAGGCTCAGGTCACGTATTGATGCGATCGATTTAGACTCCTTATCCTGATTGACCTGAGGACGTTTGGGAGGATTCATAGACAATTTCTGATGGTTCTTCCTGGAATTCAGATGAGAAGCACGATCATCGGTGGCCTTATTACTCTGTGGATGTTGCACGCCTGGGTTTCGATTGAGCAGACTGAGTAGAGCATCTTTACGGCTCAGTTCGTCTGGCAACGAAGGAATTGATTTTGGGACGACATTTCTGTTTGAATTCAGGTTGAGATGCTGTGGAAGTTGGGTTCCAAAGACTGCCTGAGAGTCGAACGACTGTTGGCTCGAGTCATCCGGCCCAGCTTGGGACATGTTGTCTACTTCCTGCAAATATTGTCAACCAAATGATTAGGGTTCGCAGAGGATTCTTGCAGCTTGGCCCATACTAACGATTCTAGGCTTGGTCTGGAACTAAATGAGACTAGCCCCTGAGTACTCCTTGGCAAGAACACCTCTGCGCAGCGTCTGATTCATGAGATAAGGGCACGCGCCGTTTTATCTCATGAATCAGACTCTGCTTCCGAGTTGCGCTAGTCCACTAACGTGGACTAGCGGACCCCACTAAAAACTCCTCAAAATTCTTGTCCAATCAAAAACTCCTAAAACTCCTGGGAAAGTCCTTCAACCAATCAAACTACAGGGTGGGGTCAACTACGCTTCGCTGAGGATTTGGGTGGGCGCGTTAGTAATCAAGTTTGATTGGCTAAGAAGTTCGCAGGAGTTTCAGGTCTTTTTGGAGTTTAGCGTCCCACCGCCAAATCCTCGGCGAAGCGTCTGATTCATGAGATAACGCGCCGTTGGTGGGTGTCGCTCCAAGGCGCTGTCACGTGGGCTCATCGTCATCACCTGCATACTTTATGCACGCTGCAGCCTCACATCTAACGACGACCTCGGCGTTCCTTTGAAAAGTGTTAGCGGAGACCTCTCCACGACGTAGCCTAATCCTTTATATACTCAGTCCTCTCGCCTTGCCTCGTGCCTCGCTTGCTCATGTGGAGCTTCAAGTCTCGAGAAACCCTTCACCGCCGTTGCCTCCGACGCTTGCCCGCATTCCAACCTTGACAAACGGTGATGAGTTACAGTATATCGCCCTCACTACTGTTCTAGACCCGCGACGACCGCAACAACACCTGATGCTGTCCTCTGTACACTTTTCGCATATTCGAGCCTTGCGCTTCTCCTTCGTCTTCACCCTCAACCCCACCGTCGCCCGTCTACCTCCCCCGCTTCGGCCTATTCGAGCCTGCCATGGCTAGAGACTCGCGGGGCTCTCTATCTGAGTCCTTTCACCAGATGCATACCTCTGCATCACGATCTGAAGCCTTGACGACGTTCGACGACCTCACCGCCCCTCCAGCAGCATCCTCAAATATAGAAGCGAAAGGTATTGATTTGGTTCAAGGAGGGTTAAGTAGTCTCTATAGCCGGATTAAAGCTTCAGTAGGAGTTTCCAAGGATAACGGGAATGAACTGGGGGAAGATAGCTTTATTACCGGTGCAAAGAACAAAGCAACATCAAAACATGGCCAGTTGCCCAAGAGCCCCGCAGGCACGACTGTCTCTTCTCCAGTTGTAGTTTCGGTGGCATCCTCAAGGCTACAATCACCACTTGTAGGCAACTTTCCCGATCAACCACCACCACGATCTCAAGACTCGAATATCTCAAGCTCCGCAATATCGGCCAAACCTTCTTTGAATGGGTCCAGGTCCTCCCTCGGGACCACACGATCACGGCCTTCGATCGCACCAAGTATGCAGCCTGCCAACGAGGATGACGAACACAGTTCTGCCAGCACGCATGTGACGGCTCATGGTGGTTCCTCAATAGACCCTCCCGCACGAGAGTTGTCATCTCCAGGCTTGATCACGGGGCTCAACAAGGATTCATCCCCGTATACTGTAAATCGGGAGGAACCTTTTAGACAATTAAAAGGAGACATGGACCTCAAGGATGAAGAAAGCGACACAACCGAAGACGATATTGTAGTTGTCGAAGGTGGGGGATTTGCTAATGATAACGCCAAATATGTCTTATCCCCAGAATCAGTCAAGGAAGGTTTGCCGTCAGTCGATGCTCGCGCCGCGGACTACTACAACTCAACTTTGTCAACAATAAAAGACACACGAGATCATAGCGAGAAGATCCCAGAGCTGTCTGATGCTCCTCGTATAACAACTAACGCCCAGACACCTGTTCTCGCACCAGCACCACAGCGACCACCTTTGGTCCATGTTGGGCCTTCTCACTTACCGGGTTACCGACCCTCTAGAGCCTCTTCGTCTGATGGGCTAAGCTCTGTGGTCACTTCTGGGACGGTGCGGAGTCCAGCAATTGCACCTATTGACGAATTGAGACAACAGGTTTCCGGAAGGACCGCTCCCAGTAATCTTCCCCGCAATGCTATTACGCAACTCCGTCGGAAGATCCTCGATAGAGAGTTCTGGATGCGGGATGAAAATGCCAAAGATTGCTTCAATTGTGGCGACTCCTTCTCAACATTCAGGCGCAAGCACCACTGCCGAACTTGTGGACAGATTTTCGATGCGAAATGCACATCCCTAGTTTCCGGCAAAATGTTTGGGCAGAATGGAAATCTTCGCGTCTGCAAACCGTGCGAAGCAATCATCTACGGTAACGATGACGATTCTTCAGAATACACTGATGATGGAGACCAGGCTTCGATATATGAACAAGAGGAAATGTCTAAAGTATTAGAGACTGCGGAGTTTGACCCGTCCGAGAGTGATCATACCAAGATTGGAACCCCCACCATCAGTATTCCAATGTCTAGGAAAGTCGGAAGTGAAAAGAAACGTCGCTCGGCAGTGATCGAAGTTGCCCCTCCCACTCTAGCCCGCCCGAGTTCCTCTAGGTCTCTTCGATCTCTCAGTGGGAGACCGCGATCATCAAGTCATAAGAGGCATCCCTCCCGCCATCAGCATATGCGTACTGTCAAGTACGATGAAAGGGCACCGTTTCATCAAGACTTAGAAGCATCGCGCTCTCGATCTACTCTACCGGCTTTTCATCATGATAACATCATTGATCCTGATTTGGCACCATTTATGTCCGATGAAGATTCCAGTGAAGAAGAGCAGGCAAGCCTATTTGCGACTTTGAGAGGGGATTCGCCCGCCAACGCAAATATGGAAGGCGAAAGAGGGGGCTTGGGTGGCTTCCTGGCTACCATGAGAAAAGGAAAGTCCAGAGCAGGGGACAGAAGTGTTATCGGCGGAACTCATGCTCGAGACACGGATAATGCTAGTATTACAAGTCGGCACATCAATCGACACTCGAGAAGGCGAAATCCCAGCGTTAGTAGCATCGCGCATACCCGACCCTCGCCGAAGCGTTCGAAGAGCAACAGCTTCTTAAGATCTTTCGGGGCCGGACTAGGTAATAGTGGATCATTACCTCTCGCTCCGACCCCTTCACCCCAGCCACCCTCCCCTTTGCCACCTTTTGGATCCAAAATCACCCGTAGTGCTTCAATGCAGGGTATCAATGCACCTGCTATTGAGCTCAATGCGGCAAGCCTGCAACATGTACGGAAGCTCTTGAAGCAAATGTTACAAGACGCTGCCATACCTCGCGTCTCAAGCTGGGAGAAGGCTCTTATGCCGATTCTTATCCAGTGCACGGATGATGTCAATCCTGACGTCCGGCGAGATGATGACATTGATATAAGAAATTATATCAAACTTAAGAAGATTCCCAATGGTAGGCCTATCGACACAGCTTACGTTTCTGGTGTTGTTTTCACCAAGAATGTGGCACTGAAAAGTATGCCGCGTAGCATTCCGAACCCACGAATCATACTTGTCACGTTCGCAATCGAATATGCCCGGCATCAGACGCACTTTATGAGTCTGGAGCCAGTCATTGCCCAGGAGCGAGAGTATCTTCGAAACCTAGTCAGCCGTATTGCAGCTTTGCAGCCCCACGTGCTCTTAGTCCAGCGTAATGTCTCTGGCCTGGCACTGGAATTCTTAGAACAAGCTGGTATTGCGGTTGCCTATAACGTAAAACCTACCGTGTTAAATGCAGTATCCCGGTGCACCCAGTCTCGAATCATCTCCTCGGTGGACAAACTTGCCATCGACCCGTCTCATCTCGGCCGTTGCGAAAGCTTTGATGTCAAGACATACGTCTACAAGGGGATGAGGAAGACGTATATCTATCTATCTGGGTGCCCGAAAGATTTGGGCTGTACCATTGTACTCCGTGGCGCCGAAACTCAGAACTTGACAAAACTAAAGCGAATAGCCGAGTTTATGTGCTACGTCGTCTACAACCTCAAACTAGAGACATGTTTGATGCGGGATGAATTCGTAATGATTCCCTCTACATCTGATGTGGGGACGCTTGTGCCAGGTCCAGAATCACAAGACGATAGAAACCCTGATATAACAGTTTTATCCAAACCAGCGACCAGTGAGCAAAATGTAGACGACGAAAAGCCACACGTGGCCGCGAAACTTCAAATTCCGCACGACACACCAGCTCCTTCGTTCTACAGCGAGATGGTTGAAGAGCATCGAACGACAATACTCTCTGCTTCTCCCTTCGTAAGGTTCATGCAGCCATACCTACTCAACCAAGCTCGAGAATATGAACGAAAACTTGAATACTTGAAACAATTGCGGGACCAGTACGCCACAACCGACGAAGATGAGGTCGAAGAACCCCGAAAGTTTGAGCTGGTCCAGCCTGAAATGGTTCATACTGTGGTGGAAAGGGCATCACAACAAGTTCGCGACTTCCTTCATGCAGTCCATGCAGCTGAGTACGACAAAGCTTTGCATAATTATGAATCGCAGAAACGTCAATGGGAGGCTTACATATCCGGCAATGTAAGCCTGTACGACCCTTTCAATCACCAGAAAATTGCGGTCCTCTATAGTGTGGTCAATTCTATCACATCAACCCCTTGCATTGGACCTGAAATCATTGCACTTGGCTTCTATCATGAGCACGACTACGACGATGGCTTTTCTCCTGATTTGACTTTGGGTCAATACGTCGAAGGGTTGTGCCACTCTGCTGGGGGCCTCTGCGAGGTGGACGGCTGCAACCGGAGGATGCTTGACCATCATCGCCAGTACGTTCATGGATCCGGCCAAATGAGCGTCATCGTCCAGAAATACCCCTCCAAAATCAAAGGTCTTCATGGGACAATTCTTATGTGGAGTTGCTGCAGAATTTGCGGTCAGGAAACTCAGGTAGTGCCGATGTCAGAAAGCACCTGGAAGTACTCTTTCGCCAAGTACCTAGAACTGACGTTCTGGAGCACTGCACTTCATCCACGAGCAGGAGTCTGTCCGCATGACATCCATAAAGACCACGTAAGGTACTTTGGATTGAATAACGTTGCATTGCGCATTCAATATGACGTTGTTCAATTGTATGAAGTCATTGTGCCCAGGCCAATCATTACATGGAAGGTTGACAGCGACCTGAGAATGAAAAACGAACAATTTTCGAAGATAGAAGAAAGACTTGATCGATTCATGAATTCAGTGCGCTCTAGGCTAAAATGTATCCACGTTGAGAGCGTAATCCCAGAGAAGGTGGAGATCTGCACTGCGGAAGTCGAAAAGCTTTTCAAACGCGCGAACGAAGAAAATGAGTGGCTTCGACGGAAACTCCAGGACAAGTATTTGTGCTCCAGATACTACGAGATCATTCCAATGAATCGTGCCATCCGGGCGATCCAGGAAAAGGCTATTGCGTGGGACGAGACATTTATGGATTTTGAGCAACAATTCTTTCCTTCAGAAAAAGATATTAGGAGGTTAGCAGCACTGCAGCTCAAACGAATTTTCCTAGAACGAGACGAGTCTACGAGCTCTTTAACTTCCGTCGAGGAGGAAGCAGAACCCGGTACTGAGGAGCATGAAAAAGGAGAGCCTCTCCCGCTTACGCCAATGCCCTCGAGCATGTCTCCAGAACGTGCACGCGACATGCTAACTTCTGTCGTTGAAGAAGATCAATCGCATGGAACAAATACGTCGGAAGCAACCCAGGATATGCCTATACAAACACCTATTGATGCAGTTGAGAGGGGTAATGTACGCCACTTGGACCTGGCCTTATCTCACAACTTCCGAGACAATGGGACGTCAAAAGACGAGCAATTACTGAAAACACCGACCATGGCTTCAGGGCCTTTTCAAGCGTCAGAGCCCGGATCACCTACACCAATTGCGCTTCCAAAGGTCAACCCCATTGATAAGGCGGTTGTTACAGCCATCGATAATATGCCAGCATCTCCAACGCCACCTCCACAACATTCCGGGACATTAGAATCCAAAATCCCGCGACTAGTTGAAACTATTCGCCGGGAAAGTGCAACAAGGCCCACTAGCCTAATTCGGACGCAATCTCAACCGGACGGAATACCCAAGCAACAGACCTTCCAGAATATACACACTGCTAGCCCTACGACATCCGTTGGTTCAGGTGGCGGTGACCCGTCTAAACTGAGCCTTAGTGAATCTGCGAAGGCTTTAGAGAAACGAATGTCCGAGAGGCTTGGCCTTGGAGCTTTTAAGCAGTCGAAATCATCGTCCATGATCCCACGTTCTGTACCTCTCAGGAGACAGAAAGAGCCTACGAAAGTATCTGCGCTGGCGAAACATTTCGAACAACTCCAGCGAGAATTCGAAAAGGAAAGAAAACGCGAGCGTTTGCAGCAGCAGAAGCAGAGTCGGCAGGCGCGTGCTTATCCGCTGGCTTCTTCGAAGCCCATCGTCGAGGTTTACAAAAACGTACACGAAGCCGTCCAGGAGCACAGCCCATCCGATGAAGAGGGGCAGACATTTACACCGACTCGCATAAGTACGGACAACAGCACTCTCGGAGACAGCAACCTCACAGAAACGCCTGGCCTCACTACCGCGTCTCAGTCCCCTGTAGAAGAACGCCACCCTACAAGACCAGAACCGCATCCCTCTGAAAGCGAAGACAGGTCTATAACGATAAGCCACCCAACATCTGATGTTGAGAATGAAACGAGTGATATTGAGACAGCCCCGGAGGATATCGCTCTTCCAGAAAGCATTGCTAGCTCTCAGCTTCTGTCCATGTCGGATTCACAGTTGGAGAGCTCACTAGAACTTCCAAAGCACGAGAAAACAACACTCATGAGGATGCTTACAAGCTTTTGGTCAGAACGTTCCGCCAGCGGCTGGACACCACTGGATTATCCATTTGCTCAAAATGAGCATGTTTGGGAGGACTCCGATATCATTGTCCGAGAAGATGAACCATCTTCGATTATTGCGCTCGCATTGTCAAGTCCTGACTATTTGGCGAAATTGCAGACATTCCGAGACGACCCTACTGTGTCCGAAAAAGGTGTAGGCGGGCTTGAAGGCTCCGAGGCATCGATAGAGAGGAATCTATTGCACGAGGCAAATACTAATATTCGTTACGGATTTACCAACCGCGGCGTCAGGGCGCAATGCAAGATCTTCTACGCCCAGTCTTTCGACGCTCTTCGCCGAAAATGTGGGGTTGCAGACCGCTTTGTGGAATCTCTCTCGCGCTGCTCGAAGTGGGATTCTAAAGGCGGGAAGTCCAAGTCAATTTTCTTGAAGACACTCGATGACCGCTTTGTTCTCAAATCACTTTCCCCAATTGAAGTGAATGCATTCTTCCGCTTCGCGCCGAATTACTTTGCATTTACCCACCAGAACCTATTCAAGGGATTGCCGAGCGTCATAGCGAAGATGTTTGGTCTGTTCCAAGTTCAAATTCGGACGCCCAACGGCAGAGACTTTGATTGGTTCATGTTGGTCATGGAGAACCTGTTCTACGACCGTGAGCCTAATCGCCGCTACGATTTGAAGGGTAGTATGCGCAACCGCAAAGCGCAGTCTACGGGCGAACGAGACGAGGTGCTACTGGACGAAAATTTGGTCGACATCATCTACAGCGAGACTCCCATTTTCGTTCGAGAACACACAAAGAAGCTTCTCAAAGCTAGCGTATGGAACGACACACTTTTCCTCAGTCAACAGAACGTCATGGACTACTCACTGATGGCTGGTTTTGACGACGACAAGCGCGAGATCATAGTCGGTATCATCGGTACGTATTCCCACCTCATTTTCTCGTCTTGCTCTCTCATCTTTAACAAACATAACACTAATCATGATGCGTACAGATTGCATTCGCACCTACACCTGGGACAAGAAATTAGAATCCTGGATCAAAGACCGTGGCAAGAACAAACCGACCATCACATCTCCAAAGGATTACCGCAATAGATTCCGAATCGCTATGGAAAAGTACATTCTCCAGGCCCCGAATTGCTGGCACCAATTTTCCGGCCGCGTGGTCGGTGTTGGTGTCGGTATACCCCGACGTACGGTATTGCTCGATACTGGAGCATATGGGAATACGGCACAAGTTATGGAGGTGGAAGGCGGTGAGCAAGAGAAGGCAGAGGGAAGTAAGATTTGAGACTGATGTTGCATATACAAGCACGCATAGAGAGAGCAAGCTTAATCACCGAAGCAGTCTGACGAGTAGACGACCGAATGAACAAAGTCTCAGACCCGCATGTGGATTGTATGTATAATGAACTACGGGATAGCATAGCGAAGGCGTTTTATGGGTCATGGCAATATCACAATTGTCATTCTCATCTTTCATCATAGCACAGGGTTAAGGTAATTTTGCAGCGACCTGGCATTGGGTAGCGGCAATTCTTTTGTCATTTATTGGGCATTCGACACGGATATGGATTGTAATAACCCGGGAACCCACTCTTATGGGAACTCTTACCTTTTTGTTTTAGATATTGAAGAATAGCATGTACATGGATTGATTGATCTTACAGTCGAGTTGAAGTACTCTGTCGTGATGTAGTTTGATAGGATTTTTATGGGATCAGAGACGTAGAGATGATAAGGTGAAGGGGAGAGGAAAAGGGCAGACTAGAATAGGATCCGATTCGATTTCTTTGGAGGTCTATGTAAAAGTAAGGCGAGGAGGGACGAGGGACGAGTAGTGAGGTTGTATTAGAATTCCTTCTTTGCCAACTCCAAGGCGATGCCGATGCCAAAGCAAAACAAAGATGACAAGCGCTCTCGTCTGCTATCTGCAGCTACAGATATCGGGTTGACCACCCAATCGAAAGAAAACAGAAGCGAACTTCCAAAAACCCGTAAACCTCGGAACGGGACTCGCTGTTCAAGAGCGTAGATAACGACCACCACTACCGCTCCCGCTTACCACTCACTACCCTATATGCACGGCGTCATCAGTCCCACCAAACATAATGTCTCATCTCATCCGGGTATCGTAGTTTGGGGATAAGAGAATTCCAACGTTCAGTGGGAAGGGGTATTAACATGAAGATTCGGATGATTTGGTTCAAGCGCTTGAAGCTTGGGCTTTCTCCTTTTCTTTCTCCTTCTTGTTCTTCTCTTTCTTGTCGTGCTTCGTCTCCTTCTTGGCGGCGGCTTCGGCCATAAGTTGTTCGAAGGCCATGAAGTCGCCCTCTTCTTCGGGGTCACGTTCAGCCTAGATATGAAGTTAGTATGGAACATTATGAAACGGGGGTTTTGCTAGAACACATACCTTCTGGAACATCTCGCCGATGATTACCAGAGCATGGGCCCTTTCTATTCTCTTCTCAAGCTTGACCTTCTTGTCATTGAGCACATGGTCGCAAACATCTCGCAGCACACTCTGGATTTCAAACTTGCTTCCTCTCCAAGCTGCTGCGAGAATCTTCCCGGTGACTCTCTTCTCGTACTCCGCTTTCTTTTCGTCAGTCCATTCCTCTCCMCCCTTCTCTTCTAGCCTAGCCATTTCTTCCATCGTTAGCTGTGCATCTATGGCAGCGGACATTGTGTTCCATGTCTCTTTAACCAACGTGCCTTTATCCTTGACTCTCGAAAAGAAACCGGAGATTCCGAGGAATTTCTGGGACTTGATAAAGGATGTGGCCTTCATCATGTAGGTTGTTCCAATAGCATGAAGGATTTCGAGACCAAAGCTCTCCATCTTGAGATTCTCAATCTCGAGATGTGTCTTCTCTTTGAATGCTTTCGTGACATCAGCTCCTTTATCTGTTTCCGTCCAAATCGATATACGGTCAATCAGTTTCTTGGCCAGTGTCTCTACGCGCTCGTCACGAATCTTCTTTCTTTCCAACTCGTAAGCGGCGAGTTCTTCTCGCTGCTCCTTTGTCAGACCACCCTTCTTCTTTTGCTTCTCCCTTAGCTCCTTTTCGGCATCTGTCATTCCTTCGGCCTCGAGTCGAGCCTCTTCCTCTGACTTATCCATAATCGCGGGGCGGATAGGTATTCCTCGACCGGATCGTGGCGTACTTGTGCCGGAGGAAGTAGATCGAGCCTTCTCCTTCTCCTTCGAAGCAGCTGTGGATGCTTCAGGTTTTTCACTGGCGGGAGCCTCGGTGTACGGTGGTGGCGGGTCTGCTAGGTCAGGGTCTTGTACACGTGCTTGCGCTGCTTCAGCCGCGGCTTCTGCTTCTTTGGCCCTTGCAGCGTCCGAAGGTCCTGCGGTCGATGGTCCTGCAGATGATGCGCTGGCTTCTCCAGGAGTAGGACTAGATGCGGACGCTGAAGCTGAAGCCTCAGCTTTTGCGGCCTCTTCTTCCTCCATCTCGCGCATAGAGATCTCCATTGTCTTTGTAAGGTCCTTCATGAGCGAGATCTCGCCGATCCTATGAACATGTTAATATAGTCGTAAGAAGCAGTATACCGGGGTGCCGTAGGGTGACTACGTACCAGTCAACAAAGGCGTCTCCACCGAAGATCATGGTGAAGAACTCCGCAGGGTCCTCTGTTCGGTTGTTAGGCACTATCTTCTTGCTCCAAAGTCCATATAAACGTACCAAAACCGCTGCTAGGAACAGCGCTTTCCTTTCCAAACTTGTCATATTGTTTTCGTAGGTTATCGTCGCTGAGCACTTGGTATGCTTCGCCAATCTGTCATGGTTTCAACCCCGCCATCCGGTATCAACATGGGAGAATCTGCAAGATAGACAGATTCGAGGGAACTTTACGTACTGCTTGAAACTTCTCGTGTGCGGTCTCGTCACCCGGATTCTTATCTACCATGTGTTAGTGCTGGGGGCTGAAGTCAGGCGTTGTTTGCGCGACTTACCGGGGTGCAGCTTTATGGCGAGTTTGCGATAGGCCTTTTTTATTTCTAATTCGGTGGCCGTGGGCGGCACCTGAAGTGCGTCATAGTAGGTTGTGTCAACGACCATGGTGATAAGAGGTTGACGGAGGAGTGGTGAGAGAGGGAGAGTGTGGAAGAGTTGTTTGTATGGCGGCACCTTTAATGGTAGTGAGGCAGCGAAGTTCTCGGTTTTTCTACGGATGGCGTGGCGCGGCTGACCCACAAGCCACAGCAGGCGACGTCACCAAAATCCGGCTCGGCGCTGCGACAGGAACAACCCACGCCAGCTTTTGGTAGCCATGTCCATGTTGATGATGATGGGGCCTTCATAATAGCTAGCTGACCGAAAACTCAGTATCCCTTTCACCTACAAGCACGAAGTCTTTGTCTGCGCGAGGGCCTGATGCCAGCAACTCAATTGTCAGTTTCCTTCAATCGGATGTCGCATGCGATCAAAGAAGATGTGGGTTAATTATTCACAGACTCTCATTCATAGCTATATCAGATAAAGTGTCCGTCTATGGAAAACAGGTTAACCTCCACGCACCCCTCGTGACCAAGGTATACCCGTCATGACTTGCAGTTGAATCGTGAAAGAAAACCCAATGTCGCACCCATCGCCGCCCATGCAGACTCCATGCTGAAAACCAAACCCGTTTGTGATGAGCAACCTATAAAGACCATTTTTCTTTTGAGACCGCCCGAAGGCTCAGTTTATGAGATTATGAGAAACGGGGTATGCCATATAAAGAAATGCGCTGTGAGAACCAAAAGGGGTTAGATATGGACCCAGTATCTGCCCCTTTGGCGTTGAAGAGCAGCCTTGCGGCCCTCTCTATACCGGTCTTTAAGCAACAAACTTGGCCTTGGCACGGGTACTTCCAGCATGGGCGGAGTCGGTGTGTCCGGAGAACTCGACTTGGTCTGACTCTTTGAGTTGAAGGGATGACTTGAAGCGCTTGCCAATCTTCAGTAGAACCTCCTTGCCCTGGTCAAAAGTCCTGCCCTTGCCAGCCTCACCAGGAAGGGCCTTCCCGACGGTACGCGTCCACAGGCCAATGCGATAGAATCCTCGCCTAACATTTACAACAACACCCATGACTTCGTTATCATCTTCGTCCTCAAGGTTCTCTCCAATTGCTGCGAGCATGACATGAAGCCATAGCGCATCGATATTGATCGACTTCTTGTCCTTGAACTGAAAAGCCCACTTTCCACCATGCTTGTTCTGAGAATCCTCCCACTCAGGTCGAACGCCCTTCTTGAATAGATGGTAATCGGACTTGAGGGCGAGTTCCGAGGTGGGCGTGATATTGTTCTGAATGGGCGAGTTAGTTAAACCGACATATACACAAGGCCAAGATGTCACTCACATAGATGCCCCAGAATTCCTCAACAGAATCAAAGGAGATGACCTCCTTCAAGAGCTCATTCCAGTTATCACCCTGAATCTGTTAGCACACCAGTAAAGTGTAGCGCCCGTTGGAATCTAACCTTGCCGCTTGGCGGTTTTGTGAACCAAAGTGTCCATGTGTTCATAAGCGGATGCTTCACGTTGAAGTTCTCAGGATCATCGAAGACAGTCTTGATCTCGCTGTTGGACGTCGAGGTTGTGGGACCGGACTGTTCTGAAGAGCCGGATGGCTTATCCGCGGGAGAGATTGGGATCGTGTCTAGAGGGACCTGTTGCTGGCCATTTGTTGCAGAAGCGACTTCAGCCATCGTGCGAGATGATGCGATGGAATTGGCACAAGGTGAAAAGGTATTGGGGAATAGTTGGGGCTCAGAGGCGGAGATCTCTTGAGCGGCTGGGTGGTGGAAGGCTTTGGGGCGCGAAGGTGGCGGTTATCGACGTCTTGAACTCGCACCGGGCGGAGATTCAAGGAGGGGAGTCGCGGGTGTTAGTTTATGGACCGACCTCTCTGAGCAAAGAGAAGCTGTGGTTTGTTGAGTGGGAAGTCGTTGCTGGAGTTTGTCTGAGTGTGCTTGCGCTTGTATGAAGAAAAAGACAGGTGCTTAGGCGGGCCGAAACTTTGGTCAGCAGCGCTAGTCCGGATTAGGCCTTCACCGTTTCATCGTTCACCAACACGAGCAAATCAAAATAGCATCATAATAGGGTAGAATATGCATTGTTTTCCTACAGTATTTTTAGACCGCCAATGAATGTCCACACCGCCGCCACAGACCAAACCCATGCTATCGGGCAGGCCGGAGGCAGCCTCGTCGCCGAGCAAGGCGCGTTTTTATATAAGCACATCTTCGGCACAACTACAGCCATTGAACGACCGAATTGCAATTTGACATCCGTGCTAAAGGCATCACAAAACGGCGCACCATCAGGAAGACCTAAATTAGTATACATTGAGTGCATCTCATGCACATATGGGAAAGAATTCGCAGGGTATTAAGATTACATATCGACATAAATGTACACGTTACGTACCATGGAAAGCTATAGCTCGCTGTGGCCTTTTGCGCCATCAGCGCTTGGAGGGGCCGCATTATAGCCAAGCAAAAGGCCCATTTGTTCCTTGAACTGAGCAAACGCGATATCAAACCGTGCGCCTGCTAACCATGCAACCAGAAGCTGTGTTTGTGTCAGACACCGAACAAAGAATGTTTCGTGATGACTTACCATTGAACCAGTGATAACGAACAACGTGCCGAAAACAGCAAGGCCCATATAGATCATATCCCACTTCGACTCTTCAGCCGCAGCTTTATCCCTTCTGGCCTGTTCTGGGCTGACTTGAATTTTCTTTTCAACTGGCTTCTGCTGCGAGGGGAAGATTGATTCGATGAATTGTTCGACCTATGTCTCAGTTAGTGCGAGACATGCCATACTACAGAAGAATGTACTTGCCTTGCCACAGGTAATGCTAATCTTGAGGAAATTGGGGTCATGTGGATTGTTCTTCTGGTGGATCTTTCGAGTGTACCTTCTGAATACATCACAAACCAATTGAAGATTTTGAGATGATTCGGTCATTAGCTGACATGCTGTTCCTTTGGTAATCTTGACGTTCTTTTTGAAAATATCGTGATTTTGGAAGCATGCGTCTAGCGTCGCGATAGCCATAGACTGAGGGATAGCGCAGAAGTTGAACACGCTTTGCTCCTTGATACCAGCAAGATAGTAGAGGCAGTCATCGGCATGGTCCAACGCGGTAAGTATCATCTCCGAACTTGTGTTCAGAGCCGCCTCCTTATTCTCGGGTTTGAAAAGATCATCGAAATTGTTGACATACTTGGACCAAATTTCCTTTGGCCAGAATCGCCGCTTATCATCGAGGTCTTCCTTGATATCTCGGATAATGTTGACCTGCTGCAGGAATTGGCCCATGGATTCCATAAGCTCTGGTCGCTGCAGAAGGGCAGGGTTTGCCAAACCACCTTCAACGAACAAACGTGTAAGGCCTTCGCCAACAAGCCCAGCGACGTAGTGGCAGTACAGTTGATAGTCTTTGATGGTATTCACACCATTGACATTATGTTCTGCATTATTTGCGTAATCAGCCATTCCATTGCCCATTCTCTTGGTTATGTCCTTGATGATTACTCGATATGGCTCGGGGATTTTCTTGAACTCCTCAATCACCACGTTGAATTCAACCAGCAATTGCCTATCTTTCTCATTGGGCCCATTCTCACTGAATGTCCATCCGTCCTTCTCAAGAATCTGCTCGAAATTTCTCAAGATAGGTTCCTTCGTCTCCAATGAGATTGTCATGTCATCCTCAATGGTATCAAGACCGCGCAGGACGAGGTAGAATAAGGCAACGGGAACAAGCAGATCGGGGTGGAGCTCCATAATGACAGCGGAAAAACTCCGGCTAGTCATATCCAGAAAATGGAAGCACCGTTTGAGACTTGCGCAATCCTTGGATTCATTGCGCTCGTGGACCGGGTTATGCCAGACTTTCCTGAAGCTGGGTTAGAGACAAAGTCCTACGAGTGGAAAAACTTGTTCAATTGGATACACGTACCATTGAATGATTGATCTCAATTCCTGGGGGTGAAAGACATAGTACAGCAAGCTTAGAGGGTTAGGCATGATGCCGAAAATTTAAGGAGTTCCGTGTGTTGAAGGTACCAACGAAGTTCCAGCCGGAATTGTTCTAAGTCACGGTCGAAGATCGCAATGATGACGTCTGAATCAATTAATGAAGAAGAAGAAAAGGTCAGGCGACCAGAAAGAGCACCATCTATCACGATGGGACGATGGTGTTGTGGTGACCGTCTGCCGGTCTGCGGTGCGAGTATTGTACTCCACATTTTAGTTTAGCGCGTCCGTGCACGGCGCGGCTTTTCAAATCTCCGGAGTTGTTCCGTCGGGCTACCTATTAAGGAAGTATCTCATCGAAAATGAAGGCTTCATGCTTCGGAGGTTGAAAAGGATATTATATTTTTGCTCATTGTCATTGAATATGCATGAAAAGCAGAGGGGAATAAGAAGAGCCTCCAGCTCACAAAGCTCCTTCGTAAGCTTATGTTGGTTTCACCGAAGAACATCAAGTCTTATATTCATGACCCGGGTCGCTTCGGTCTCCATTACCAGCCATAAGCATCTACTTCCAGCTCAAAGACTGCCTGTCCATCTCTCCCAGCCATGACAACAGCGGCTCTGACATCGTCACAGAGTCCGCCGGGCCCGCACACGACCACCCCAATTCTCTCCCACCCACTCTCAATCTCTTGCCTGAGAATTCCCGAGATGTCCAACCTGTCACCTACCTTAATCTCCTTCTCTGCCGCACCTCCCAGTGGCACTTCTAACGCATGGATTAAGCATTCCGCAGTGCTTTTTACACTCCAGCATATTTTGACGTTGGCATGAGCATTCAGCCAAGGAAGAAGTCCAGAAATGCCGATACCACCACCAATCAACAGTAGCCGGTCGCATTTTAAGATTGATCCGGTTGGATTGTTCGGGTACGGACCATCCAATAAGGTCAACAGACCATTGCGAGCTTTCAGATGTTTGGTCATCCCAGTCGACTTTCTGATCAGCAATGTAACACCTGCAGCGCTCTCCGCGTCCTTATATGTCTTTGCTCGGGTGCTAGTAGCCACATGCTTCTCGAGGTCACCTGTATCTGAACCTTCTCCTCTACCGCTGTCAGAAGTGCTCAGGCTATGGTGAAAGGATTGGAGCATTGACGTCGGCAATAGAGAAAAGGGGTGGTTTTCCCAGGGTCTCAGAGGATCAAGAGTTGGGAAGTAGGCGTAAAGGTGTTTTCCCGGCTCGGAGCCCCAGCGAACACCCTTGATGTCGACTCGAACATATTCGTCACCAAGGTCTGTGACGCGAGCGCGGCGGATGCCTGTCTTCAATACTCGCAATACACGTACGATTCGATCAAAGAACCACACTGCACATGCCGCGTAAAGCCAGTGCTGATATCTAAATGGCATTCCGAATCGATATAGTACGTGGTACCAGCACCCCGCAATCGTGAAAATCGCGAGGAGAATGTGTGTAATAAGGAAGAGTTCGTACGACCGGCCCCTGATATAGAGACCGCTTCCGACTAGGATGATCACTGTGGTCAGCGTACCAACAATTCCCCAGATCCACCATGGCATTGTTTGATTCATCGTCAAGCTACCGTTTCTTTTATATAGTGCAAGCGCCGTGATGGAGTGTAGGATGACGTGAATTCCGAAGATTCGAGCAATCCATCGATGGAGCAGCAGGTAGGTTGAATGCGACCAATTCGTAAGCCATAGCAAGACATTATTCCGGCCCGAGAACAGGATGACAAGAGGTAGTAGAGCAAACCCATACATCCCAGTCCTCCACATGACGTAGGCCAGGATTTGCTGGTCAATGGTCGGATACCATGCATGAGGGACAATTGCTCTATAGCTGACTGCGGTCAATACTACGTTGAGAATGACCATGAATGCGACATAAAGGGCTTGACCGGCTGTCGGCGCATTTCCTAACAGATATGGAAGAGGGCGTACTTGATACGTTCCGACGGTGGAAGGATAGGAGATATAGGGTCTCAATCGATCCATGATACGATTCATGAAGGGAAGGTAGCCGAGCAATGTAAGGAAGATAGGCATTGCGAATCCTACAATCAGAAGAGCGACACTAGGGTTGTCGGTCAGTGTGGACCAGAACCAACATGTGCCTCAGCGAATGAATCATCTTACCCAGCTCTTCCCTCAATATACGACTCACGATACACAGACCAAAGGGTATTTTCTTGCGTTTGATATGCAGCATCGTCTACTAAACCTGTATAGTCAAGCAAATCCTCGCTGCCGAGAACACGCGTCGGCGGTTCAGTGACTTGTTGAAGCGCCTCAGCGTAAGTCCACTTTGGCTGCACGTTGATGTCTCCAGTCGATTGCAACTCCCAGAACTCCTCGATCTTAGAAGCCAGTATGTTTTTAGGTCCGCACTTGACGCTAATACACCAGGCTAGCGAAGTCAAATAAGCAGTGTTGTTTGCCTGACATTCGGCCGATGTCATAGGCGTGTTGTCCATCATATCGTGGGACATGCTTCCCATATCCGAACATTCGAGCATATTGGGCCAAAGAGATCGTCCGCAGGCATGCGCACATAGAGGCTGGKATGATAGCCAGCTCGGGTCGTTCCAACCGACCATAGCAGAGGCCGGCTCGAGGCACAGGGCCGCAAGAGCAATGAAAGTTGCAAGTCTCATACTGGCAACAGGAATTCAAAGGTTACCTGGCGTAAGAGCTAAAACAAGGTCCATTGCAAGACTCTTATGTGGACTGGGCCCATGTGAGCCAGATTCTGCCGCCTTCCAGATGCGCGGGGGATGAGAGAGTTTCAAGCCACCCATGATAGAATGAAAACCGCTGTATGGCCCACGACTTCATGACCGTCAAGGATCATGATCTAGGTTCATCTATATCGTGCCACTGATCCGACTGCCTCTTTTTGAACTGCCTTTCTACAATCGTATCGTACGTTGCGATGCAAGTTTGAATCACCGTATCTAACAAAATACTTATCATACATCTCAGACATACTCATTCAAACAACACGACCATTGACAGATTAGCCCTTTTTGAGCAGAGAAAGAGATCCTATCACTTTCGATATCCCAAAATTCTCATGACCAATGAGTGTCAACATATTGCGAAGTGTTCGGGTACGTTGTTCGCTTCCTATGCCCAAAGTGGTGGAAACTTGCTCACCTGCAGATGTGCCAACCATGTCAGCATCCCAGCACGCGCTAGGAGACATAACGTGGACTCGGATGGTGCCGACTGGTGACAAACATTTTAGGTTCTGTTTTCCCCGACCCAGTGCAAAAGTTTCACTGGTCTTCAAAGTTTTCTTTAGTGTAAGTTATTGTATCGGGGCCGCTCGCTGTATAAGTTCACAGATTGCACTACTTGCGCTAAGTCCCACGGCATCTAGCCATCATCGATCCTTAGGGAAGAAAAAATCACACTCATATCTCATTAAGTGACTGAGGCCGCTGATCTCCCAAGATTAATCACCTCGAATCCAGCTTTCTATACACAGACATTCAGACCAAGGATCCCTAATCGCCAGGACTCCAAGGCTGCCTAATAGCCTCCCTCAACCCCCCCTCAAACAAATCAATAGTCTTATTCATGTCAAACCCACTCGCAATCGCCAACTGCAACATAATCCTCGCCTGAATAACATGCACAAACCCCGCCTTCGCATAGGTCGGCGTCCTAGCCGGAGAACTAGGTCCAAACGGACTTCTCGTCCCCACAACGACCTGTAGGCCCTTCTCAAGCGCTTCCTCGATTTCTTCATCGCCGCTGGGAATTCCGCCGTTGCCGGGTCCGGCAATGACAACGCCTTCTGCACCGTTGGCGTGCGCGTCTAGAACTAGTTTGCCGTCGAATTCGCGGGCTGCGTAGAGGATGTCGACTTTTGGAAGGGCCGGGTAGGAGGCGTGGGATGAGACTTGTTCTAGAGAGAATTCATGCTTTGCATTGGGTTGTGATGGTCTTTTTCCAGGGGAGATTGTATCAGCACATTTTCTCCCTTCATGCCAGTGAAATGTATGGAATACTCACGTGTTATAAAAATACGGCATATTATTTATAAAAGCTCCCAGGTCCCCCAAAGCCGTCGGTCCAAAAGCATCCGGATTCGTAGAATACAATTTGGTAGCCCAGAACCCGGGGATGATACGATTGTTGAATGCTACCATGACGCCTCGATTGCGGGAGTCGGGGTGAGCAGCCAGCATAGCGCCCTGGAAGAAGTTTGCGAGTCCGTCGAAGGAGATGTGCGTCCAGGGTCTCATGGCTCCGACGGCTACAATGGGCTTTTCGCAGTTGATGAGGAGGTCTAGGAGGAATGTTGTTTCTTCAAGGGAGTTTGTGCCGTGTGTGAAGATTGCGCCGTCGATGTCGCTGTCTTCGGAACATAGGGCGTCGTGGGCGAAGCGGGTCATGTTCATGACCAATTCGTCGTTTGTGCCGGTTGATCCATTTCCCTCTGTGGTCCAATTAGACACTGCGAGTTGAGTATGGTTCAATAGGTATGGGTTTTGTGCAATGAGTTGTTCTCCGGTGTGGGAAAGTTGGCCATATTGTGTGTCGTCGAGTGCGCCGTAGATCGATCCTCCAAGAATTGTGCCACCTGTGACGAGAACTCTAAAAGTAGAGAATTAGACTTCGAGTTATGTGAAACGAAAAGAACGTACAGGATCTTTGGTAAAGAAGTGTTTCCTCCCAACCATTCAAGCCCCAATCGCTCGCTAGCCGTGGTAACATTCTGGCGAGCGCGGAGTTGCGGGGCTGCATTTACTACAGCGAAAAGCGCTGCGATAAACCCACTCGTGAATCTCATCGTTACAATTTTCCACAAGACAATTACCTCCTTCACATAGAACCAAAAGTTCTTCAGAAAAGACTACTTACATCTCAACCCATCTTTATACTGCCGATCTCAAGTAGCTGTCTTTCCCCGCGCCCGCCGATCTCCGCATCTTTTACACCGCGTTACTGATATCAGCGAGGCGAAGCACGTTATCATACGCATCCTACTTGGCAGAAACATGAATGCGGAAGGTGATCAGGCCCGAAAAACTCGCAAGTCCCACTACGAATAGTTGTTATCGCGGGATACGCAGTTCCTGCATGTGATGACGTCGGCAATGGGACGAGACAAGCTTTCGGCCCCCGGGTTCAACCACGAGCGGGGAATTATCGAAATGCCGGGTGGTTGGGATTTAATGATTCCCTGTGCTTTGGGAGATGAGATCGAAGCATAAATGATATAGGATATATCTGGATGTCGGAAACCTAGCTGGGACAGGAATAGTCATGATTATGCCTACATAGAGGAAAACTAATTTCGTGACTCCGAGTGTTCGTATTTATTCGCATTTCACATAACTAGCAGTCTTAGAAGCTGTGCAAAATCCCGAGCGTTCATGGTCATACAGCGTATCACACTGCTTTCTGGGCAAAGAACAAGCGTTTCGCGAGCAGAGCTGCATTCGGTATCTGTGATGATCATCTATCGCGAGAATTCCTAGTAGTGGCTACACCCTGGTGCCAACAGAAATTGTAAACAACCTATTCCCATATACAAGACCTCGCATCCCAAACGCCATTCAATGCGATGCTAATAACATACAATTTAGAAGAAAAAAATCAATTCCACCCAATTATCCCCTCCGCAACCGTCATTGGCCCCTTGATAGACCCGGTCATGACCGAAACCCGCCTCCCAATAATTCCAGAATCGCCAACCCCAAGATCAAGTTGCTGGGATAACCGCGTAACTGACTCAGAAGTATTGTCTAGGGAGAATGAGCAGAAGGCATTTTGTGGGATCTGGTTTGGAGGTAGTGTTGCTGAGGAATTGCTTAGATCGCCGTCACGGCTATAGTGAAAATGAGCATGCGTCATCGTGTTTTTGGTCTCCAGATCAACTCACTGTATTACGACCCAGTACCCTTTATTTTTTAGTCTTTGCATCTGCTCCCATCCTTTGAGTTCGACTTGTGTTCGCACTTCGGAGGAGTCCTGAGTGTTGTTGGAGAATAGAAGTCGCCATTCCTCGTTTGAATTTATGACAGGAGATGAAGGGTAGTTCGATGTTCGGCGGAGTACTGCGATAGAACCTCCTTGACTTGTACGTGTAGAGAAACCGTGACACATCTTGTGCCCTTGATATTTAGATACAAGTGACGTGAACAAGAATGGTGTTATTATAGTAAAGGTAATAGGGAAGTTATTTCTTTGAAAATGAATGCTAATGGTATTCTATATGCTTCTCTTTGATGTTTTTATTTGGATTGTGAGCTCTTTGTCTGGAATTTGCGACTCTTTGAGTGATTTGAGCAAGTTTGAGAGAGTACCTTAGTGGCGTCCAGTATGCCAAGACCTCAGTGTAAGACACCACGGTACTCCATGATTTGGTGTTTACATAAGATGGGACCATCTCGTAAGAAACTGGAGGAACAAAAGTCGGAACAAAAATAGTAAGTCTAGTCTTGCGATAGGTTATCACTGTCAACTTTGTTTAATACAACGGTGTCCTCAGCTCCTCGAGCTGGGAAGATCTTTGAGATTCCTCATGCTACGTTGTACTTATCTAACTGGGTTCAGATCGAGGCCTTCAGAATCTTAAAAGCATCGGCACGGCCTCCGAGGTATCGCTCTTCTGCAGTCTTCCAGTTGATGACATTCCAGATGTTCTCAACGTATGCCGCTTTGCCGTTTAGATACTGCACGAATGATTAGCGCTAGAATATCAACAGCTGGGTTGATTTCGAAGAAAGTTGGTCATACCTGGAGATAATACGCATGCTCCCACATGTCCACTCCAAAAATGGGCACCTCTCCCTTTCCAACCACCGGGTCCTGGTCCTTCGTTGTAACAATAGCAAGCCTCTCTTCCTTCCCAGTCTCAACCTTGATCAACCATCCCCAACCGCTCCCTTGAATTCCCAGCAAAGCGGCCTTGAAGGCATCGCGGAACTTATCCTCATCTCCCCAAGTAGCTTTGATCTGCTTTACAAGTTTAGGCGCTGCCGCGGATTTGGCGTCAGCAGAGCTTGCTGGTGCGAGATTCTTCCAGAAGAGGGAATGGTTGATGTGTCCGCCTGCGTTGAACTTGATGGCTTGCTGAAGTGATACCTGAGTTGGAATATCCGAAGTAGTCACAGCCTCTGCTTGAGATTTAAGAGCTGCATTCAGATTTGTTATGTAAGTCTGGTGATGCTTGCTGTGGTGCAGCTCCATAATCTGAGCTGAGATGTGGGGTTCCAATGCCTGTGTCTTCATCAGTTGTCGTAATGCGTCGAATGCCACGGACTACTGACATCGTAGGCATATGGCAGCTGCGGAAGGGAATACGTTGAGGCAGACATTTCTCCAAATTCAAAGGGCTGCTGAGCTTGCTCTGTTGCAAAGACTTGGATGAATGAAAAGAGGAGGGGTAGAAGAGCAACTGAAAACCTCGAGGTACCCCACATCTTGGAAGACGTAATGTTCAGCAATGATTCGTGATAGGTTGGGGCCAACAAGGTGCTCTATTCAGTGGCACGGCTTAGAAGGGTAATGAAACTGCCTCAATCTGACGCGATCTTGCTAGACAAGACAATCATGTGATCTTAATCGTCCTAAGTCTTAAGACCACTTCTTTCTAGATGATACGGAACGTCAAAGGTTGGCCAGATGTTTGCAGATCGAAGGGTGGGGGTTGATGCTACAGGCCCCGATTGATTGTGGTGGGAGGACGGTAAGACAACAAATGAACACGTTGTGATCTTCTGGCAACCCGCGAAACTCGCTTTGTCAATGAGACGATGAACAACGTGAGTCTAGCTGAGAAAGAGATGGTATGGATCATGAATTTCCCAAGCTCAAAGATATAGAAATTCGATGAGTAGAATCCGAGAGCTCCGGTTGAGGCCGAAGGCCGAACCTTGGCAGATCGGTGAATGCTAACCCGGATAAAGTTAGAGCCAAAGTAGACCGCTTCCTTACTACGTCTTCGACTCCCATACTTCGACCATTCCCTCAACTCTTGACAGACTAGCTTCGTATTTCGTTCTTCTTAGTTTTGCAGGGAAAATTAGGACCTATCGCAACCATGTTATCGAAGAAATCTTAAAAGCCAACGTGGCGAATTCTATAACCTTTTAATCCAGCTTATATGGCCTACCAACGTGACCTCCTATATCCCGATTCTATTCTAAATTGAGCACATAATCGGAAACGATTTGTCTCAAGTAGGGTTGAAACCAGGAATGTATTGACCAATCACTCCAACATGCGCCTCAACTCTGTGTCTGGCGGGTTGTGGTGGAATACATTACGCGTACAGCAAGCGCGGGAATTTTAGTACCGGGAGCTTGAGGAACTGGTAAGACTTCATACCGTAGAAGAACTGCCCGGTATTTTTCCAGAATCAACACCTGCGAGGTGCCGAGAAGCATTATTTTAGCAGCTGGAGCCTTTTTGTTGCCTTAGCCCTGAAACTGTACCTTGTTATTCTCTGGATTTCTTTGGTTCCCTCTTCGTCATAATAAACAGCGAGCCACTAACATCCGCGAACGAATATCCCGTGGCCACCTTCTACATTTGAGTTACTAGATATGCTGCAATTGCAATTGGCTCTCTGTTTCTGCACCTCCAATTGGACAAGGCACCAGTCGTAACCGAATTCTAGAGAAGGCTTTCGAAAACGTTGGAAGGCCCACAAAGCCTCAAGTGAGCTTTATTAGCTATAGAGCTAAGTCTCTTCTTACTCAAGTGTATTTCGATGACCCTAGCTAGTCCTTCCGGTGCTACTCTTTACATTCGAACAATATCCAGCATCGTCAGCGGCTAATAGGCGATATGGCAACCCGACAGCCTAAAGAAGAAACAATCAATATTCCTCAAGGCCCTCGTGCGATGGTGGAGGGAGCCTCTTCACCCCTAGGTCCAACGCTGGAAGAACAAGTCCGTCGCATTCAGCAAGACGAAGCCAAGAGATTGTATCCTCGACTCGTGCTCTTCGAGACTCTAGCGGTATTTAAGGACAAGCGCAAACAACGACAGGAATCCGAAAACAGGATATGTGAAGCTCGAAGGGGTTTTCTGGATTCATTTGCGTATCTTTGTGACATACAAAAAGGCGGGAGGACAGTCACGGCTACCGCACTACAGAGTCGCGAACATAGCGACTTTCTCTGGCTGGCCGCAAATGAGGGTATCCAGGACAGCGTTCGCGACTACGCAATAGATATACTCGAGAATTTGAGATCAGTGACTGCAGAAAGTAAGAATGTGATCCAAAGCATCTTATTCAGTCTCGCCGTCGAAAAGTGTAAATCGCGGGTAGAGTTCTACAAGGTAGAAGTTCAGAGGCTGGCGAGACGTTGTCGAATGGCGCTCAGACGGTGGCAAAGAGACGAAATTGGTATGATTGATTCTTATGGTGATCAGCACTTTCACTTATTCTAGAAGTAAACTTCCTTCGAGCACGACTCAAAAAGCTGTCAGAACCGCCGCCGTCTTTAACCCTAGAGGCCTATGTCAATCTCTGCTATGATATGAGAAGGGAAGAAGAATATGACCATATCAAAGACTATTCGACCGATCCTGCCGATCCTGCCGATGATTTCATTAGGCTGGCACACTATATCTGGCGCCTAGGTGCAACACGTGAAAAGGTGGAAAGTCTCGTTGAGGCAGTCATCACGGTTCCTTCTTTAAAGCGCATTTCTGAAGTTCGTATAGTCCCCGCTCCCGAGACTGTCATAAAAACTATTCACCCAAGCTGTATGAGCCCACATGAAGTCTTGCATGGGATTTGTGCCGAATCCACTTCACAAAACCCCATACAAAACGAGCGTGCATTCGCCAGACTTCATCAGCTTGATCAGCCATTGCAAAGACCAATTTACCACGCAATGGCTGCTCGGGAAGAGCTTGTGACCAGAGTTCACGCTGAACTACAAATTGCAGATGTTTTCAGCAGATCTCGCGACATCAACTTCGTTGAAAACGATAGATATATTGGCTGTAGCAAGCCAGCATGCTACTTCTGCTACGAATGGCTCTGCAACCACAAACATCGTTATGTCGAGCCGTCTACCCACTACAAGATTATCCCGGGTTGTCGAGGATCAGACAACAATCTCAATGAGACGGGAGCAAGAGTGCTATCAGACATGTATTCGAAAATCAGTCGGAAGATTGGCCAAGATATTTTTCAATTTCTCCAAGCAAACGGGCAGCCGAGACGTCAGTTCATGTCTACCGAAGCTTCGAGTCGAGCTACAAGTCAATTTGCATGAAAGGAGGGTCTAGAGAAAAGAGACTGCAAATGCCAAGACCTACCTAGCTCACGGTATCTGGGAGATTAGGGGAGCAATTGTAGCGCAGAAACATTTGTTATTGATTTCCAAGTCGAGGTTTAGAGATCAAGTATGATTGGTATGCTTACTTCGTAATATTTGAGATCACTTTGGTCAAGGAGGCCACTAAATCCTAGGCGAAGAGAATGTTCACAGAATTCTGTCCAATCTCTTTAGCATTTTTCTTCGTCTTATTTATGTTCTTCTCAATACCTTTGCGAGAGGATGGACTGGAGCTATTTTTCATTTAGGCATCGATAATAAATTCATGAGTCATTCGCAAAATTGTAAACTATCATTAATGGAAACAGATCTGTCGGATTCCAGAGGCTCAAAATAGCAAGGGGCTTGTTACTGCTGCCACATTATATGTTGCTTACCCTTCGCTTTTCAGCGCGGAAATATTGTCGCTTTCTTAGATAGCGATTAAGAGGCTATATGTCCTGATTCAACCTGTTTTTCTGCCCCCCAGGTTGGGGTACATCTTTTGCTCCCTTCAAATTTTGAATTGATTATGTATTGCCGCGTATAGTTGCTTCGCCTTATAGACTGTTTTGACTTCAAAAAGACGTGGTCTGACACATCTCACTCACCGATCACACTTTCGCCACACCCTGGACCCTTCCAGTTTCTATGCCCAGAATAATGTTACGCAAGGCGTCCAACGTAGCTCTCAAGACCCCAACTGCCGTCTTTACCTAGTGTTCTCGAGGCCAACACTGTCTAGCAAGCTGCCTATACTTCATATCTTCCAATGCCGAGCACTAATTTCTTTCATTCTGGTCCGCGCACCAACGACCTGGAATTTATTCACTTGAAGATGAATTGTTCATCGTGAAAGCGATGAATAGACTATCGAAGCAAAATGAGATTACTCGGGCGTAGATTTGGCAAAATAGGTACAAGAATCTAGACCTAACGGACATGGTTCCCGTATTCGAGATTCCCCAATCGCATCTGGACATGTCTCCTCCATACTCGATACGCCCGATGCATGTCACATTCTCCAATTACCCCAAGACTTTTGACATGTCATCGCTGACTCTTGCTGTTCATCCCCATGCTCCCACAAGCCCGGTGAGACCCACATTCACGAGTTGTTCTGCTCCATTAGTAACGCTGGGCCATTTAGGCAAAATGCATCGATCTGCAATTAGTTCCCGTCTCCCCACCACAGACACGCGGGGCCTGTTGGACAAACACATTGTTTCATTATTTCGAGGCCCGTAATTTGTCTGAACGACCGCCGTGAATCTGGATAATGGGATTCTGCAAGGTCGTTGGGTGTTGGGATGGCGCCACGAGCAGGTCTGGTTCGTCTTGCAGTTTGCAATTCGGATGGTTCCCCAACTAACCTGCCGTCTGCAGCAAAAGCTCGCACAACCACCGTGAAGGAATACTGCAAGCTAAGCTGGCACTCCGGGAATACTGTATTTGACCACCGGCCCCCCCACAAAAGTCCCTTTGTTGTTCGGCAATGGCGTTCGAGCAATGCCCCGACCGTTTCTAGTGGCTGCATCAAGACTTTCATCGACATAGCGCCAATGAGCTTATCCGTTAATTTATCCGCCATAGAAAAGCTTCTGTCCAACGACCAGTATTGAGCCACCCTTATGACCGTATGTTACCCGAGACCAGGTCCCATATTACGGGCGGATCCTGGCCATGCAGTTTGAACCGCAGGGTATAAGCAGCGCGTTCTCCTACCCTGCCCTGGAGCTCCGCGTCGTCGTCTCCTCGATTCTTATTTTCTCACTTTTACTTGCCATTGAATTGTTCAGGTATCATGGCTCCTGTCGGTGGATCAGCTACGGATTTTGAGGCGGCCGCTTTGGCTCGCAGGAAAGCGCTCTCTGGCTCTTCTGGTCCTCTGGCTCTGCTGAAAAATGCGCGAGTCTTTGGTATCGCCTGTTTTGCTTGCCTTGGTGGGTTGTTGTATGGATACAACCAGGGAGTTTTCAGTGGTGTTTTGACCATGACTTCTTTCAAATTGCGTAAGAAGACCTCGCTCGTCTACCTTGAACTCTCTACTGATTCTCTGAAGACATGGGAGATTATGTGGATTCGGAGTTGGAATGGGACGCATCGAAACAAGGCTGGCTCGTAGCTATCCTCGAATTGGGTGCTTGGTTTGGTACCATGTATTCCGGATTTCTTGCGGAGATCTTGTCTAGGAAATATGCCATCTTAGTCAATGTGGCAATTTTCATTCTCGGAGTCATCGTTCAAACTACTGCCATTACTGGCACCGGCCACGACGCTATTCTTGGAGGCCGATTTGTTACTGGTAAGGGACTATACCAGGCATGATTTTGGATGGCGTCTTACAAGAACAGGTATGGGTGTCGGTTCGCTGTCCATGATTGTACCCATGTACAACGCCGAAATCGCACCTCCGGAAGTTCGTGGTGCACTCGTAGGCCTGCAGCAATTGTCGATTACTCTTGGTATCATGATCAGTTTCTGGATCGACTACGGAACCGTAGGTCCCATGTAAAAGTAGAATCCTTGCGAAACACTAAACAGCGTTATAGAACTTCATTGGTGGCACAGGTGAGGGCCAGTCCGACACAGCATGGCTTCTCCCTCTCTGTCTTCAGCTCGTTCCTGCGGTCCTCCTCGGAGTGGGAATGATCTTCATGCCTTTCTCACCACGTTGGCTTGTCCACCATGACCGAGAGCCAGAAGCCCGCCGCGTTCTTGCCCGCCTTAGAGACCTTCCTCAAGACCACGAACTCGTCGAACTTGAATTCGCTGAAATCAAGGCTCAGTCCTTGTTTGAGAAGAAATCGCTTCAGGAGAACTTCCCTCATTTGCAGGACATGAGCGCTTGGAGCACCTTCAAGCTTCAATTTGTGGCCATTGGTAGCTTGTTCACCAGCAAGCCCATGTTCAAGCGTGTCATTGTTGCTACGCTCACCATGTTTTTCCAGCAGTGGACTGGTATCAATGCTGTTTTGTACTATGCCCCTACAATCTTTAAGAACCTCGGTCTTAGCAGCAACTCCGTTTCGTTGCTAGCCACTGGAGTTGTCGGTATTGTCATGTTCATCGCCACCATCCCGGCCGTGATGTGGGTAGACAATTGGGGCAGAAAGCCTACTCTCATTGTAGGCGCTATTGGAATGGCTGTTTGCCACATCATTATCGTAAGTTCCTCAAGTCTTGTGGAGACAGGTAGCTAATGATTGCCAAAGGCTATTATTACTGCAAAGAACCAGGACGACTGGACCCACCATCAATCTGCTGGTTGGGCTGCCGTAGTTATGGTTTGGCTTTTCGTCATTCACTTTGGATATTCCTGGGGTCCGTGTGCCTGGATTGTCATTTCTGAGATCTGGCCCTTGTCAAATCGTCCTTATGGAATCGCTCTTGGTGCTTCCTCTAACTGGTAAGTCTTACCAAGCGCTGTCTCGGACCCTTCGAGGTAGTGTAGTGAATCTACCAGTGCCAGTCCTAACCCAGAATGTGTAGGATGAACAACTTCATCGTCGGTCAGGTCACTCCCGACATGCTCGAACACATGAGATACGGCACCTACATCTTCTTTGGTCTCTTAACATTTGGTGGAGCCGCCTTCATCTGGCTCGTATTCCCCGAAACTAAGGGTATCTCACTGGAGGAGATGGATCTGCTATTTGGCTCTGTTGGAGTTGCAGGTCGCGAGAAGGAGCGATGGAGGGAAGTCCACGCCGAGGTTGGACTGACCGAGATCCTCAGGCGTGCGGGTATGGAAGTTGAAAGTGGGCATGGAAGTGGCGAGCATGTGGACGAGAAGCCTCCTATTGCTGAGACGACCGGAGAGACCAAGGAGGCTGCGCCAGTTGAGAAGGTGTGATGGTTTCAGGTGTAGGGGTGGAAAAGGCTGAGAGGATGGCTTCTCGGGTGGGAGGTAGTAATGTTAAAGGTGACGGAAGTTGTTGAGCAGCTGGACCTGATTTTACCTTCGCTAAATTGATACCAGTGGATTTGTGAAGTAGTTGAATTATAATACATAAACTTGCTTATATATACAATCTCAATTCCACTCTGTCATATGCTAGCATAATATTGTCGTGGAGCTATCCGTATATGAGGCTGTGGACCCCTTTAGCGACGAAACATATCGATCGCAGGACGCCCGTCTTTATTCTCTCGAACCCGAACATTTTTGCGAACCAGAATCCGGACCCGATAGCAGAGATAAGACTGACTCCGACTATACCGTTGAGAATTTTCGCTTGCCTTTGTGTTGCCTGCTGAACTTCGGAGTATCTCATGTTGCTGAATGTCACGCGCGAGTATTGTGTTGCCCAGCCCGCACTAGGGACCCATAGGTCTAGAGTCTCCTCAATCCACTTCCGAAGAAGGTAGAGCGGTTTTTTTACATCCGTAGCCATCTCGCGATAGTTACGGAGGGCTAGATCATTGATTGTTTGCGCATCTGGTGTCCGCTGTTTCGTATACTCCGTTAAAGCCCTTGCTCGGTCATGCGGATACTTGTCGAGGAAATCAAACAATACTCGCACGTCTTCTAGCCCAGCATTCATGCCTTGCCCGTAGAAAGGAACCATTGCGTGAGCAGCATCGCCCACTACTACTCCAGACGACTTGAAATGATAGGGAGAGCACTTGATTGTAATCAGAGGGAGATGCTGATTGGCTGAATACTGGTCCTGGAGTTCTTCTTCGGTAATAAGGTCCGGTACAACACCAGGAAATTTGGTATTGAAATATTCCACAACTTCTCCAGATGCATCTAGTTCTTCGAACCCACTACGTGTGAGAAAGAGGGTCGCAGTAAACGTTTTATCTAGGTTGGGAAGTGCAATAAACATGGATTCGTCCTGGGGCCAGATGTGAAGGTAGTTTGGCGGTAAGCGGAAGGTCCCGTCCTCGTTTGGTGGAACATGGAATTGGCACCAGAGCTTGTCGATATATTCTTGCTGATATGCCATAGGAATGAACTTCATCAAATGATATCGGACTGAAGAGTGTGCTCCGTCGGCTCCTATCATGAAGTCGAATTTCAATTCGATCTCGATTCCTCGCGGCTGATCATGTTTTCGGTGGCGTTCAAACCAGGCGATGTTCTTTCTGAAATCGACACCGACCAGTTTGTGATTGAAAAAGAACTTGACGTTTGGCATTGCTTCGAGGTGGTCTAGAAGTGTGGTGTTCAACCCGGTCCTATCCATTGCCAGGAGATTCTATTTGCGTAAGTCAAAGACATTGGGCGCCATCATCATTACTCACTTTGCCTCGGGCATCATATTGCTGGGGCTCTCTGATATATTTCCCTTGTTTCCAAGTATGGATCATGCGTCCATGCATAGGAAACGTCTCGCTAAGGACAGCATCGACCATCTCAGAGAGGCCTGATCCTCGCAGGGAATTAATGCCTCTTTCGGAAAGGGCAAGATTGATGGATTTTGTAAAATTTAAGGGAGTGGTTTCTGGATCACGAAGATCTTGAAGAAATTAGTTGCCAAAATCTCGAGACATTATTCATAGGACAAGTGTACCGGGTCTCAATTCATATATTTCAACGTCATAGCCTCTGACGGCAGCATAGAGCGCGGCTAGGGACCCAACAGGACCTGCGCCAACCACGACTATCTTTTGAGGCATCTTAGGTCTCATACTTAGGGATTAATCGGGCAGAATAATGTAACAGTAAGGCCAATTATACACAAGAAACAACCTTGGACGGGTGAACGGTAAAGGACAACTTTGTGTACTGGTTTAGTAACTGGAAAGTCGCGGCCGGTGGTAATCAGGAAGAGTACTCATTAGGCATTATCCTGGATGAGAAGCGAGCACTGATGGAACTGATGGGACGGATGGGTCAATGTTAAGGAATGTGATAGTCCAAAAGTGGCAATGGCCCCGCTGGTGAGAAGGATTTGAGGGTTGCACTAAGTACGGCGTTGGATCGGCGCCAAGCAGGCACGGGATCTGGACTCCGACCGCAACCTTCGGCATCAGCTCCAAAAGGAACTTCTCCACAGCTTTTTTGCGGAATTCGGTGCCATTCGTTCCCTTGTCGCTATAAAAGCCACGGCTTGTTCAGGGCATACCTAGACCACTCCTTTCTGTATGACCTGAAAAGGACTACCCTAGAGAAAATATTGCCAATTTCTGTTCCGAAAAGCTCATCATGGCGGTAGATGCGCCCACGTCGCGCAAATGCACAGGCAAAGACTGCGAAAATGACGCCAGCGCGCTCCAGTGTCCTAACTGTCAAAAACTTGGGAAGGAGAGCTACTTTTGTTCCCAAGACTGCTTCAAGCGAAACTGGGTAAAGAGACTAATACCCCACGAACTTCGGAATTGCGTTAACCATCCAATTCTAGGCCGAGCACAAAAAGCTGCACAAATCCCAAAGTAATATTCTCCAAAACATCTTTCCTCCAAAAGTCGTTTCTCACCCGGATCCAGCTACTGGTCATTACAATCCCTATCCTACCTTTCCTTACACCGGGACGCTCCGACCCGTATACCCTCTTTCTCCGAGGCGAGAGGTTCCCACTACGATAATACACCCAGACTATGCGAAAGATGGCATTCCGCGCTCAGAGCAGGTCTTTGTCGGCAGGAATAAGATAACAATCCTTGACGCTAAGCAGCAAGAGGGTATGCGCAAGGTGTGCAGACTGGCACGAGAGGTTCTGGACATTGCTGCGAGAGCGGCAAAGCCTGGAGTGACAACAGACTATATCGACGAGATTGTCCACAAAGCTTGTCTAGAGAGAGAGGTAGGATCGATAAAGCATGAAAATTCCGCACCATTTACATGCTCATTTATCTGTAGTCATATCCATCACCACTGAACTACTGCCACTTTCCCAAGTCAGTGTGCACATCACCAAACGAAGTCATCTGCCATGGTATCCCAGATCAGCGAGTGCTCAAGGACGGCGACATCCTGAACATCGATGTTACCTTATACCATGGCGGATTCCATGGAGATCTCAACGAGACGTACTACATTGGCGACAAAGCACTGGCAGATGCAGATTCCGTCCGTGTTGTGGAAACAGCGCGAGAGTGTCTGGACAAGGCTATTGAGATTGTCAAGCCAGGCATGCTCTTCCGTGATCCGGGTAACGTTATCGAGAAACACGCAAAATCGAGGGATTGTAGCGTGATCAAGACGTATTGCGGACACGGAATCAACCAACTATTCCACTGCGCCCCTAATGTTCCGCATTATGCTAAGAATAAGGCCGTTGGGCAGGCGAAACCAGGCATGTGCTTCACCATTGAGCCTATGATCAGTCTGGGAACACACAGGGACAAGACATGGCCAGACGACTGGACGAGCGTGACACAGGACGGCACCAGGACTGCTCAATTTGGTAAGCCTAGGTCTTCCGATATATATCTCTTGTGCATCGGCTAACAAGATTGCAGAACATACTATGCTGATTACCGAGGATGGGGTTGAAATTCTGACTGCAAGGTTTCCCGACTCGCCTGGTGGTCCCGTGCCGATGCCCACGACCGCGAATGAGGAGGCTTCTACTACTGCTACCGCATGAAATTGATCAGAGGCGTTATGTTAAAGGAGTTTGAGCTGAGGACAGGTGCATTGGTCATGATATCCCGAGCCCTAGATCGGGTTACAGGTAGTTGGTGGAGTAGTGTTGGTGTTAAAAAGTAGCTATATATCCAACCTTCATGCACAGACCAATGTATGTTCGGTTGTTTGTTTGACGGACGCAATGAAATGAAAGCATTCATGACTGCAGGATATCCTGCTGGAAGGGTAACAATACTCAAAATTTACAACAAGAGCCCTGCCACGGCCCTAGTTGCTCCCAGCCCATCCCCACTGATGATGTGATAAGGCGAGTGCCTCGCTGATCGGGGAAAAATCATCCGCCTAATGGCACATGTAGTTAGGAGTCGTTTGGTTAGCGAGGCGAGGTAGGCACGGACCCCCGCCAGTTGGAGTTGCCAACAGCGAAGCCCCCCGGGTGCAGCTCGACCTCTCTCACCAAACGTCATCCACAAACAAACCGGCAGCCTGCTCCACTCCCACGATCTTCTCTTTAGCAGCCCCTTTCCGCAACCACCATACGGCTTCTGCTTCGTTGCACCTGTGCTACCCATTGAGTACTACGTCATCGCGTGCTTCTTCAGCCACGCCCCGCCCTCCGCTAGCTCGTCCAGTTTTCCGCGTTTAGGCCGATAACCTCCACCACACAACTGTCGCCTCATATCCCACCTCGCACACCCGTCCAAGCCCGGTTGCGCTGAAAGAACACCTGGTAGTCTCGCCTCTCGCCCTCGAATCCTGTATCCTTCCGGAATTTCTGTTACGCTGCGCAATCAAAACCAAAAATGTCCGGTGAAGCGTGGTTGTACTTGTTGGCGGTGTTGATAAACGCCGTCAACCTCTTTCTACAGGTCTTCTTCACCATTATGTACAGCGATTTGGAATGGTAAGTAGCATGTTTCTCTCGAGCCTATCTTTCTGGATTCTTGCGATCTTGTGTTTCCTCTAGGCTCTCCTACCGACTTCGCGCATGAGCACATGCTAATTTTGAACCAGCGATTATATCAACCCCATCGACCTCTGCAACCGCCTTAACACCTATATTGTTCCCGAAGCCGCCGTCCACGCTTTCTTGACCTTCCTTTTCCTCATCAATGGATACTGGATGGCGCTGATTTTGAACCTGCCTCTCTTGGCCTGGAACGGCAAGAAGTACGTGTTAAACCACATGGGAACTACATGAAAGCGCTTTGCTCATTGTTCACAGAATTTTTGAAAACCAGCATTTGCTGGATGCGACTGAGATTTTCAGGAAGTTGAATGTTCACAAAAAGGTGCGTTTGCAACCCCGGCCGCAAGAGAAATCAACCGTGCGACGCGATAATCCCGCACATTTGTGCGGCAGCACTCGCTTGGGCTCAATGTTCTCGAACATGCGATTTTAGAGTGCTAGGCTGATTTTTTCGGGTATCTAGGAATCTTTCATTAAGCTTGGATTCCACCTCATCATGTTCTTCTTCTATCTCTACAGCATGATTGTAGCTCTCATCCGTGACGAGTCTCACTGATTGCGCATCCTGGAAAGTAGCCACCACGACACGGCAGACGTGCGTTTCAGCCGCGATTCTGCTGCTGGGCCACCTACCGACTCGCCTCGGTGCAGAAGGAAACAGATAATCGGATCTACATGGACAATTCATGCGTGGAGTGGATCCAAGAACTCCGGAGGTACAAGACTCTAAGAGGGACTCTGGGGAATGAAAGGAGATAAAGTTTAAAAGGGTGGTGGTCATTTTGAGATGACTGGTGATTATGATAGCGTGTTAGACCAAGCCTTAATTTGGTGGAGGCTATGATAGCAAGTTCTTAGTTGTAAATGGATAATTCCTGTATCAGAACGTCCTCTCCGTAGTTCTATAAATGACTGTACATGAATCGACATCAGTTCTTTTTACATTTTTGCGAGCCATTTCCCCTATATTCAAAGCTACGTCTAACCAGCCTTTCATTCGAGTAAGACGTGCATTTTCCCATGCAGATCATGATGGGTAACGACAGTGTAGGGCGATTAGTAAGCGATTAGTCACGCCCAATTTTCCGACCAAAGCTTCCGACCGCGACCTTCACCTTTACCTACTAGCTGTACGTCGCAGACCTTACAACCACGACCTTGCTTCCCGTGCGCTTTCCCGGTGCGAATCTAGCCGCCTACATGTCTGGTCCTGCGCGAGGTGCGGGTAGGGTCCCCACTGGATATGCCGCCGAGACCTTCATCAGTGAATCCACGTTCCGCCACGGACACCGAGCAAATGAGGGAAACCTGAATGCCGCCAATTCCAAAAAGAGGAAGCGCGAGAATAAGGGCAGCTCCAGCATTGTCTCCGGAGCCGGCGCATACAAAGGACCATGGGCCAAGTACGAGGAAGAGCGACCTGAGGCTGCGGAAGACGACGAGTATGGAGATTATGAAGAGGTGGAAATCGTATACGAGGAAGATGAGATCGAGGATATTCCACAACCGGCGCCGAAGAAACTAGCTGGAACCGACTACCATGATACTGAAGCGGAAGGAGAGACGAGCGAATTTGTTGGGAGCCAAGAACACGACTACCAGGGCAGAACATACATGCACGTTCCCAATGGTAAGTCGCACACCTTATTCCGTCCATACTGATACTGACAAACAGATAGATCTCGATATCAAATTATCTGGTGAACGAGGTGAAGTCAAGAACTACCACCCTAAGAAACTGGTCCATACATACAAGTACCATACCAAGTCCATTACTCAAGTCCGCTTCATTCCTGATAGCGGTCATCTACTCCTTTCCGCTTCAGCCGACACAAAGATTGCCTTGTGGGATGTATACCATCAGAGGGAGCTTCTCCGCACATACTCTGGTCACACCAAGTCTGTGAACGACATCGATTTCAATCCAAGTGGCACGCAGTTCATTTCAGCCAGCTATGACCGATTTATGAAGCTCTGGGACACAGAGACAGGAAAATGCATCAACAAGTTCACCACCGGAAAAACGCCCCATGTGGTTCGAATTAATCCTAGCAAGCCAGACGAGTTCTTAGCTGGTATGAACGACAAAAAGATCCTTCAGTATGACACCAGGAGCGGCGAGATGGTGCAGGAGTATGATCATCACTTGGGGCCCGTCAATACTATCACATTCTGCGACGAAGTAATTGAGCCCAGTGCATCCAGCTCAGTCAGTGACAGTAGTGCTAACGAAGAACAGAATCGACGATTTGTAACTACCTCGGACGATAAATCACTTCGAGCTTGGGAATACGGTATTCCCGTTCCCATCAAGTTCATTGCCGAACCGTACATGTTCTCCATGGTCCGGTCATCGCCACACCCATCAGGCAAATACATTGCCTTCCAGTCATCAGACAACCAGATCACGGTCTACTCGTCTACTGACCGGTTCCGTCAGAACCGCAAGAAGAGCTATCGCGGCCACAATGTGGCCGGCTACGCGCCCGACGTGGCGATTAGTCCTGACGGGCAAATTGTCAGCTCGGGAGATAGCGGGGGCTATGTGTGCTTCTGGGACTGGAAGACGTGTAAGATGTGGCACAAGATCCAAGCAAGCGACGCTCCCGTCTTGGCGGTTCAATGGCACCCGAGGGAGACATCTAAGGTTATTACGGGAGACCTAAACGGAGTACTCAAGTACTGGGATTGAGGGAAGCTCAGGTCAGTTGGTGGACAGCGGCTAGTACGGGACCGAGTGTGATTGTAAGATGATACCCATGGTAGAAGAGGCGAATATCCAAGGACAACACGGAGACACGGCGGCATCGATTCCAATGGCATCGGCATCTCCATGAGGACAGAGGCAGGATTCTACCTACCGCCCGCGCTGCGTCCATCAAGATTTGACTCGTGCCTTCCGGTCGAATTGGGGGCGGGGATTGCGCGTCGCGGGTGAATTCGGTGAAGCAGCGGTCCAGGGGCGGGCAGGATGATGGGATTGTGGCCGCCATGGTGATGATGCAGCCTCACCGGTTCACCGACAGCAAGTCATCTGCTGCACATGCGCGAGTGCGCATCTCCATAGATCGAGTAAAGGAATCAAGCATCAAGGCGCCCTATTGGCGGACATACTGTGCAGGACTGCAGGACTGGCAGGGCATGACATGGCAAGTTGGACTTTTTTTTATTTTTGCGCGTGCATGGGCTCATCCAGCTGGCAGGCCTCATGGTGGGCTAGAGCTGGAGGTCTGTTCCAATATTGTTATCTTCACGTGAATGACCTTGGAATGGAATATGGATGTCAGCGGGCCGTGGCCATGAATGGAGCCCAGGGCGGGCGCGCGATGATTCGTATCGCCTGCCCCGCAAAGGGCCCAACCTTTGACCTTGCCCTTTCCTGCCCTCTCCTGCCCTTTCCTACCCTGGCCCTGCAAGTCCCTGCAAGTCCCTCCCCACCGCCCTCTTCCTCTTTCTCTCCATCTTCCCCTCACCTCACCTCAACCTCCCTCCCTCTTTCTCTCTCTCTCTCCAACACCAACACACGGTCCCCCGTTTGCCTTGCCGCCTGTCCTCACCAACTCGTCGTCCACGTCGTCCTAACTAGTCAACTCCAGCCCCCTTGACCTGAAATCCAATCCAACCCCCCTTCGCCGTTCCCGACATGGCCCACGCTTGCTGTCACCCATCCCAGCTTTCCAGGCATCAACCTCTCCAGCCCCCACGCTGAACCCTTTTTGGCTTTCCGGTGACTTTGCCTTTCCTCTACCGCCGCTGCTTCGCTGCTCGCCCTCTCGGTCTCGTCAATTGCTCCAGTGCTTCAGCCTGGCGGCGCGTCCACAGTCACGCTTTCGCTCGCCTTCTTACTGGCTCCTGCCTGACGTGCCTTGCAGAGTCCTAGTCACTCCCAGTCATCGCCCTTTTGTTTTCGTCAGACCCTTCGACGGTGCGGGCCCTTCTCGACCGAACATGTTCCCTCTTGCGAACCTCCAGATGACCCATAGTGGTCCTAATGACTCCGTGCTGTCTGCGCGTTGGCGCACGTTTGCAGCCTATCGTCCCTTGCCGATTTTGCCTCAGGGCTTGACCGGCCCCAGGCCGAGGACATAGCCCCAGTGATTCATCGCTGTCTCGTTCATTCACTCGCCATGTAATCCAGGCATCTGCTTTGGCACAGGTAGGGTTGTAGGGGAACTCCGATGGGACAAACAGTCAACAGTGTATTGTCAATTACCGGCCTCAGGTATCTGCCTGGAATATAAATCCTGGCCAACAATGGCGTTCACACCTTCTTCTCTCATCATCTCGCTTCCCTCTGATTCATATCTGCTACAGTCATTGCTATCTCGTGTTCTTCAGTCAACTGCTTCAGCTTCCATCTCTACTGCCTTCACACACACACCCTCCACTGCTCTGTGCCTGTTAGTCGTCACCAGAAATAGCTCTACGAAACTCGCCATCGTCAACCGCAGCACCAGTTCCTACGAATCATACTAGCAATTGAGCGCCTCGAAACGTCCACCTACTAGTCAACCATGTCTTCCCGAGCATCCTACGCTTCTTCCTACGGGCAGGATAAGGGCGCAAGCTACTCGCCGCGGTCTTCCTCTCGATCTTCCACTTCAAGTAAGTGCACATGCTGAAATGACGCTTCATGGAAATGTTCTGACTGTTCATCTAGGCTACTCGTCTTCCACGAGGTCATCTCAGAGTGTCTATGCCAACTCTGCACAGTCGTCCCGCGGTAGCCACCGCTATGGAAGCAAACCCCCGGTCATCCACAACGGTGGAGGAACTAAAGATGACCCCAACACGAGCACCTCTGCTCCCAACTCTGGCTACTACAACTGAGATTTTTTATTATCCCGTCCATACGTATGCGTGATCACCCACGTACCTCGGACGAGGAGGATGGCTATATTCTATAGTCGTCGCCCTAGCATTTTTCGGTGTTTAGGATCATATGGGTTTGGTATGATTGGGACTGCGGTCATGTTTCGCCTAGAATTGCGGTTGTCATGTGGACGACATTGGGCTGATTGACGAGCAATCTTCACTCAGTCTGGACCTTGGTTGGAATGAATGGATGGAGGTCATGTAATCTTTCCCAGTCTCTGCTCTGCTTTTTTTCATTATTTCATTTCCTTTTTTGTCGTTAGCCACTACGGTTGACCTGGGTTGAGTCATCGTCTCCATCTTTGGAAGGAGACGAAGGGATTCCCCAACATGGTGTACAACTAATTCTTGATTTTTTTTTCTGTTTCTGATCTTCCATGCATGTTTTCTCTTTTTTCATTCTTTCTGGCTTTGCATAGGATGGAAGGACGGACGAATAGCTGGCCTATCAGCATAGTAACGCTTTAGCGCTGGGACATTGAATGAATGGAACACATGTGGTTATTCTTACTCTCCAAACATTGATGAATCATCGAAGTGACGTTGGATTAGACGCGTGGTGTGGGCGACTGGGTATGTGGGGCGAGAATCGAGGGGCATAGGGCGGTCATGGCATTGCAGTGCAGTAATGTCCGTCGAATACGGTGGACAGGACAAAACGAGTAATCGTTAGCCTAGGCACACACATTCCGGTAGGAGGACCTAGCAAGGCCGCGTGGATGGTAAGGGGCACCATTCGTGTTTGCCTTGTCTTGCCCTTGCGTCGCCATCACCTGCATTTGGATCTTCTGCAGTGCAGTACAGTGCAGTACAGTAGAGTGCGTTATGGTGTGGTGTACGCAGCCCTATGCAGGCACCAGGTCCCAACCCTCCACCGACATTCTTGATCTATTTCCAGCCCCGTCCCATCCAATCCTATCCTCTCATACCCCTTCCACCACCACCACCATCATCTTGTCTTGGTGGCTAGCCGCTGGAATCCTGACATCGTCGGCGGCCGCACGAATGGGCGTTTGGAGGCATACTTACCCCATCCTTAGGGTATGGAGGCATACCTACGTACCACTGGATTCCCTACGACTCACCGTATTGCACTCTTTTTGCCTTCTTCTTCTTCCTCCTCCCTCCCACTAAACCACACTGATAAACCCATTCCTCCACCCGCCCACTCTCACACACCCATCCCACGCAACTATTTTTATCCAAACTTAGTCTTAGGTCCTTGAGAACACCGCATTCCACCGCATTCCAGACAGAACTATTCTTAGACTTTGATTCGGACTCACGGTGAGGGTTGGATGATGGGATTGGTGTCTTGTGCCTCCCTCCCCACGTCGATGCCCTACAGGTGCCTTACGCGCCTGAGATGATGAGATCGGATTGGATAGGAGGAGATATTAAGTTTTATGTATCGTGAGATTATGTTATGTCTTTGTAGCGATGATGATGGTGATGGTGATGGTAATCTTTCAGGTTGTCAAATATACGAGGATTTGTTATGTGAGGGTATGACGGAGAGCAAAGGGCGAGAGGAGAGGAGGGGGTTCTAGGTCAGGGTATCGGGGCGTGTTACAGATGCAGAGAGGTGCGTTATCAGATGGTATGCTAGGTTGCGAATCGGACTAGATGAGTGGGGGGTATAAGATCAGATGGGATATAGGAGGGAAAGAGAGTAGACAAGATGAATAATTTCTTTTCAATTCTATAAGGCTTGATTCACTTTTGAGATAATTATACAAGTGGTATACCATGCATGCATCTTTTCCCCCCCCCATCCCCATCACCCTCTACCTCTTCGTCTACGCATCCCTTGATTCTAAGCTTGACCACCCTGGGCCTGAGCATCTTGCTCCTTTTGCAGAGCCTTTTCCTCCTCCTCTGGAGTCCGGGTCTTTAGTTGCAGAGCATGGATCCCTCCCTCTTGGGCCATTTCGTCCTTGAGCAATGAGTAGATCATTCTGTGCCGGGCGGGTTGGGGTTTGGATTTGAAGGATGCGGATGTTATTGTTACACTAGGGTGGGGTTGTTAGTTTGGGGTTTGGGGAGGGGAAGGTGGTGGATTGAATGAATGAACCGTGAAAGAGGATATAATTGTTGCAATGGTCTTGATCTGGATAATCGAAATGGATAAGTACCGGAAATGTGTTTCTTTACTCGTGACCCCCTGCATGGCCTTGTGGTGGGAGTGTAGATGCGAGTCGTTGTTAATTTCTAGCGTTGTGGGATTCAACGCTTCTGTGATCTAGTGCATCAATTAGTCTTATCGTTCATTAATATTACAGTGCATAATTGATAGGGGAAAGTTGTAGAGAAAAGAGTAAGCTTTCCTTTGACCGTATGGCATCCTCCATGGGCGTTGTACTGGCCATTGCTGAATAGAAACGCTTCCCAGCGAGGAGACCCGATGGTCGGATTCGGAGGAACATCAAAGCTTCCTATATTTGAACGTTCAAGCCTTCCCAGGTTTAGCCACAGATTGGTGGCTAATGAAGTGGATCTCTACCGGGAGTGATTGAAAGCCGCAAGAGCAGGGTGGTGTAGTTGGAGAGAAACCAGGCCGTCGGGGCTACATTTGCGAGCCGAGCCGGCATGCCAAGACCGAATCGGGAAGCTCATCAGGTCCTGCTGCCGTCATCATTTTGTGAGAGTTGAACATCTCTTTCTCGCGCCAATTGAGTACTGCAGAGGCTGCAGAACCAGCGCAAAATCAAGCAATTGCCATCTTCAGTCCAAGATTGACCTTCAATTGATTGAAAGAGCCGGATACCAAGATGGAAAGTCTTAGTATAGAGGAGGATTGTCCGGTCTGACCATCTCCGAATCAACCCCAGACGGGCTGCTCCCAGGCAAATCCCTCGCACCGCAACCGATCTGCCGCAACTCCGCAGTTCGCTCGCTGCAACCCCAGCCTCATAATATCCTGGGCACACCGCCCACAATGCGGGCGAGGCATTCCTATCTCTCCTCCTTCTCCCTCTCCCTATCTCACTCTCACTCTCACCCTCACCCCTCCTTTCTCTGCCTCGCTCTCCCACCTAGACGTCGTCTCCCCTCACAATTCGTTCGCTTCCCCACAATTGGCCTGCCGAGATTTGCGACTGCGACTCTAAATACCGTTGGTGTAAGAATGGCATCGACCTTGCCCCGCCTACCCATCTTCGAAGCTATCAAGAAGCATGATCCCAAATCTATCGCTGTCGTCCACTCCCTCTCGGGACGTACATTTACCTATGGCGAATTGGTCAACGATGTAGCGGCTGCAAAAGATAAATTGCAGCACAATACAAATGGGAAGAGCACCGAGGGAGAAAGGATAGCGTTTCTGGTCGAAAATGGCTATGACTATGTAGGTGCGCATCGTCTTGCCCTTCCAATATGTGAAATGCTTCCCTAAGAGTTAGACTGATGGCTCCTAGTGACATTACTGTCGATTCTCGCCGCGCACGCGATCGCCGTACCGTTATCGCCGACTTTTCCTGCTCACGAGCTGAGATATATCCTCGATCAGAGCGGTTCGCTGGTCTTGCTTTCTTCCGAGAAATTTCAGGATAAGGCGGATGAGGTGCTGAAAGAGGAGATGGAGACTTCTCCTATCAATTATAAGCAGGAAAAGATTATGATGGGAAAATTAGATGATTATGTCACATTGGAAGAGCCGACGAGTGATAAAGGAGGAATGATGTTGTATACATCTGGGACGACAAGCCGGCCGAAGGGGGTATTACTCCCTCAGTCTGTGCTGACTGCGCAGTCCATGTCTTTGTTGGAGGCATGGAATTACAGCAGTGACGACATCCTACTACACGTCCTCCCGCTACATCACATCCACGGCACCGTAAACGCTCTGCTCACACCACTGTTTGCTGGAAGTAGGATAGATTTCCAATTTCCGTTCAACGCATCCGCAGTATGGGAACGACTGGCAGCTCCATTCTTGCCAAATCCAGACCCTTCGAAGAAACCCATCACATTTCTCACTGTGGTTCCGACGATATATACACGTCTATTATCTTCTCACGCGTCGCTATCTCCTGAGCTCCAAGCAGCTACCAAAACTGCATTGAAGCCATCTAATCTGCGACTCAACATTTCTGGATCTGCAGCGCTCCCTACACCCGTGAAGTCTGCCTGGACCGAACTGAGTGGCGGCAATGTATTGCTCGAGCGGTACGGCATGACTGAAGTCGGCATGGCCCTGTCTTGTGGCCTCTCGTTCCCTGACCGCGTCGATGGCTCAGTAGGCTGGCCTCTCCCTTCAGTCCAAGCTCGTCTTATAGACACGGAGACCCACGAGATTATCCTCGACGGTGAAGAGGTTGACCCAAAGACGGGCAGCGAACGACATGGCGAAATCCAACTGAGGGGGCCCACGATTTTCAGAGAGTACTGGCAAAACCCAGAAGCGACTGCCAAAGAATTTGTTGATGACCCTGACGGCCAGGGCAAGTGGTTCAAGACCGGCGATGTAGCAGTTCGCCGCCAAGTACCTAACACAGGATCCTCAACTCAGAAATGGGCGAAAGGATCACTATACTTCATCCAAGGCCGCAAATCCGCCGACATTATCAAGACGGGCGGCGAAAAAGTTTCAGCACTGGAAATCGAGCGCGAAATGCTCTCTTTGCCCCAAATATCCGAATGTGCGGTAGTGGGCCTGCCATCAGAGGCCTGGGGTCAAAAGGTCGCCGCCGTTGTTGTTCTTTCTGAGAAGGGCAAAACGGCTGGCAGGAAAGGTGGCGAATGGAGCGCTCTTGATATGCGACGCGCTCTGAAAGAGATTCTGGCCAATTACAAGATCCCGCAAGAGATGCGGGTTGTGGATAGTATCCCGAGAAATGCCATGGGCAAAATCAATAAGAAGCAACTCGTCAAGGCGATTTGGGGAGAAGCACTTGAAAGTGGGGGTAGTGGTATTAATGGAAGCAGTGCGTCAAATGGGACAACGAATGGAGAGGTTAAAAGTGCTGTACAAGTCCCTAATGGTAGCGTGTAAGATGTTTCTTGGTTGGGAATGTGCCATCTATACCCATCCATCATAAGAAATTTTGGGCGGCAAAGTATTCGCATGCAAAGCGGAAAGGAGGCTGTCTTTTTCCCGGGGTATCAAAACTGGATAGACTGTACTGGAATAGGTATGGGTACCGCTACGTTCGGTGAAAGTGTATACTGGATTGGGTTCAAACTACACTCTGGATCAAAGACGCAGCTTAATTCATTAGGGGTACGGAAAAGGATGAAGTGGAAAAGGGAATAGATACGTAGACTCAGGGCTCACGCTCAAATAAAAACGCAATTTATCAAAATAATATCATGTATGTATGTTAGCATATCTTCAGCACGGTGTACTATCCACGGGACATCTCTATGACCCACGGTCGATATCAAGGTTCACCCCGTGGAACGTACAGCCGTGGGGTACATGGGGCCGACCCGCATGTTTGAGTCGAAATGATAATAAAGAATTTCACCAACAAATACCTTATCACAGTATAAATACCAGTGGTGGGACAGCTCACGCCATGTCACAGTTATGCAATAGCCAGACCATCGTCCTCGAATGCACCTTGGCTTCTCACCTCTGCTTTGTCGATTAGAGATACGATTCCGCACGTTTATTTGTATGGTACGATTTCTTTGTACAGTTTTCTGAATATTCAGGCTCCGATTGGACATTCATATTGGTACCGCCCTATATAGCGTCATACATATCCTACCTATGTAAAGTTTAGTCTGGTTAAAGTAGGTAGTAAAGGGCCCCATCCATACCTGTAAAACACACTCTAAAGCACACTTGATACATTTCCCCATTTTTGCTCATAGCAAAGCTATACTATAGCTTACTTAACGCCAACTAGATCCTACTCTATGTGAAAGATTCGCGCTTGGGAAATTCTAGACGGGGCGGTGAGTGGATCAAGCCGTGGCGGTGTCAATATCAGTGCCCTTTAATTTTTATTATACCTACATAAATAACGCTTAATCTAAATTTAAGCAGTCCTTAGACAGGATTCCTAGATTCGGCTCCGCTTTTCCCAAGTATTTTTCCTTTCGCCATGGACTCTCCGAAGACGCCACAGGAAACCAAACAAAACCTTACCACGGGACTGCGCCCAATAACAGCTTCAATCGATACACACACAATGGGCGATTCATTATTCCGATATCTTGATCTAAAAGTTCATCCAGCCATCAAAGAAAAGGAATGGGCAGCGATAATCGTCAAAGGTTTCCATACCAGGGCCTCGGGTTCTCGCGTTTCATCGAGCGAGAAATCCGACAAGCCTTTCAATTGGCAACGACCTACGACATCACATCGTCATGAAAATGTGCTGGAACTCCAATGTTTCCCTGGTTCTGATTATGTGGAGCATTACGCTGCAATCGTGGCGACGTATCTTGCTCTTCGTCAGAAGCCCCCGGATATAGTACGCTGGAATGTGCCGACGCTAGCTCAGTGTATGGAACCTCTGATGACATCGAATCTCAACAAGCTGGGTGAAATCGATATTGCTGTCCTAGGCTATGTGCATGGTCTAGGCCGCTTCACCTCTTCAGTGTGGCTGGGAGGTGACAACAACGAGCTATTCGCTTGGCAAATCATGAAGATGCCAAAGGGTTGTAGGATCGCTTTTATTGGTTGCAGAGTTAGCTTCTGGGGAGATATCGCAGGGAACGTGGTGCGTGCCCTTCAACAGATAAACAAGGTCAAGTGTGTTCTATATATCGGAAAACTGGGTAGTCTACGACCGGAACATAGACCAAACACTATACTCGCTACTGGGGATTGTAGCATGCTAAACGGGACCACGATACACTGGACCAATGTTCTAGAATTCGCAACACGAGGTTCTAGTCTAGTCCAACAAGGGAGACACTACACGCTGACATCGGTCCTACAGGAAACAAAGTCCTGGCTCGAAGACAAGAAAGGCTGCTTCGATTGGGTAGATCCAGAAATAGGACACATGGCTCAGGCGTCAAGAGATGGGGATACGGGTTTTGGATACTTGCATATCGTTTCTGATAATCTTGCGTGCAAGTATCCGCATGATTTGTCGAATGAACGTCTTGGACTGGTTTTGCAGCGTAGGAAACGGCTTGTTGGGGAAATTGAGAGGATATTGTATAAGTTCTTTGCGAGTTGGGGTGGGCTGTGAGATAATAGTCTAGTCGAAACTTGCTGTTCTTTGGACCGGATTTTGGTAGATTCGACAGTGATGGTTATAACGCCAGCTGGTGTTTTCCCGGGAGATGTCACATAGTAGTTCCCTCCTCTCATGTATATTTAGCATGCATCGCGCCCTGTACCTAATCTGGTATTACTACCGGGTCCATGGCCTGCCTACCATCTCTAGTATCAAGACTTCCTATAGTCCCCTACTGCTGTCTTATGGCCATACAGAAACATGTCCATTCCAGTGAATGGGGGCTACCTTGGGCGATATCTTCAACCTCATGCGGGTCTGTAAGGCTATTTATGAATCTTACATCGGGTCCATCTGTCCTCGACCTAACGAAATTCTTCCGTCTTCTGAACCCATTGCTCCCGTATATTTTCTTACTTTGACACGTTACTGGATAAGTATTAGCTCGAGAAACTTTGCAAAATTCCAGCGCTTCCTACTTTCTCTACATTCGGAACAGGAAATCCGCATGTTCGAGATATGACATACTTGGAAAGTGTAGTTATTGATAGCGTTCTCCTCTGAGATGTACAAATTGCCATTACGTTGGCATTAGACGAGGCTGCAAATGCCGGAACGATTGATCATGTTGCCAACAACGACGAATCCACCAATTGCTGGGACAGCAAACGCGATAAGGGTGATGCATTTGATCGACACGGACGAGAGCCCCGGCCGCTTACGTGCGAGGTTTAGAATCCTACGACCCTCCCATTGATCCAGAAATGGCTCAATAACGAAGCCAATGCCATGACCAACCAATAGCCACATTAGCGTCAACGACCTCTCTGCCAAAGTGCTCATGGTACCTGAACGGAAATGTGAAAGCGCATAGATGATGGAGAAGTTTGTGATGGAAATCAGTAGGTAGCATGAAAAGACTACAACCGCCGAAGAGGGGGGAAAATCGGAATTAAGCTGCTTGAGATCGGGGTCGCCATGGAGAGCTAAGTCCTTGACCTGACTCTGTATCTCTTGCTGAAGGGTTGAGTCTGACTCTGGTGATAGTGTGCCGACGGTTCCACTAATCTTGAATACCTGGACTTCGTCAGTATCAGATCCTCCATACGCCTATTATCATAGTGGCTTAAGTATAGAGGGACGAACGGATTCAATACGGTTTGGGTCATCTTGATTGTGCGAACCCAAATCTTGTTGCATACCAGATTGGCCAAATGGGCTTTCCTGGGGTCGTTCCTGATGGCAGAGGCGAACGGGTTGCTCCAGACTTCGCAAGGTCTCATTACTGACCAGGTACATTGACGAATACTCTGGACAAAGTAGGTTGGCACAAAGGTTGATGACCGACATGAGTGCATACGGCACCACCGTGAGCCCGTAAGCGGCAAATCCGAAACGTTCGATTTGATGCCCTCTGGAATTATACAGCGTAGCAATCGCGAACATGGTTTGTAACACAGCGACAACAGACTTCAGCAAACTATATGAACACGCTACTGTCGTCGCGGTATTCTGTTGCGGCTTCACATTATCAACGGCGGCCTTCCATTTCTTTCCCCAAAAGCCAATCCTAGCAGTACTAACGGTGTCCTCATCTTCGACAAACGTAGCGTCCCTAGGCACGGTCATGAGGACATGACCGCTTGGTGGTGTACAGCGCCCATGGAGCTTTGTAGCGAGCCCACCTAAGACTGTCACGAGATCGTTAATTAACTTGTTGTAGGAAGTAGGTCTCTTCACGAACCAGTCCGCCCCTCCTCATCATTATGCTTGACCCGAACAAGCATGCACAAAGCTCCCGCCCGTGCCGCAGTCTGTAATTCTGTGTCTGCAGCTGCGGCCAAAGTTAAAATGGCCTTCACGCCTCTAATTGCACCCGAGACCGGGAACAGGAGTGCCAGCGCCACAGTTAACCAAGTGCAAAATGTGCTTTGCCCTGGTCGTGTCCGTGTGGTTGCGGCATGTGCAAAGAAGGTGCTAACGAAAAATGTGAGGGTATCTGTCCATACTGAAGGGCGGCAGCAGACGCTCCTCATATCATCTCCCTTCTCCTTGGTACAGGATACGGTCGAAGCAGTTCCAGTATTGTCAGACGTGGCTGGTGCTGCGTGGACGAGAGAAGTGGCAAGCGCTAGGACGATGAATACTTCCAAACGCATGTGTAGAGGCATTCTTTCATTCATCATGCTTGTTGCAGATGATGAGAATCGAGAGAATGGAACGTAAAGGGTGCAGAAGAGACCTGAGTAAGTGACAGAACAATGGCAATACGTACTCAGACCAAAGGCACCGTCATACTTTTCCTTGTAATCACTCCAGGGGCTTAGCAATTACAATACACTTTTGATTATTATTCTGCCACCACCAGGCTACGTAACCCTGATGATCGTTGCGGCTGAGCCTGGCGTTGCTTTTATCCTACCATCGAGCACGCTCGTCGCTATCGCAACTCAACACATATCAGGGAACATTGTAGTAGGCCACTTATTGAGACCACCTCTACCTATAGCGCAGTCAAAGATAGGCATCAGAGACTTTTTTTAGCTGGACCAAATGCTGTGGGAATGATTGAGCCGAGTCCATATTTCATGTACTTTACAAACTTCATGAGGCCGAGGCAACGATATGACCGGAAGGCTGAAACACGCATGGCTATCATCTCACCATTGGAGTTCAAAGGCTGGCTCCACCATAACCTCGCCCCCAAAATCTCGCTTTGGTGAAATTCCTATTGGACTGGCTTAAAGCACGATTCAGCCGCACTTACGCACGAGGCGGAGTCAACTACGGTGGTTCTAAGTTCAGACGACTTGAAATGCGCCCTGGCAAGATCTGATGAAGGAGATGACGAACATACTTACCTAGTAAGATACCAGCCCCAAAGTTCTTTAAGATTCAGAGATGCTCAATGGATGGAACAGGCGTTTGGGGGTCCCAGACCTCGAGTATTTTCAGCCTTTACATGCTCCGCACGCCGGCTAGTATGACAGCATATGAGTAGTACAGCGGCATAGCCCTGGCCTATCTACATGTTGAAAGTTATCAGTAGATATAGCTATAGGATCGATACAGCTCTATGAACCAGAAAGCAATCTTGTCTTGACAATATTACAGTGCTAATTAATATCGTGACAGTATCCAAGAATACCCATTCCACCTCCTTAATCAAATCAATGAATGATAGTAAAACGCACTCTCTACATAAAATCCATAGCCTCAAGAAATCCAACAAATACTTAAAATACTGTAGTATACCATTACATCACGTTCCACATCACACCCTATAACCATTCTACGTACATACATACAAGAGATGTAAGCCAAGCACCCGTCCCTCCACGAGCTCCACACACCTAAAAGCTTAACTTTAGCACATCATACATGTCGTTCATGCTTCTAAGTGGCTTCGGAGAAACGTGAAGCGATGTACTAACTAACATCTTGGCCAAGGTCATAGGTAGCTGTAGCGTAGCTTTGTGGTTGAGCTCGGCATACGTCAACCCCACGTTTATTCCTCGCTTAATTACACGGTGTAGGTACATGCATATTCGCTTACTACGACTTCTAACGGTACAGTCCTAGCTTTCATCACGATCTTGATTTTTACTCTAATCTGGATTAGTTAGCGCGGGATAATAGTAGGTGTATAGGAATATGTTCGGATTCGCTTTACTCATCATACGTTCTTTTTCTCATTGCTTCACGTCCCTTGTCCTACTCGTGGCTTTCTACTTAATAACATTATCTATTATAGTCAAGTGGTCAGATGTCGTGCAACATGTAGGTATACCCGAACCAGGCGCAGCAAATAGTAAAAAGACGCCTTACAGCTCACCTCTACCTTACACTCCTCATAAACAGTATCATTCAATTCAATCCCACGGAAATACTATCTACCCACATTGTTTTTCACATGGCAGTTGAGTATGGGTTGATCTACCTCCTTATATACTGTTGTGCTTTTGTCTCGCTTCTTTCACTCATATTGAAAGGCTCTTGTCATTTCTCCCATGTCTCCTTCTTACTACCTTTTCTCTATTAAACCATCATTGGTTCCTGACGCCACCAAACCCGCGCAGAGGAACGGACTATAGTAGAGAGGAGAGTATTTAGAGTAATATTTGCATATAACTAGGTAAAAATAAGATAATAATGAAGACCGGCGGTCATGTCACAGCCTTGAATCACATTAGCTTTACATTAAACAACACAAAACACATCTATTCCAGTCAAGCACTCGCGCACGCACGCACTTACGCAGAATATCCCTTTGCACAAGACAAAACCTTAACATAAGTGTATGTACATGCAGTACAGTATAGTACCCTAGCTACTATATCCCATCCCATCCCATCCCATCCCAGCACACATTTACTCAACTCACTTACCGCTCAAACCCCCCTCCCCTCCTCCCCTCCTCTCCTCTCTCTACTTCCCTTCAAGCGCACACCGACCCATCCCCATCCCCGCCCCACCCCATGACTAACATCTTAATCCCACACTTAAACGTTCCCACAGCACCAAGTTGTATATAACCAATCCCAATCCCAATCCCAATCCCAATCCCCCACCCCATCATCCCAATCCGATGTAAAGAGTGTAGATCAAAACAAACAGGGTTACGGAATAGGAAATATCTTATCCCCATTCCCATTCCCATTCCCATTCCCATTCCGATTTCAGAATGCGGGATAGTGCGGATGGGATTATGTCATGTCATGTCATGTCACGTTGTTGTACATGTACATCCGTGGGTGTGTATACAAGGGTAGTTACTAGAGTGGACGAGGGGAGGTTACGGGGTCGGGTATTGGATATGGGGAGCTTCGGCTTGCCCCTTCCAATGGGTTCGTAGGGATGGGATTGGATGGGATGGGATGGGAATTGCGGGGTAGAGTAGGTAGCTGAGCAAAATATGTTTTTTAGCTCTATAGCTTGGACTTTGGGTTGTTCTCATTTGCCAGCGTAGCATAGCATAGCACAGCACAGCGCACCATGAGGGGCTTAAAGAGGAGTCGGCTTCAGCTCGGCGAACTCCACTTGCCCATCCCCCATCCGCCCGTCGATGATAGCTATCCTGTCCTGTCCTGTCCTGTCTTGGATAGGATGGGGTTGACGATTAGTGACGTGCACCCCATACATTAGCCCATCCAAATCGGTGCGATGCGCATCTTGGCATCCCCAGACTTGGACACTGAGTGCAGGGGTACCGGTAAGCTATGCATGTGCATGTGCCGCTGTCATTTCACGCTGTGTTGAGGTGTGGCGCTGGGAATAAGCTTGCTTGTACTGCACTGCACTGCACTTCCATTGCTGCGGTGCGGTGCGGTGCGGTGCGGTGTCAAGACAAACGTCGTCAGCCGCGCGATTCTGTCTGGGCTTGTGGAGACGGAAAGCTTGTCTTGGTTTGCGAATGCGGAGAATGGGGTGATGGGGAATTTGTCATTTTGCATCGCAATGCATGGCAAAGGTGACGTATGCTATAACAAACATTGCGGTAATCCCCATGTGTGTGTGTGTATCTCCATCTATACTATGACGATACTGCGCAAGCGAGTAGTTGAAACCAACATCCCCCCAACAAGACGGAGTAAGAATAGTTTAAATATTAAAAAATCGTATTAAGACTATGAATATCATCTTCACTCGCCTCATGCGTCGTGAAGACCTATAGAGGTAGTACAGTAATGGTGGTGGTGGTAGTTTGTAGAAATGAAAATGGGTGACGAGGTCCCCAGCAAACATGGTGAACCACAGGCCGGGGCCTTCCATCGGCCACCACATGTCGACGTCAACGGCGACGATGAGGTGGGAAGGCAACGACTTGTGATTGGTGCGAGTGTTTGTCCAAGATGTGCCGCGGCGAGTCGTCTGTTAGCGTCGGGAAAGGTACAGTAGACAGCTAGATCCAGACTAGACCGACCATGCCTGACTAGAAACAAGACTATCCCATGCGTGCGTCGTTCATCATCACTCTTAATCTGCCATTGGTCTTTTCTCCACTTTTTTCCATTGGGAAATAGTAAAACACAACAATCGCTGCCCATAATCTCATGTCCAATAGCGCTGCCAGATTGCGAGGTGCGGCACGGACTTGGAATATCGACTGACGCGCTTAGGCAGTGTGGTGAGCCTCGGGGTTCTCGAGCTTAGCGCGCTTTTCACGGCCCTTCTCACTCCATGGGAAGTGAGCAACAGGGATGACGAAGAAGCTGTAAGCACACAGTTAGCGCACACTTCCAAATGGTCGCCTTCCTTCAGGGGTACTGACCTGTTCGAGTTGTCCGCAATACCGGCGAGGGCGTTGTACCAGGCGAGGAAGGCAGCGAGCAATCCAAAGACACCACCAGCCTTGATGCAACCATCCATGGGGTGTGTGCCATCATGCTGGAGGTAGCCAATTCCGAGGAGTAGGAAGGCCAAGTCAAGCGTGAAGAACAGCAAGAAGAAGGCCACCGTGGATCGTAGGGTGCAGATGAGCAAGATAAACGTGAAGATGAACCAGCCCATCAAGTAGAGACCAAACGAGTTGAGGAAAGTACCCGTGTTGCCCTCAGTCTCGAGGCTGTTCACAATGTTGAATCCGCCGGGGGTGAGGATGATGGCAAAGGATAGCCAGAAACCACCATATGATGACAAGGCGGTGGCACCAAAAGTGTTACCAACAGCCATTTCCCTGAATTTCATGTCAATTGGTGAAAAGTGGTGGATTGGCGCGCGACTACATACCACATACCAGCGAGAAGCTGGACGAGACCACCGTAGCCGTAGGCGAGGGCAACTACGAGGTTGGGGTGCTCAATATCGAGGGTTCCAACATTGATGAGGGAGAGCACAAAGGTCGTCAAGGCGAAAGCAGAGAGACCAAGAGGCGCAGGGTTGGCAAACTTGCGCGTGGGTTCCCTGTGATGACAATTGTCAGGATTCATACGTCGTATAGCTTGGGGCATTGGAAGCTCGATCGACTCACCTGTAAAGACCTGGTTGGAACTCTCCTCCAAAGGCAGCGAGGCGGTTCTCTTCGTTGGTACGGTAATGGGCAAGAGGGTTGCCGCCTATTCATATAAGTATATGCTTGGTGATGATATATCAGGGGAAGGTAATTTTAGACCTACCATAGTCATAAGGCTTCCTCTCCTTCGCTACACCGCCAGCATGGTCAACACCATGGGTGCCATTTACGTGGTTATCGTGGAGTTTCTCACCAGCTGGGCCATCAACTGCAGGCGCAGGCTGTTACAGGGTGGGTTAGCATGCTGTCACTTCGTGATATTGGCAGAGTGACACGAATTGTGTCACAGAAACAACATACAGTATGCGTGTTCTCGGTAGCAGTAGCCATTGCGACGAGCTTTGGTCAAAAAGCAGAGAATAGGAATGGATTGGGTATCTAGCAATGAAAAAGTGTACAAGAGTCGTCTGCTGGCAGGATCCTGATTACCAAAGGGTTCAGACCAAAAAAGCTGGGGCAGGAGGGAGCTAGAGAGGGGACCCCAATCTGGGGAACGGGGACTGATATATCTTTTGAGGAGCTGGGAGCTGATGGGGAGAGCCATGACAAACTACGTGTGCCAGGACCCCAGGGCAGCATTCACGGCTCTAGGATCCAGGCCAAGCGCGTGTTAATTAGGGCGAAAACAGCCCCAGAGTGGGCCACTCAACGAGGTGCCCAGGTAGTTTGCTGCGCAGGCATGGCCGGGTAAAGGAGCGGTAGGGAGGGTTGGAGTGACGAGGGGAGCGAGCGGCGAAGCATTGATTGAGTGAATGGCCGATGGAACATGGAACTTGCATGGGGTGCGCATCAGCCACCTGCGAGGTGGATCGGCGCCAAAGAAGGCTGCCGAGGCTTCGGACGAGCGCTGGGCGCAAGCAAAAGCTCCAGAGAAAGGGCAAGGGTCAGCAAGTAGGAGCTGGAGGCTGGCGGCAATGGATCGGCCATCGCTCGATGATGGGGTGTTGCGTGGTGCGTGGTGCGTGTTGCGGGCAGCAGCACATCATGAGATGTTTTGTTCTGGTGCGAAGCGGTGCAGTGCGGAGAGTGGCGGACGGAGAGATGGAACTTGCTGTGCTTGTCCAGCTACGAATGCCGAAATGTGCGGCCGAGAAAAAAAAAAAAGACCAAAGAGGAGGGAGAGCCACAATTCTCCAACTCGCACGTGTGGGTTTTTGCATCATTGTGATTTTTTTTTCTCTCTGTGAGCGAGCTCTAGACGCTGGCGCACCGAGATGGAGCTCCCAACACGGGGCTTCACATTCTAGAAGGGATTTGCCTAGGCGCGGTGTGGGTGGGTTTAGACCAATTTCGTTCGGCTAGTGTTTGGTAATGAATTGATCAAAGAGAAGACACAATCGGGTGCTGCACAGATGATGCGGCCAGTCGCATCTGGTGGGGAGAGCTAGGTACTCTCTAGCTTGGTCCCCTTTCAAATCTCATCAGTGCAGGGCAAGCCAGAGTTGAGAGGAGAAGATACAGGGGACTATGGAAGACGAAGACGAAGAGCCAGGGTAGCTTTGGATAATGGGCATGGGAGGAGCATGTTGTGGACGTTGTGAGCAACAAGGATAGCCCCTTGTGCTGTCATGGTGCATGTCCCCTTCTCCTCTTTCTCTCTCCTCTCTCCTCTCTCCTCTCTTCTCCTCTATCCTCTCTTGGTGCTGTGCTGAGCTGTGCCGTGCGCATGTCAAGAGCAATTGGTGCGTTGGAGAAACTCACCGAGAAGATGACGATGATGGCGATGGTGATTGTGACGAGTGTGGTCTTGGGAGGTCTTGCCCATGTATCTGCGATGCTGGTCTCAGGGCCAAAGCCAGCAGTGATCAGAGAGGGACAGCGACAGAAGCGTCATGTGCCGGCTATGACGGCCATGTCGGACAATTGTGTGAGCCTGTGAGCGAAAGAGAGAGTGAGCGAAGGGCAAGGCTAAGCATTCGCTCTCTGTCTGGGCATCAAGCCACCGGCTCCTGCACGCGCGCCTTGCCCTCCATGTCATCCTAATCCGTCCTCATCCGCTCCACTTCTCTAACAACAAAGCCTTGACCTACAAAACAAGAGCCAGAATCAAGAGAACGAAAAAATATTCGCCTCAAACCTCCACGGCGAACTATACATCGAGCCTTGTGGTTAACATTAGCACACAAAAATTCTCCACTCTCTTACAAAGGTATCCTTGGAGCCATGTACCGCGTCCGTTGCAGCGGCACCATCGGCTCCCTGCGCAATTATAATCATATCCCCCAATGAATGTTACCCTCTCCTTTCCCAACTCCTCTCCCTGGTGGAGAATTCCCCGCTCTCATCTCACCTGAGTCCAGTTCGCTCTCCCGCTACGGTCTGTCATCCGCCGTTTCCATCCCACTACGGAGTGACCTGCATCTGCCTCTCCATACTCGGCCCAACGGGACCTTTTCACACTTTTGTTCTTCTGGGAAGGCCATCGGCAGCCTCCCGAGTCCCTACCTTAGTCCACCCCGAGGAGCCTCGTGGCTGTAGAAGGCGCCGGCTGTTCCTAGCTGTCCGCGGCCGATACTATCTTTTGACCTCCTTTGATCTCTGCCGTCCTCAGTTGCAAGCTCCGATGTGTCTATGTTGTCCCGTCTCTCTGCACTGTCCATTTCACCAGTCGCCGAGTTGAATATGCACCATCTGTGGGCCCTTCCGCGGCGATTGGTTCTGGCGGATATGCGCTTCTGCAAGGGTATCATGACGCCTTGCAAGCTGTACTCTGCTGTTATGCAGCTCTCGGGACCCTGGCCATATTTAGCCTAATCCCATCGTGCAGCTTCCACCATCAAAATTCATTCTATCAATATCCTCATCCCTCCTGCTCGTGACTACTTTGCAGGTTTTCCTTTGTCACAGCAAAAGATCCATGGCCACAGGTACCTTCGTCTGTGGGGACAACTTTTTGGATTGAGGGCCAACAACAATGGAGTCTGCTATCGCATCAACATCACAGGGGATCATGACTGCTTTTGCTGCTTTCGCTCCCATATGTAGACATATCACCGCGCCAACAGTTCCACACGCTGGGCGCTCTTCTTCTCCGCGGGTTGTACCGCGCGATCGACCAACGTACCCAGGTCGCTGCATAGACGAATGAAAGAATGTAGCTGAGACACGGCGGGCCTCCAACCCGTCGCCGAAGGATTCTTCCGTGTCTTCTCTCTGTACTTTCTGACATGCAAGTGACGGCCGCATTCTCCATTAGGAGAAACGAAATAAGCATTCGCTCGCGTTCGCTTTCACTTGACTCTGGGTCTTGTTTGGACTCATCTTGCAATGACTGAACTCCAACATCACACACTATCTGCTCGAGGCACAGTCCCGCAATCCCAACGACCAGAAACAGCGTGAACCCGACTGGGCGGCGTGCGTGCCCTAACACTGCTTCAAAACTCTGCCAGGGACTCGGGCAATCTATCCCCAGGCTGTGGTGGCTGCACGAGGCTGCCTTTGGGATTTGGGGACCGCCTTCCTCTGTGATTAGTTCATTGTCGCGATCGTCCCTGAGCACGTTAACAGCCGTTTATTACCCAGCCCTTGAACATGCCGTAGGGCTGTTTGACATGTGTTGCCTTGTACGACAGAACTTGTGTGTCGCAAGAGTACAGGCTGCTCTGGGGGATAAGCGAACGGTTGGTGACGCTGCAGCATATCTAGCATGATGCCAGAAGGGTCTGCGACTGGCCCAGGGCTTTCTCCAACACGCTAGAGATCGGATGGACGGCCATCGTGGCCCTTAGTACAAAGATGCGTCCATGTAGACCCGGGAAGGCTGTGAGGCATGGCTGCTATGAGCATAAATCCGGGGACTCCACCATGTCACCTGCGCCCGCGGAGACTCCTCTCCACAGCTTCCAGGCGGTTCCGGGGCACAGGTCGCGAGTCGCATGATGGCAGTTGTTGTGGCCAGGATGGTCCAGGACGATGTAGGAGTTGACCCGCGAGGTTCCGGTGATAGAAAGCAGCGCCTGTTGATTTGTTGAGTTCAACAACAATGGCAGGTGGATCAGATGATGTTGGAGCAAACTTTTCTGGGCATTTTGTGGTATTTCGCAAGCCAAGAGGGCTACAGAACGGCTTGTATAGGCCACGAGGGATCCACGATGCGCTAGACGATGATGTGCCTGGGGGGATTGCCGATGCTCCATAGGCCCTCCCGAGGTGTTTGATACTCCCCTCGTCCGCCCAACAGATGGTGAGAGAGGTGGAGTGAGGTCTTCTTTTCTTCTTCGTGAAAACGGGGTGGCGTTTCTTGGTATCTTGGTATGTTTGCGCCTTGATCCTCCCGACTTGGCGCAGCGCCGGCACGTGTACCGATGTTCGGCAGACGATGACGCCGCGCTTATACCCGAGAGGCGGGCCTGATTATCGTTCAGTTGATAAGTCCGGGCCTAAGATGTCAGTCAAGAACCTGACGAGAACGTGTTTGTGGTGTTGAAGAACCCGTGGGCCCTCTCAGAGGTCACGTGGATGCCAGAGGAACTGATGGCCCCAGGTACGCCCGTAAAAGTTACGGACTCTCCATCGATCAACACCAATCGCTTCCCCAAGGCGGGGGAGCTTGCAACGCTCGTGTTCCTGCTTCGCCCCAATGATGACGCGCAATGAGCCCAAGCTCCCTGATCCTTCGCATCGACAACGTGAGGAGCTCGATGCGGTTGTCCCCAGGCAGCAACTTTGTTCTTCACATTGTCAACCATCGAAATCCACACACTTGAAGCTCTAGAGCAGACTTCTCACAGCTTCATTCAAGCTTGGCGCCCCTCATCGTTCGCTTCGCAGCACAGACGTCACCTCACAGCTCCGCTCAGCTCGTCCACTCACTAACTAACCAACCAACCATGACGGGTAACAGCTTCACCATTCGGGCCAACGAGGACCAGACGACTCGCGAATACTTCCACCACTCTTCCGGCAAGAGGGTCGACACCGACGTCGTTCTCGTCGAGGCCCTACGCAAGCAATACCCCAATCTAGACCTCATCATCGCCCCGCAAGGGAGCTTCAACCTCCTCGCATATGCATCCGCCGGTTTCGCTTCCCTCACGCCTCTCGAAGACTCGGTCAACGATCCAGTCTACGGCGAAGCACTGAAATGGCGCGGTTATGTCCCTCCCGCGAAGAGACTTGACAACGGGTCTGGATTCATGATTGAGCGTGTCATATTTGGAAAATACATGTACAAATGGCAGGACCAGGAATTTATCCTATATATCGCGAATGGAAGAGATGGTGTCATGTCATACCCAGAGATCACACAGCATTATATCCTCACGCGGGAGCCGAGAAAGATTGACCAACTCATCAAGGAAGCCACCGAGTGGGGTGTGCAGCTTCATGATGAGGTCTGGGTATTTGACCAGGGCTACTGGCAGAAGAGCCGTGAGCTGTGGGACTCTGTGCAAAAGAGCCACTGGGAAGATGTGATTCTGGACGAGGGTATGAAGAAGGCTATAATCTCTGATGTGGAGAACTTCTTCGATGGAAGGGAGACATATCAGGATCTAAGAGTCCCATGGAAGCGAGGCATCATTTACTATGGACCCCCTGGAAATGGCAAGACCATCTCCATCAAGGCTATGATGCACTCCCTGTACCAGCGCGGAGTCAAAGATAATAAGCAGACCGTGCCAACACTATATGTCCGTACGCTTGCGTCCTTTGGCGGTCCTGAGTACGCTCTTGCTAGCATCTTCGCTAAAGCCCGCCGAGAAGCACCCTGCTATCTCGTATTTGAGGACCTTGACTCCATTGTCAATGACAACGTGCGCTCCTACTTCCTCAATGAAGTGGACGGCCTCACTTCCAATGATGGCATCCTGATGGTTGGCTCTACCAATCATCTTGACCGCCTGGACCCTGGTATCTCCAAGCGCCCTTCGCGCTTCGATCGCAAGTACTTCTTCCCTAACCCAAATCTCAAGGAGCGAACCCAGTATGCCAAGTTCTGGCAAGGAAAGTTGAAGAGTAATGACGATGTTGAATTTCCGGACAAACTCTGCCCGGCGATTGCAAGGATTACTGATAAATTTTCCTTTGCATATATTCAAGAAGCATTCGTGGCCTCTCTGCTTGCTATTGCTGTTCGAAAGGAGAAATCCGAGGACGTCAATCCGTGGGCTGGACCAGAGGATCCACTATCCTTGAGTGACTCGATGGCTACCATGTCTGTGGGTGGAGGAGATGAAGACCCTGATCTTAAAGATTTAGTTCTGTGGCGCGAGATCCAGAAACAAGTCCGTATTTTGAGGGAAGAGATGGATGAGAAGCGTGATGCACCACCTCAAGCTCAAACTCAACCCTCTATCCCTCAACCCCAAAGGGGAATGGAAACCCCAGTTCGTCTAACCTCGACTCCCAACCCGCCTCCTGGAGCAGGCGGGTGGCCCCCTGTGTCGGGAATGAGTATGGGTCCCGGGACCGGAACTGGACGACCAGACGAAGACAATGATTGGGCACGTACACAGCAGGAACGGTGGCGGGATGCACTCGAAGTGGACTTTAGAAACCCAGTATTTTCAGGATGGACAGGCGCATAAGGTTACGGAATGGACATGAGCCAGCGAATTCCTCCCGGCCGACTTCATGTAGGATCTGGCATATAGCATAGCATTTGCAAAGGAGATCGACGAATAAGGACTGATGGTGTAGGGTCCCACGCAAGTTTCTCACTTGGAGTCTGGGCTAGCTGTTACTTCTTCCTCTTGAAATAAATACATATATTTGAACAGGCAATGCCATATCACGTCTTCAAACTGCAGACTTCAACCCAATCGACGAAATCAAGATAAAAGAGCCAGAGGATCAAGCCATGACGACGATGAAAGGTATAGAAAGTTATTGACTTCGTCATCAAGTGGTCAGCCGCCGAAGTCCGTGATCAATGTTCAATCATGAATTAACTAACCATAGCTTACAAAGACATGTCCTCCTCATCTCTTAGCTAGAGAATATAATTCGCGTGCTAACTCTTATCATAGTATTAATCGATGGCGAGCTTGCGAGGTGCAAAAGTACGGAACCTGCGTTCGTCATTTCTTGGCCTAAGGCGCAATCGCATGCCGAGCCTTGTATGTACCTACATGCGTATTCGTCCGCAGCAATTCGCACTCTTGAGCCCACGACCTTTCTTGATTCGGGATATTATCATTGGAGCTGTGCCTGCACGGGGAGTATTGGTAGGCTGGGGCCATGGCTCGGCGAGCGTCATTTGCAATGCTCGACTTTTGAGCGCGGAGTCACGCAATTGTGCACTGCTAGAGAACGGGATGTTAAGATAAGAGCGTGGGTGTTCGACGTGGGAAGGTAGTACGAGTTTCTATCTACAAATTTTCTCCGTCGGACTCTAAGTGACGATGAAGCTATATACTGCACTAGCAGCCTTGGGTGTAGGTCTGGCACAGGCTGAATATCCAGGAGACATTGTCCAGTACTGGGTCGATCAGTCTGCGATACTTGTGAACGGCACTGTTATTGGGGGTCTTCCATCTCCTCCTTCGGGCTGGTTCGAAGCCATTGTCCAAGGAGCCGTTTACCTCGCAGCTACCAAAAGTCAGGACGAGCCCTTGGAGTTCCAACAACTTGCCGTCTCCCACGCGGCACATGACACTCTACTGTGGACCTTTCACGGAACCAGGTTGTATGCTCCTATTGATACTGCCTTGCGTAATGTTTTGGGACCAATTGGCATAGAAGGGGACTCTGAGGAAGGGAAACGAGCTCGCAAAATTGGCGAGGACGCTGCCACTAGAGTCACTACTGCGAGGGCAGATGACGGCATTCATCACTACTTTGCCTGGAAGCCTTTACCTGCGGAGCCGGGATTATACCAGCCACGTCCCGGTGGACCAACAGTACCAGATACACCACAAGCCCAGCACCTACGTTTGTTCGGCGGATTGGGAGACGTTACAAAGTATCGTGCTCCACCGCCTCCTGCCGCCAACTCACCCGAATTCGAGGAGTATCTGATCCAGGTGTATGAGCAAGGGGGCGTGAATTCTACAGCCCGCAGCGAGTATGACACTGAGACGGCGTGGTATTGGAAAGAGTCAAGTCCAATGTAAGCCCAGCATGGCGATTCCCGTTTAACAAGATTAATGCATTCTAACGGTGCATGTATATATAGTGGCTGGAACCGCCTCGCAAACTTAGTCGTAGGAGATAGTCTAGCAAAGGACGTACTCGCCTCTGCGAAATTCTACGCAAAACTAAACTACGCACTCGCCAATGCTGGAATCGCTAGCTGGGACACAAAGTACGTCGTCTAGTAAAATTTCCTTTTTTCTTTTTAACATGGAACTACTCTCCATATATAAAATCGTTGCTGGAGCATACCATATCCCTAACCACCTCACTCACACAGATACTTCTACAATGCCTGGCGCCCCATAACCGCCATCCACCACCCCACAATCTACCTATCCAGCGGTCTCAACCGTTCAGATCCAACCTGGACACCCCTCCTCAACCCAACACCAAACCACCAAGACTACCTCTCCACACACGCCACCTTCGGCGCAGCCGCAGGCGCCATCATCCGCGCCTACAACAACAACTCCGACGCCATCGACGTCCAACTCAGCAGCAACGTCACAGATCTCAAACAGGTTATCACGAGACGTGTGACTAATATTTCGCAGGCTGTGGTGGATAATGGGGATAGTAGGGTTTTTGGTGGGATTCATTTCGCGTATGCTAGCGCGGAGGGGAATAGGATTGGGGGTTTGGTGGGGAGGGATACTTGGGAGAAGTTTGAGGAAGGGTGGGAGGAGTTTTAGGGGATGGGATGGGTTCTTTGGAAACGGGTCGGAGGGGGGTCGAGTGTGTATATGTGCTGGAATTAATGTACTTGATTTTGGAGAGTTGGATACTATTGATTGTAAAACAAATATCAACGACTGTTCATTTATCCGTCTTTCCATCCACCCACCTATCTATAATACACTCCCTCCCTTATCTTACCCCTACCTCCATACCTTAATCTAAAACCCCTCCTCAACTCATACTAAACCCTCAACCTACCTTCTTCCTCACCTCCTTTCCCTTCCCTTCCCTTACCCCCCTCATTCATCCCATATATCTATATCAATACCCCCCATGAATCTAACCTAACCTAGACGAACTCAAACATACAAAACCCCCTTATTACTCCTCTCCACTACTTCAACATAAATCTAATCTCCACCATGACCATGTTTTCAGAAATTTATACTTTTATAGAATGCGGGAAATGACATGTGTAAAAGATCTCCGGCGGGGGTGGTTTGTGTTCACACGGGGTTTTGGGAGTAGAGGGGGAAAAGGAGAGAGGAATTTTTTGAAGATGTAGTAAACGACTCTGGTTTCTTTTTTTTTTTAATAGAAGTGATGGGTGGGTTGTAGCGTAACATAGCCATCGGTTTTGGGATATATGCATAGAAATATATGTATACGTCGTCCCAAGACAGTGTGATATTTCTAACCCATTTAACTTTTGAGTTGAAAGATGTGTGTTTATACCGCTTGAAACTTCGGATTGACATCGTACTTGGAGAATCTAAATAGGGTGTATAGTTTTCCATAAAAATATATCTTATTCACTACTGAGTGGCAATTAGACGGCTTCTTACGCGCGGGTTTGTGTCGTGGGGATAGTTACTGTGTTGCTTGTGTGGGATATTTAGTCTAGCTATGAGGTGAAGCACTCAGGGGTTCGAGGGATGTGGATGTGGACTTGGTTAAGTTTGTTTGGATTCAGTTTGGTTTGAAAATTGGTTCGTGTAGTGGTATATGACCACGGAGTTTGGAAAAGATTCCAACACGTGGCTCATGCTGCTATTGCTGCTACGCCTGTAAATGACATTGGGATATCCTGCCCAGTCCGATCCCATCGCCGCCATAAACAACGCCTACCGAGGATGGGATATTCGCCATCCGTGCTCATGTACATACAGAACGCCATACCATACCCAAAACACCTGACACCGATGCAGAAATGGCCTTAGGGAAATGTGACTACAAATCGAGGTTACGTTCACCACCACCGCCTAGCAGCCCTCCCTGCATCCCTATCCCGGCCCCCAAACCCAACACACCCCAGACAGACTCTGCCATCACCAACAACTGCACAAGTCCCGCAGATCAATCGTCCGCAATCGCTACACGCGAATTCGTTGTCTTCTAGCGAGCTTCCTACGGCTACGGCACCCCCGCTATCGACATCCATCGCCATTGCTGCGGTTGAAGCGTCAGCTTGCAACGGCGCGTCGCAGTCGTCGCATCGCGGGGGGAGGTAGGTTGGCGGTGCAAGGGAATGGTGTGGGTTGAGCGTTTGAATGGATTGTACTGGTGGTGCGGATATTTTCCAGAAGGAATGCAGTGTTGATTTCTGGACTGCTGGGGCATGCTGAAGTTGCTGGGCGATTTGAGGCTGACGCGGCTGTGGAGGATTTGTAGGGATTGGAGAGGCATGCGGGTGGAGGCGTTGGGCTTGGAAGAGCTTGCTGATTGTGTTTTCTTTGAAGGTGTTAGTGATTAATATTTTGCATTTACTGGAGGGAAGAGGTAGCTGCATACCGTGAATGACGCGCTCATCCGGCCGGTTGTCTCGAAACCTCTTGCGCGTCCGGCTTCCGAGTTCAGCACCGGATAACCGCGAGTCCCATGATCGAGAGAAGAAAGTGGAATGTGAAGATGTGTCGAGGTCCATGACGGAGTCGTAGTTGTCCGGTAGAGGACAAGGCGATTGTGCTTCTGGGGTTGGCGCGCTGCCGAAGCTGGAGATGGAGAGGGGAGACGAATCAACGGATCGCTTGCGTTTGAGGCCCATTGCTGCTGTAAATCTGGTGGGATGAGATACTAGCTGGATTAATGTAAAAGTTTGAATGTTTGAAAGGTTGTGGGTGGGAGTGATGGAGGATGAGTTGGGAGAGTCAGACGGGGGTAGATGGGCTGATGATGAAATGCGGAGGCTGGCGCGAAAATGGAGGTCCGCGACGCGCCCGCGTTCTGTGGAGAGACGGCTGAACACCTCCTCAGGGTCTCACACAACACACCACTCTACAACGGCAATTGCTAAATTCTGAAAGGGTTGACTTTCTATAGAATTGCCTGAAAATAAAGCAATCACATCCTTCCATGAATAACCGTGTGAAGGCGATTTCTGCGAATGTTGTCATGCAATGCGCCATTCCTAATCGAGGATCTTAATTGGAATGAACATGGCATTTAGCCCAAAGATAGCCACTTGCTTATTCTATAAGAAAGACATGAGTCTGGAAGAATGCATTTCCCCAACGTGATTGAGATGATTTGAGTGTAACATGAGAAGCTAAATATGGATTCTGGAAGCGCCTTACAGGTACCGGAGCTACCTGGATAGAAGTACCCCACCATTCCCAGCTACCCCGCGAGAGCTGTAGTAGTTTATAAACAACACTCCTTCCATCATTGAACCTCCCAACTCTTTTACTCAAATTCTATTCCTCCCCATATTCCCGGCCATCACATCTTCTATACACAATGTCTGCCCGCGAGGCCTCTCACGCCGGATCTTGGTATACCGACAGCAAGTCGCAGCTCTCACGACAGCTTGACGGCTGGCTTGATGCAGTTCCCTCCTCTACGACCCCAATAGGCACAGCGTCCTCTCAAGCTGGAGAAGTCTCCGTTCCCTCACCCGGGGCTCGAGCCATCATTGCACCGTATGCCATCTAAGTAGGAAGAGTTGTAAAGAAGAGAGGCTCATGAACAAGCAGGCATGCAGGATACTCTTACTCCGGGCCTGCCGCTGCATGGGCCTATGCAACCGTAGACTGGGCTAAAGCGTGAGAAATTCACCCTCTAGGAAACCCTTAAGCTCATATATATGAACAGGAAGCGTGTATTTTTACTTGGCCCCTCCCACCACCACTACCTCAGTGGCGCTGCAACCACCAAATTCGACACCTACGACACCCCTTTGGGTAATCTACCCATAGACAAAGATCTAGTCAACCAAATAGCCAAAGAATGGAACCTCGAAATTATGTCGTCGAGCGTGGATGAAGCCGAGCACAGCCTAGAAATGCACCTACCCTACATCTATAAGATGCTCTCCAAGTAACTAACCCCTAACTCATGAAACATTCCAATGGCGTCTAACATGTATGGTAACAGACACTTCCCACCCAACGACCTCCCACCCCTAATCCCCATAATGGTCGGCAACACCTCTCCAACCACCGAACGCACCCTCGGCAAGCTCCTATCCCCCTACCTCAAAGACCCCTCCAACATCTTCGTAATAAGCTCCGACTTCTGCCACTGGGGCTCCCGCTTCCGCTACACATACTACCAACCCTCATCCGGCAGCCCGCAGAACCTACGTTCCTCGACCTCGGTCCCGAAATCCCGGCCCATCCACGAGAGCATCGCTGCTGTTGATCTGGAGAGTATGGATGCGGTGGAGACGGGTGTGCATGCGAAGTTCCTCGAGCAATTGGAGGAGACTGGGAATACGGTTTGTGGCAGGCATCCGATTGGAGTTTTTATGGCGGCTGTTGAGGCTGCGGAGTTGGAGGGTCAGGAGCAGGGTAAGGGGAGGTTTAAGTTCTTGAGGTATGAGAGGAGCGGGTTGGTGGATAGTGTGAGGGATAGTAGTGTTTCTTATGCTAGTGCTTTTGCCGTCTTCTAGTGTGGGAGAGCCAACCAGTGGTAGCCGAACAGGTGTGAATGGCTTGAGACTGGGCACCTGGGGACTTGACCTAGCAATTGTGACATTGCTTAACGGTCAAAAGCATGACGAGTATGCTCGACACCTTGGTCCTTTTTCAGATCCATAACATAATAGATTTCTCAATGACCATAGCAATGATCTGAACTCGCGCCCAAAAATCTGACCCTGAACTTGCCAAAATCGGTAAAAATCTAACTCCTATGCGCGAGGGGTGGAGTGTCTCTGGAAATATAATCGTACAGTATCGCAAAATCCCGAATATGCGTTACATGTATGCCTGGCGCGTCGCATCGCAAAGCTCTCTAAAGGGAATATTTCCCAGCCAGGAAAGGAAAATCGGCGAGGAAGTTCTGTAAATCCCAATGCCTCGCGTTGACCAGGAACCTGCGTGACCTCGCCCAAAAAAGGACCTTGGAACAAAAGAGATATCTTACAATCGAGCATGACTGCAAAACCCCAACTGGTATTTCAGGGCCATGCGAACCCCGGACATCTCCCCATCTTCCAAACCCCCAAACCCCCAACCCCCAAACCTCCTCCCTTGACGTCCCCCCTACTCCTAATCCCCATGCTTAACACTCTCCTCAAGCGCCAAAACCGCCTGTTCCAACTCCCTAACCCTCTGACCGACCCTCCTCTTAACCTCCTCAGCAACAGCCCCATCACTTCCCTCGACAATCCCTGTATAAAACTCCAACAACTTGTCTAGTTCCTCGCGCGCCGCTGCCCGATCATCAGCCGCATACGTAGTATTCTTTTCGGTCTCTTCGGTCGCGATTTCGAATTCGTCCCGCGCAGTGCCGTAGAGGTCTTGGATTTCTTCGATTAGCGGGTCGATTTGTGAGGCGCTGGTGGAGGTGGTGGAGGGTGGGTTTGAGGGGGCTGGTTGTTGGGATGTGCGGGTGCTGCGGGAGAATGTTCGCACTGAGCTGAGGGAGTATGGGGTGTCGAAGCGGGTCCATTGGCCGGGGGCTGCGAGGACGGAAATGTTGCGGACTTGGTAGGCGGGTGCTGGGGAGGGTGTACGGGAGCGCGAGCGAGTGTCTGAGTAGGTGTGGTTGTTGTTGTTGTTCAGTTCCGAGCGAAGGGGGAGTTGGATTTGGGTGATTGGCCGGGCACGGATTGATATGTTGCGTGTTTGGGCTTGGTAGGGTGGTGGAGGTGTGGGAGCGCGAGCTGGGCGAGAGAGTCGTGAGTATGCTCGTGTGCTGGGGAGTCGTGGGGAGGTTATTATAGATGCTGGTGTCGAGGTTGCTCGGAGCGTCGAGGTTCGGAGCAATGTCCGAATTGCGGGAGTTCGCGACGCCATTTTGTATGAAAAGGAAAGTACACGTCAAGCAAGGAAAAGGAATTGGTCTGAAGGATTGAGGTGGGAGATGGAATTGAAGGCGGAGCCTGAGGCTGTGAGATGGCTTAGGGTGAGATGAGATATGTCATCGGGGTCGGAGCGGAAAAGTGCGGCAGCTGATCTTCTCCGTCGGCCAATCAACACTCTTCATTCCGATGGTAGCTGAAGTATGGAGCGCAACGATATCAACTTTGAAAGTATTTGCTACCTGTATTTGGGAGAGTGGGCATCGATTTTACATGCAAATGATTTGTATGTATGTGTCACGTCTGGTCTTGGTGTGAGTTCAAAAGCAGACGGGCTGTTGGGCTATGCTCAATGAAAATTCTTCCGCAGCAAAACGCCCATGTGCCCCGCTTTGACCCGTCATTTTCAACGCTTAGCGCTGGTAGCATTCTGGTCACCAAAAGGTGTTGGGAGGTGGAGTTTGGTGAGAAGATATCTGCTACTCAGTGCTCTATATTTTCTACTACGTATATATTTTTTTTATTTTTGAAAATCAATAATCTGTCTGCATTAAGCGGGTGTAGTCTAGTGGTTATGATGTCTGCTTTACACGCAGAAGGTCGGGCGTTCGATCCGCCCCACCCGTAGCATTCATTGAAAAGTGTTTTTTTTGGATTTCTTTTTGTCTCAGTATTGTGTGTTCAGTCAATACAGCATTTTGCCCATACTAATGAGGTTTTACTTTTTTTTTTTGGAATGATGACATTGACTTTTTAACAAACAGACCGCGCATAGAAATATTATCCTCTCATTGGTATTGTCTTGTTTATGTATATTACATATCTATCATTCATGGCTATTCATTCGTACGTCAATATTCTGTCCAGTACCAGATAAAGGCTTCCCAACATCCAGAGCACCAAAACACCAAATACCAATATCAATCCTGCCGAAGCACGCGATACTCGAAACTTTTAGTGGCAATTATTGTCGCGGTCGTGGTGGCTGTTGGTGCTTAACACTCCAACCCTGCACACTCCTTCGCATGCCTAGTGTCTTCCTTTGCTGTGCAGAACCAGTCGGCAACTGTGCCATCGATGTGCTGTGAAAGGTGGTTGCAGGCTTGAAGCTAGAGAAAGATGTTGTTGGTTTTGTTGGTCCTGTATGACTCCCTGGTTCATCACGAGGCTCTTCCCTTTCCACCGCTTCTGCTTTTGTGGGGGAGCTGGATAATAAAATATAACGAGTGCCATCTATATCGGGCTCTGGCTCAAGTCTCTTAGGCTTTGAAGCCATTGGCTCATTACGGGGCCGATGGGTGGAGAAAGGGTGCGGTTTGTGCGCATTATTTTGGGTTGGCCGGAAAGGTGCGTTCGAGATGTCGGACAATGGGCCTTGCTGTGTGAGGGACTGAGAGCGCCCCAGCGATGGAGCTTTGATTGAAGCGACAGGCTCGTCAACTACACTTGACATGTCGCTCGCTGATCTTTTGAAAAAGCTTGTAATGGCGCCTTGACCGGCTGCTCGAGGCTTTACGCCCTTGATACGGCCAGCCCTGCTTTCAGTTCGTGGCTCCTCCTTCGGCGCTGTCCTCTTGGTACTTCCGTATGTTGTACTCACGAGCTCCTTGATTTCCGTCGCTTCTTGTAGGATCCTAGCGTACGTGCTGGCTTTAGTGAACCCACCGGTAGGATTCGAGACGGTTGCCGTGGTCGCTGTGGCCATTGTGAAGGTTGCTTTGTTTCCCATTGTCACTGAAGCTTGTAGTCCGGCAACAGGAGCGGAAGGTCCGGTTTTCCGACGCTTGAAGGATGGCTGGATCCCATTTTTATAAGGGTCAACAATAGTAGTCCACAATGCGTCTTCGCCACTGATCTCTTCTCGCGTCAAAGGAAATTCATCATCCTCAATCCGCTCAACAAGCTCGCGAGCGGCTCCAACATCCACGATTGAGGGGCACGGCCTGCGCAGGATCTGAGCCAGGTCTTGAATCGGAGATGCACCGAAAGATGGGCCGCGAAGACTGAAGTATTTTTGAATGCTACGTGATGACACGAATCTTGATAGGGTCGTTTCATCTTGCCCTGATTGTCTCAAAGGGCAGCTCAGGTAGAGTAATCCCTGGGCTCTAGTCATCCCCACGTACAACAATCGTCGTTCTTCGTCATGATCATCAGATCTCGAGTGTGGAATCGAGCCTTCGTATACAGCGGGAATGAAAACGACTGGCCATTCCAGGCCTTTTGCGGCGTGAATGGTGGAGATGGTAACTTGGTTCGGTTGTTCGCCATCTGGTCTCTCCACCTCAGTAGAAAGTGCCACATTAGCAAGAAATTTAGACAAAATGTCTGCAGCAGTATCCTGGCGTTGTTCTATGCCGTCAACAACGGGCAATGCATCATCAGGCTCGTCACTCTCTATCGTTGTATTTGCCATTTGCGTTGCTTGAGCCACAAGCTCTTCGACGTTCGCCCACCGATCTTCCCAGTTCTCTTTATGCGTTGCCTTCAGGTATGCTTCGAACGAAATTTTCTGAAGCAAATGATTGATGAGATCCAGAAGATTGCACTCTTCTCCCTCCATTGGGTAAAGTTTCTTTCTTGATGTCAGAATTAGGTTTACGAAACTGTCGATACCCTTTTGCGCTTGCGTCGAAATCTTGGTTTTAGGCCTGCTTCTCCCTTGTGCACAAGTGAGTATCAGATTCCACAATGTCATTTTTCCAGTCTCGGCCTCTTCCAGGAGCGCTTTGACGGTGACATCTCCGATTTTGCGAGAGGGGACGTTGATGATCCGCACCAAGGCATCGTTGTGATTGGGTTGATTGGTCACCCGTAGGTAGTCAAGTACAATCTTGATTTCTGCGCGGTCGAAAAACCGACGTCCGCCAACCATCCTATATGGTATTCCAGCCTTTCCAAGAGCTCGTTCTATGGAGAGAGAGAGTGATGCTGAACGAAGAAGTATCGCATAGTCGTTGAAGGTTAAAAGTCCAGCGGCAAGAGTTTGTGTCCGATTAATCTCCCCAACAATCCACTGCGCTTCAGCGGGTGCTGTTGCTAGGTGGCGAAGCGTTGGCTGCTCACCTACACAATGTGTTGGTTGCAATGATTTGCTAGGCCGACTTTCATCTTGTTCAATGACTGCCATCGCGGAGATTAAGATGCATCCAGACGATCGGTAATTGTTCTCCAAATTGATGACAACGTGGTCAGGGTAGTCATTACGCATCCGATAGAGATTCTGTATCTCTGCCGATCGAAAGCCGTAAATGGACTGATCTGGATCTCCAACAATCGTTATACGTTTCAACCTTTGAGCAAGAAGGGTCATCAACTCATATTGAACGTTATTCGTATCCTGATATTCGTCGATGAGCACAGCCTGGATGCTGGCGACACAGGCCGAACTCTTATGGAGCAAGTCCGTGCAACGGAGCAACAAATCGTCGTAGTCGAGAAGATTTGACGCTTTTAAAGTATCTTCATACTCGACATAAATGCAAGCGAATTCATGCTGGTCAACCTGTTTGGTGGAAGCCAGAAATTGCTCGGCTGTAGTTCCTTTGGCTTTCAATCCGGATATCCTCGAGCGGGCCTGTCTAGGATCGATGCTGTATTTGTTGCGTGTGACAATTCGCTTGAGAATAGCTTGACTGTCCGAGGTATCCGCGATGCCAAAGTTCTTCTCAATCCCAATTTCTTGGCCATATCGAACCAAGAATCTCCTCGCGACCGAGTGAAAGGTTCCAAGTATTAGCTTAGACTCGACACCTTCACCAACCATTCCTCGAATTCTCTCCTTCATCTCCCGGGCGGCCTTGATTGTGAAGGTGCATACAATGATGTTCCATGGCTGAAGACGTTCATGATTTATCAGATACGCGACGCGAGCCGTCAAAGTCTTCGTTTTCCCAGAGCCAGGCGGGGCGAGTACCTGGACGACATTGGCGGGGCTTGTAACTGCGCTCTTCTGTGCATCATTGAGACCTTCCAGACACGCCTCCATGGGTGGTAATCGGTATCCGCTTCCATGTGCAAGACAGCATGATCCGTCTGGAGACGGTTGGGCGTTTGAGCTAAAACGCGCAATCACGTGCTACTAACCGAATTCGGTTCACGTGTTAAACCAACCCGATGCCTCTTCAGCTCTGTTCAACCTGTACAACCTCAGGAGACCATCAGTCAAATTGATGCCCGACGACTCTGCGAAAAAGTTGACTCAAGATAGCATGTTTGTTATCACTTCGGAATGTCCCGGGTTCATTTAATTTAGGAGGCTCACAATCCAATCCGACTTCCACTACGTCGCAAAACAACATTTCTGTGAGAAAAAGTCAACTTTCCAAAGCGTTCAGCGGAATTGTACCATCGCACGAGGTTGGTTTATGCCTTATGATATCATCAATCGGGTTCGACAGTGCGACGTTGGAGACGCGCACAAATACGACCCAACACGAATCGTGTAACTTACACGCTCTCCCATGTGCTCTTGGTAACGGTATGTCGTCAGTCCCGAGAGAAGCTGATTTTAATTATCCATGGTTTGTATGGCGAAGCTGCTGGCGCTACTCCGTGCTTTCTCCAGGAATGATTCAGATATGAGATCTCCCTTTGCAATGCATCTGAGCTGCATCAAAGAAGGGTCAGCTTCTTAATTATGGAGTACGAAAGCTGCAATGATCATATGAGGGATCCGAACTTTAATCAAGATATGATCGAATGTCAGAGTAGGCTGTGATCAGTCACACCACCCACACGCGAAAGGGGCCAAAATGTGCTATTCCTGGATCAGTAGATCGGGAGCTTGACGTCTGTCATCAGCCACTTCATCTGGGGTTGTGGGGGCTCAAAAGCAGGTACAACTTAGATCACTATCGCGGTCATCATGCCTATACACCCGCCGTCTTCATTGGTCATATCTTTGTTGCGCGTCGGCGAGTACGCTTCTCGAGACACCTTGGCGTGTCCGAATTCGTATCCGGTAATTTATCTGTGCAGCTCAACTATGTGTTGTTCTACAACTCCTTTAAAAGCAGCTGGCACAAATGCGCAAATTGAGCAGAGAATGCGAATTACGGCCTCTCTTTATTAAAATCATTTCAAGCCTCTGATGTCAAATTTCGGCGAGGCTAACAAGGGTTGTACAAAATTTCAAGAAGTTCGCTCCGAAAGGGAGGTGCAAAGTGGAATACGACCTTGTGTACATGTGTACGGTTTCAGAATTCAGCTTACGACTATGCTCTTTCGTCATAACTATCTTCAATATTTGCATGCCTCCTCTCTATAAAGTCAAAATGAAGTATCCGCTTTTGAGTCCTGCTCTATCAAGTCAATCATTTGTGACTTGCTACGAATAATCTTCCTTGTCAGCTGATGCCTACCATGTATCGACATCTACTTACCATCCTCCTGGCTACTGCAACGGCCAACGCCATAGTGGCATATCCACGTTCTAACCTCGACGGGCGAAGTCTTAACGGACGATGCACCGGAAAGAATGGAGTTATCGGCGTCTGTGTTCCAACTGCTTCATGCACGCGTGATGGCGGGTCATATATCAACAATGCCTGCCCTGACGACCCTGAAGATATCAAATGCTGTACCAAACCATCATGCCAAAGAGCAGCACAGAGCGGTGATTGTCGCTTTGTAGACAAATGCGACGGAGGGAAGCCCATACTCAACGACCTTTGTCCGGGCGGTGACAATTTCAAGTGCTGTGTGACTAGTGGAGGTGGAGGCACACCAAAGCCTACACCCAATCTCGGCGAGAAGATTCTAGCTAAGGCTCAGGAAGCTGAAGGCATTCCTTGTGAGTTACCCCAATCATCCATAGAGGTCATTGTTCACAATAATGTTGCAGACCACTGGGCAGGAGGAAGCTGTAAAGGAAAAACAGGCGGCGGCTTTGATTGTTCTGGGCTAGTTTCTTGGGCAGTCTGTCAGGTCACTGGACGCGATCTCTTCTCCGAAGGTCTTCGAGTTACTAGGAGTATGTACTGTGCTAGTGAGAAGAAACTGAAGTATAAGTAAGACTCACCTGAAAACATTATCTTGCATCTGAGACTAATAAAATGCAATAGGAAGATTAAATGGGCAGATCGCAAGAAAGGTGATGCCGTTTTCTTTGGTGGTAAATGTGACTGCGAGAACAATCCCGAAGGCATTCATCATGTAGGCTTGATGATGGACTCTGGCTACACAATGTGGAATGCATTGAAGACTGGGACAAATGTCAGGAAGGATAATTTCAAGAACTGGGATGAGAAGGCCTGCCCATATGTTATCCGCTTTGCATAGTGGGTGAAACCATGTTTACGGAAAATAATATTCTCGGTCGGGAACCTTTCTTGCGAGAAGTTATAATGCTAAGCAACAATGTAATGTTTTGCTCTTCTGAGTATTCAACCTCTGAACATCTATGCAAGGATGCCGCTATCTCAGTAGACCGAGACTACACCTCACACCAGGTGCTTATTGGTAAGCGCTTGGCCAAGTATCTAAAGTTAAAATTCACGGCGCAGTGTTTTACCTCTCTCCGATTAGTTAAAACCCGCCAGGCCCGCCGCGTACTTTAAAACGAGCCTCTACGCAGCTGTCTGTCGATCGAACAACTTTAGAGCCCTGAAGCTCCCCTAAGAAAAATTAAATATTGTCAATTGAGATACCACAAGCCTACTTGATTCTTCGCTTGATTAAACATTTCCTATTACACGTACGTTAGACCCAGTGTCCTTGTGTGCTAGCACAATGGCTCCAGAAAAGAAGTCGTAGTTCTTATGCACTCTTGTGGTGGCCAAGTCGGCACAAACGCGCTACACGGATTAGGAATCCAAGCACGAAAAGTGCAAGGCTTACCGGGCGGCGTCGTCCACTTATTATACCGGGTCCGATGAGTAGACTCTTCGGATCTCGATGTACACAGCTCATGTCATCGGCGAAGTCGAAAGCTAGTGGTAAGAGTTCTTCGTGGCCGAACTCTTTGACTTTGTCCACCATGCCTTTGCCTCTAAAAGTGCGAAAGCAGTCATGTAGTGGTCGACGCATACGTTAAACAGCTATCCCGCTGGAATGGAAATTGCATGTACCAGGAGATATCGAACTGTGCATGGAAAGAAATACCTGTGTCATATATCTATACCACGCAGGATATGGCGGTGCCAATTGATTATCAGAAGTCTATGGTTGCGCATTTGGAAGAATCGGGGAGACCTGTGCAGACTTTTGAGTTGGAGACGGGGTATTGTCCGGGCTTGACCAAGACTATGGAGGTTGTTGAGCTTGTGAATAGGATTGTTGATGGGATTGAATGATATCATCAATCTTTTGGATAATGAAATTATTCGAAGTCCGCATCTTTAACGAATTTCCTGCATCGCACTATATCTCGTCTAAGAGCGCCTCCTGTAGACTGTGTGTGAGACGCTTTAAATGAGCTGGAAACAACTTGAACGCATTCTTGTAGAAAGTCGCCCACTTCCTTGAGCACATGTGATGCCTATGCTAAGCGACAGTGAATTTCCAATATGAGATATACATGATACCTTGGATTGAGAAGAAAAGATACAAACTCATGAACCTGCGCGCGATATCAGTGAAGGAGTCCCCACATATGCCGGTGATACCGGTGAGTAACAATTTCCCGACTGGCGCATATGATCTTGTAAACGCGTGTTAAGCTCACTAGATCTCTCTAGCTTAGCCATCTTAAGATCGCCATGATATCTCTTCTCCTCCATTGCCCACCATACCCTCCAGAGTACTAGGACAAGTATCGTCAAAGGAATAGATACAGCCCAGTATACCCACATATGTTTCGACATGATTCGGGTATTGGGAGGTTCTGGCTGCCAGTCGAACATGTCCATGCTGAAGAACGTCTAAAGTATATCAGCGGTAGTCATTGGCTGCAATGCAATGGTGGGACTTACAGCGACGAACGTTGGTGGGAGGAAGATGATGGTCATTAGTGCTATTGTTTTCATTGCCGTGCTATCTCTCTTGCTAGCCACTGCAATCATGGCGCTTTCTTCGGCAACAGAACGGCTGATTCTGTTCTCGTCTTGAGCTATGAGACTGAATGTCTAAAGAGATGTAAGACAACGATCAACAGGACACGTCCAAGAGGGCTACAAACCAAATTGATGTGGCTCTGAACTCGCTCTTTCAACACAGTCGTGATTTGTGACACCATAGTCATGTAGAGATTAGTAGTAAGTCCAATACAACCCGCAGATTCTTCTCTGTATCTACTTGAACCGTCAAGCTTCTGATTCTGCAATACACTTTCAAGATCCTTAGCAGTTTGGGACAGAAATGTTCCCGCTTCTTTGCCAAAACTCCCGACCAGTGTAACTGCGCTGAGCTCCGTCTGGCAGGAATGAAGTCGCTTTGTAATATCCTCGAAATTCGTGGGCCCTTGTTTTGAATCTTGTTCTGTGGGTGGGAATCCGAGTCGCATACCAGGGATAGCATAGCCTATTTCGATTTCTGTCTGTAGGAGGGAGTAGTCGACTTTTTGTCTCCATGTTTCGGTCCTTTGTCGGTTGTGTTTGAGAATATGTCGTGGTATAAGAAAAGGTTGCTCGTAGTACGAGCGGTCTTTGGACCCTAGAATTGTGTCAAGGAGGTGGTTGTAGTTCTCTTCTCGTAAGCCGTGGAGAAAGATCCGGGTACTCTTCGTGTTCACATCATAAGTCATGGATATGGCGTCATGGCCTATTCTTCTATAGTTCACCATTTTAAGAACCAATGCTACTGTCGTTAGAGCTTTGATGAATAATGGGATGAGGGGCAAATACAAAACGTTTCAAGCTTTCTAGAATGAGGATTGGTCTTCAGAAAACGAGCAAAGGAGCCATTGCTGGTCAAAATTACGTCTTCGGAGGTGTCATGCAAGTCAAAAGCTTTGCGAATGCTTTCGAACGTCGTTCTAGGGCAACCAAGAGAGTATGGGTGAAGCTTAAAATCGCAATAGCTAGACACAGTGGATTAGACGGAGCTTTCTACAGCAGAAGGATGTCGACTAACATTAATCGCAATGGCATTTCTGGGGCCGTTTTCTTTTCGTTTGAATCTGCAGGAAGGGAATACTCGCCCTTTGTACAAGTTAGGTAGCTGTCGATTCGATCTCCGATCTACATTCGTACCTCGAGATTCAACCATTCTACAACCTTTGGGTAGGGTAACGTGCCATCCCGCATTTGCACCGTGTTCTGGTACACTAGTCAATGATAAATCAATTCGAGGAAATTAGGGTCTACCTACTGCATCATTTGATACCCAAACGTCAAGATAGTGTAGGAACGGCCATGGGGTCGAATCCCTATTGGTCTCTTCAAGCATGAGCTCCACGTATGACGGTATATGCTCTGACATCATGTAAACAACTTATAACTCAAGACGCAATGCGATCCAATGATGGAGTTGAGAAGTGTGCTTGTACTAGAAGTCCCTGAGAATTTATGGTAGGGTGTTAGGCTGCTAGCCGAAAGTTCGCTTTTGGACTCAGCCCTCAGCCCGCAGCCCAGGGGCAGTTCGTTACGACTTGCCATTTGTATCTCTCGCGCGAGTCTTCAATCTTCTGTGGCAAAGGAATTCCATCAGTATACAAGACATAAAGACGATCGGTCATCAGAAATAGTAACAATTCTACTGTCCCTTTTGCAACAGTCGCAAGACTACTCAGCCGGGGTAGGTGGTAAGGGGGTAGTTCGACCTTCACGCTAAAGCCTTTGGAGCCCTTTTCGTACTGCGCGTTTTCTGCGTTGATTTGCGCGCTTTGTGCGAAATCCATCGGATCCACTTGATCGCGTAATCAATTTGTTTGGTCAATACCCTATAACAGCAGGATGGCTTGAGTCTTTTTGCTAACTTATGTATAAAGAAAGCGTAAACGTCTGGAAGACTGGCGGAAAGGTTAACAACCCTCGCCCGTCCACGCCTTAAACGTACCAATGGTCACAACTTCAATCAGCCCCATTCTAATACGCTCAAAGAGCCAATTCAGCACACATGGTCTAATCTACAAAAGAGCCGCAGGCATAGCTGCGTCGAGCTTGCGGCCTCGAATATCATTAGCCCAGCGAAGACCAAAATGTAGCCAGACCGAGCCACAGAGCCATTGTGGCAGCAAGAAACCGGCCGTTCCTTTGTCTATGTCTTCATGGGATTTCTGGACGTTGAAATCTGCTTGGAAAAGAGCTGGAGTCAACACGCTTCGATGTCTGGTTGGTTGCACTATTGGCGACTTTTCAGCAATGTGGTACCTTCAAGCGTTTCATCCGGAAATCAGCATGGAGGTCATCATGGCCATCTCGAGTGTGTAGCCACTAGTCTTTCTCAAAAACCGTGATTCAGCTAATCAATTATAGTGGCTTCTGGAATCAGCTCTTCTATGCTACTCGAAACTACCCTGCTACGGTTCGGTCGCGATCGTCTTCCTTGGCTAATCGCCGCAAAGACCGCGGCAGGCATGAGTACCATCTCCATGCTTACCATGGAATTAGCTGAGAATGCCGTCGACTATCATCTTACTAGCGGGATTGTTCAGTTCGATTCCCCAGCCTTTTGGGGAGCTGCTTTGCTCTCGATGTCTGCTGGATTTCTGGCCCCCTTGCCTTACAATTACATACGATTGAGAAAGTATGGAAAAGCTTGTCATTGACACTTTACGGTCACAGTTACCCATTGTATCAATATCCTTGTATTAGTATTACATAGTTCTCAGACATTTTATACTTATACTCTTCCTCTGTCTCTAAAATAACCCGTCTTGCGTCCATACAGGCAAACTGTGATTGCCTGATGTTTGCTTAAACACGACTTTGAGCATACGCGAAACCAATGTCCAATGTATCAACGGTCACTGTCCCAAAGCCGGTGCTCCCACTCTTCAAATTCAACGTGATATCGATAGTTGCAATGCCACCTCCTTTTGCAGACGACGCTCCAGATTGCGCAAAGTGAAGCAAGTAATTTCCATCCTTGGCTGAAGAAGTACTGATAACGCCAGTTGCGTCGGACTAATGTGCGCGATGTTAGATCACCAAATTGATACGATGTTGAGGGAGAGTAAATCATTAGGTCGAGGAAGAGGACTTACAGTCTTGCCATCAACAGTATACGTAGCCTTGAAGTCCGCCGACGCATTCTCCACATAACCCCGAATATCAGAAGCCCGGTTAATTGTATACGTCCATTTTGGATCCAACCCCAGATCTATGGTGACGAGACATTTCTTGGTCGCGCTCTGTTCGGTATCTACAACCAGGTCGTCAAAGCCAAGTGTAGCGTCATCCTTGATGAGGAACGCTGCCGAGTTTGGGGCGCATCCTGTCCCGGTGGAATTGACGGAGCGCAAAACTGCTTTGGCTTCTGGTGGTGCACGGGCGATGACGTTCCTCGCGATGTGGAGAACAGGGCTGGATGTTGTAGGAAGTGCAGTTACACAGGTGGCGAGAAGCGGGATGAATGCTGAGAAATGCATACTGGAAAATGGAGTGAATTTATCACAACGTGTGTCTACGAGATTTATGTGCTTTAGTGAAGTATTCATAGGCAATGCAGTTTTATATCTTTCTCCGATTACATCGATGCTCAGCGGTGGCCATGCTCCTATTTGCATCCTCGAGCTGTTGTGACATGACTGCAGCAAGGAAGAAGTAGGGGATCCAGGAAATCAATAAAGCTTCCGCAGACACCGATATTAGGTTTAATTGCTTTATATGAAAGTCCAGACAAGCTACAAGCAAAGAGAGGGAGAGAAACGGGATGATGGGTTTCGCTTGAATAGGCTCACCCTCAAGCGAAAGCTTCATGAATACAGGCCTTCGAGTCCGAAGTCAACTCAAATGAACAGTGGCATTAGGTAGTATATAATACTCTTGCTGCGTTGAAACAATGCATTCAGAAGCCGAAGAAGCATATCTTTTGGCCGGCACCGCCAGTATAATTAGTTCTTTAAATAGGCGCGGTCAGCCTTGTATCTTTATTACAGCTGCAGATGGTTGCATCGAGACCACATCTTGAGGCTATGCTTCACTGTTCGAAATAGTAAAGCGGTGAATGAAATCTGGACAAGATTTCGGAAAGATGCTCATCCGGCGTGTAAATAGATTGAAGCGACGCGGGGTTTAAGCACCTCGAAGCGCATGTGGTCTTGAAGATCCGCAAACGAACATGAGCTAGTCGAATACGACGAAGAATCTACAAAGTGCAAATGCAATTGAAGGTCTTTGGGAACGACTTGGAACTCAAAGTTCACGAGGCTTCCATTGTCAACTCTGCCGGAAGCAATTGCCAAATCATGCCGAACAAAACGGGTTAGCCGCACAATGTATCCAGACACGCCAGGATCCGGACTTCGCATCGCACAGCACAACAACAATCAACGGACAAGCGTAAGCACACTACCAAACTTCAATGAGCAACAATGTCTCATCAAAGTGAAACATACCTCGGCACAGTTCTTGTGACTGGAGGCTGCGGCTTCATTGGCTCCTTCATTGTCGAAGCATTTGCTGCGGAACCTACCTGCGCATCTATCGTTGTTGCGTCTCGCAATCCAAACAAATATCGCATACCAGAAGCTACTTATATTCCGTGTGATTTGACTGATCAAAATCAGGTACAGTCTCTTCTAGACAAAGTTCAACCACGAGTGATAGTCCATACGGTTTCTCCAGGAGTCTTCGCTCTCGCAGCAGAGCATTATCGCGTCAGCTATCTGGGAACGAAGTGCATTCTCGAACTTGCAAAACGACATCCGAGCGTGAAAGCGTTCGTATGGACCAGCTCCGTCGAGTCAATTCAGCTAGATCCAAAGGTCAATCACCGCGCCATCAACGAAGGAGAGGCCCCAGTAAACACCTTCGACTCCAAGAACGCCTCCGCTTACGGCCGATCGAAAGGCGCTACGGAAACCCTGGTCTTAGGCACAAACACAGATGCCACGACGGTTGAATTTTCCAATGATGCCAATTGGGCCGGCAAGCTGCTGACAACTAGCCTCCGGGTCACTGGCTTATACGGCCCAAGAGACCCAACAACAATCCCTGAGATGTTGGAAGTTATGCATACTCCAGCCACCAGGATCCAGGTCGGACCAAACACGCTCGTGCATTCATGGAATTACGTTGTCAGCGCAGCAAATGCGCATGTTGATGCCGCAAAAGCACTCTTGGACGGCCAACATCTGAGACCAGATGAGCGCGTGGACGGAGAGGCCTTCTTCATTGCAGATCCAGAGCCAATGAAGATTTGGGACTTTACGAGGGCGGTGTGGAGGATAGCTGGACATGCCAAAGATGACCAAAAGGTCATCGTAATTCCGTTTTGGCTCATCATTCCATTATCCAGGTTTGGGGAATGGTTGTATTGGATGTTTACCTTCGGCAAAAGGCGCCCTAGAGTCACTGCTGATCATTTCGTGTTCATGTCTCAGGGGTGCCATTTCTCCATTGAGAAGGCAAGGAAAAGACTTGGGTACGAGCCAGTGTGCGACACCGAAGAGGGCATTAGAAGGACTGTGCAGTGGTTCCAAGAAAATCAGAAAATCAATAATGGAGCCAGGTCGAGTTGAATATGTCAAGGGATGCTGAGGGATAGGTGTTGTCAGATAATGCGTGGGGTTTATCGCATATTATAATGCTAATTTGCTAAGATGTTAAACGTTCTGCTATTACACATTGGATGTTGTATACCCAAAATGATCAAGTACGAACTCCCGGTTTTCACTTCACCATGTTTGTGTCGGTTTTGGCCAATGTGACCGTCTGGTACCGCTAAGTCGGCTTATCCAGTTTCGTCGGGGAAAATGAGTTCTACATGATCTTTGCCAGTCCGCGCACATTTTGGGGAGGTCTAATCAATGCTTTCGTATTATCCAACGATATGATATACCTTCTCTGGGCGACTAGATAGAAATAGTGTGTATGGGGCATACTAAACTACGTTCTGGGTGATTCACACCCAACTTTGCCCTCTTGCCTTTCTCTGCACAGCAGAACTTCTATACATCCCCCTCTTTGCAGTCCTCGTCCCTACACGACACAAGCCCACAAGATGATGTACTCCCGCCAAAACGCCATCAACGACTTGTACATCTTCTCCCACGGCCTCCTCAACAGCAACTTTCATATTTGTCATGCCGGCGCATCCGAGCGTAAGAACATCCGCACCGTCCTCCACTAACGACTTCCCAACCCGGCACATGATATCCATAACTTCCTTTTCAGGCTTTGATTCTAATTCCAGAACACCGAGATTGCAAGCTTTAACCCCGGCGCAGAAGCCTTCGAAACCGTAATGCCGTACTGAATCTTGTAGCGTGTATTGAGAACGCTGCGAAGTTGCTATAATACCAAATCGGCCACCCAGTGTACGCGCAGCGAAGAGCGAAGCTTCCATGATACCAACAACGGGCTGATTCAATTCTTCTCGGAGCATTTTGACTAAAGCATGGTCACTGTAGCATGCTACTAGAAAAGCGTCGTAGTCGTCTGCGATGGTGATTACCGCTCGGGCCGCAGCGGCCGAGGACATCACATTGTCGAAATAGCCTTCTATTGCTGACGGCGCTGGTCTGGGAGCTGTGAAACCGTACACTGATACGTCGGGGGGAAGAGTGGGTCTGACCATTTCCAGACACGCTTTTGTCATGAACTCAGTTGAGTTGGGGTTGATGAGGAGGATTTTGAAGCGTCTACTCGTCGATACTCCTTGGACTGATTCTAGAGCTTCTGAGCTGATTGTGTCTGGTTTGGTGTTAGTTCGGTGAATGATATCGCTGGCGTTTGTATTTGTTCCATTATCTCCTGCTCCAGCTTGATTCAGGCGCGGAGGCTCTACAACGCCAACCTGCGAAGTTAAGACGGAGTAATGTTCAACGCGTCGATGTCTTGCAAAGTCGAAAGTCCTCGTCTTTCCAGGCCTACACAGGTCGAGGTCGCAAGTTGCTATGATGACCTCGTCCTCATTCGTACTGCTTTCCACGATGATCTTTCCATCTGGTCCTATGATCGTCGAGCCAGCAATCAAATTATGTTTTCCATCATCCCATCCGCATCTTGCAGCACTTATCGAGAAGCATGCATTAGTGTACGAATGCGCCTGCATTACTAGTTTATGGTGAAAGAGCGCATCAGCTTCAGCTTCTTTAGGATCCTGATCTGGTGAACTTCCCCACATCAAGGGGGCAAAAGCAACAGTATTGTATCCACAAAACACAACCTCTGCACCCTGAAGACCCAAGCATCTCCAAGCTTCAGCCCATCGACGGTCATTACATATCATCATTCCAAATATCGGCTCSCCCYGATCCGGCGATGACTCGATTAACCCCGGGACACGAAAAGCCTTAAATCCAAGATTACCAGGTTTGAAATACCGCTTCTCGAGCTGGTTCGTTGCCTCCGGATCCGAGAATGGTTCAAAGTCGCCTGGTAAGTGTATCTTGCGATATTTCGACAGCACAGATCCGGTCTGTGCATGATAATACACACAAGTGTTGAAGTGCTCGCCTTCATCCGTCGCTTCTGCGAACCCAACGCACACATCTACACCCAGCTCTCTAGCTTTGTCGAATATAGCCCGAGAATTTTCCGCTGTGGTTATATCGCCGTGTTCGAAGAAGGATTCGAGTTGCTGTTCATCTTGGATGAAGTGCCGAGGGAAGAAGGTCGTGAAAGTGCATTCGGGGAATAGTACGACTTGTGCACCCTTTGATGCGGCTTCTTGCAAGAGATGAACCAGACGGCCAAGCGTGTCTTTTCGGTTATCCGAGAGGTGCACAGCGCCTACTTGGGCAGCGGCGATGCGAAGTGTTCTTCCCATCTTCTGATTGTTCGCCGAATAAACCTCTAATTGTATATAGCCCCCCAAAGATGCGTGAAGGGCGCATGAGATATGAGCGTTGAAGAGCAGCGGGGTATAGTTCAAACATATGGATTACGATTACTTAACTATGGAGATAGTGCGAGTCATATCATTGGTGTTGAGGGGAAATCATTGGCTTGATAGGTAAAGTTTCGGCATGCCAAATCCCGATGCGGGGAACGGTTGTAGACTACTTGCGGCTATCAACGCATCATGGTTCTTGATATGCAGAAGTATACTCCGCGCCTTGTTTTATAATTTGCAACCCCTAAAAAAGAGCCAGGGGAAGGCAAGTATGTTCTTCTTCAATGGGACGATCTCAGTAAAAGCCAATTCAACAAAAAATCACATGCAATTAACGTCTTAATTTATGGCAAGCACCATGACAGGAATTACGGTTATAGATTCACGAGGTCAAATATGATGAATTGCAGATGGTACACTGCTCAGGATTTTGTTTGTGTAACTGCTCGACAAATTAGAGATTTACAATTACAGAGAGATTTACATTTGCAGTTATATGGATACAGGAAATTCGTACTACGGTCCAAACTCCCTACTCACCTATCCACGATCAAATACTATACTATAAAAAGTCCCTTGATATGGAACTCTTGCACAGAGAACTTTAACTTTCATAGAGAATCTTACAAAGCCTCTATTAGAAAAGAAAGACATATCCATAACCCCAGAACCTAGTTTCCATCATCCGCACTCCCTTTCTAACGCTTCATCCTTTTCACCCCCATCGCCACTCTACCAACTCCCACTCTATGGTCTTCGACTATTGCCTTGATCATCTGTGTATGCTACCCCCTCCCTATGGGAAGAATTGAGCCACGGCTAACCATACGCAATCGAAGAGTCAAACGTAATATACGAAGATACCAACCTTCCTAGTTCCGCACGCACCAGTCAGTATATCATTCTTTCAGACAACAGAGAAAGCAAGTCCCAATAAGGTGTCGAAGAAAGCCGAGCACGTAGAAGCAGATGGTCTAAGTAGCTGGCTGGCGCTGCGGATGATAATGTCTTGGACAGCAGGTTCTTCATTGGGAATTAATTCTAGGAGGGTGAAGATGGTTTCGGTAATGTGTTCAGGAGAAATATTCGTTGGTAGAAGGTGGCGTGGAGGGAAGTGAAGTACGTACTCTTTATGGGAAACAAAATTAACTAACTCGACTTGAATATGTATACATTTGTATTGCGTCGAAAACCACCCCTTGATTTCAAAATCTCCAACATACGAAACTTACTTCCTCCACACTTCTCTCCCTTGCACATCTTTACATTCCTGGTATTCCATATCTCGTATCGTAAAGCTCAAACGACTAATATAAAACCAGATTCAAAGATCGCTTACACCACCCATAACCAACACCCATGGAAACGAACACCCAGGCTTTTCGAAGCGGGGAAGAAACCAGTGCCAGTCCGTACATATATACGTATGCGGGAAATATAAAACAAATAAAATCAATTCATTGCCTATATAAGAAGAACAGACGCAGACGAATCAACAAGTCGAATAAACTTGCGGTTCCCTACATGCACACCCATATCAACGTAGGGGATAACTATGTACAGAGCTCGTAGATGTAGCTGGACGTGTTTTGGGTCTTTTGTATATTTCTTTGGAAGAACTAAATGACTATGTGACTAAGTCTGCGGGCACGGAAATGCCCAGGCTAGTTTGGTCAGCTATAGCTACCATAATGTATGTCTAAATAAACAAAACATGCCATCACCAACACGGGCGACCCCACCTATCTATCGAATCTTCCTTAACATAGGATAATACTCTTGTTAACGAAACACTTTCATATCGTGAAGTGGGCAGCTTGTTAGATTAGATTATATTAGACTGTAGATTCACTCCGATCCCATCACCAATACACAATAACCACATGTTATGCCCCCTCCCCCTTTCCCTTTCCCTTTCCCTTTCCCTTTCCGTTTCTTTTTACCATCCCATACCCTACCATCCCATCAACAAAACAACCCAAAACAGAACCAATACATCATCCTCAAATCCCCGATCCCCCCCCAAAAAAACGGATAATCCAACAAACAGGCAACAACAAACCAAAAAAACCCACGGCATACAAAAAAAAAAAATCCAAAACCCAGTACCATTGAAGATCATCACAAGAGCAGGGCAGGGCAAGACAGACAGGCAGGCATACCACGTGCCCCCACCCTCCCGATCATCACTAAACGCCAACCAACAAGCCAAAGCAAGGCAGGGGAATCGGACATACGGAACGCACACACACGCACACACAAGTTACGATAATCCACTTCCTCCCCAAACCCGCAGATAGTCAAAAGTTCCCGACGATCCAACTACAAAGAAAAGAAAGAAATTTCTGGTTGCCGTTGGGGGATGATGTTGATGTTGATGTTGATCTTTCGGGGATAATGCGATTTTTGTACCTTTTGCCACGTGGGGGGTATTGGCTGAATATTGATATTGTTGCTTTTCCCTTTTCATCTTACTATGAGGAACGTTGATGGTGTTTTGAGTTTTGGATTTGGATTAAGAAGAAAAATAAAATAATTACATTGTATTGTATGTATCTAGGATTGTCTTTTTTGGTCTATGTTGTTGCTGTCGTTGTTACATAGATACATATAAAGCCCGGATCGGGTGGGAAGACTTGTATAGCGTCCTTCCGTCGACTTACCTAGCCTTTTCCGACTGGGAGATTTGAGGTTCGGATGCCTTTTTTAGTTGGAGTGGTTGACTAACTGCAGGTGATTAGTGGATGGCAATGTGGATGTGGTAGGTAGATTGCAGAGGAGGTTCTACAGCACGTGGTAATAGAGTGTGCAAGGCTACTGTCAGCATTACCAACGCACGCGCAGTAGCGCTGCAGATGTGCCAAAGGGCTCGCTATCAATCGTCAACGGCCGTTATACATATTGGTCATTCCAATTGACAACGCACTTAGCGCGGTCCCAAGAAGAGCTTGAAAAGGAGGGACGCGAGAGATCAGATCAGACGAGACCAGACCAGAGGTAGGGTTGGCCAAGGCAAGGCGAAAGCAAGGCAAGGCACACTGCTTGCGCGATATGCGTGCCACCTTCATTGAGCCTATAATACCCAGGCAATATAGTTCCCTGTTGTTGATGCGGTCGCCTCCACACCGCGATTTGTTCGGCGGCGACCGCAGCCACTGGACCAGCGAATTACCATGGTGAGAGCATTGCTGGGTTGGCAAAAGCCCGCCCGCAACCTATTAAACTACCAGTGACAAAAAGTTAAAACTGACCGATTATCACACATCCCCGTCCATAGATGGAACAGCTGCGGGGATGTACGCTGCATGGCTAGCAAGCATCATCGATGCAGCGAACGTGCTCAAAGATCCGATTCCGGGCTCGGTCCGGAGAGGGAGGGATGCTGGAGGGTTGAGGGAGGGGATGCGCGTGTTCTGCAACGTGAGTTCTGCCTGTCCGTCCAGAGTCCCTTGGTATAGCTCGCGTGCTATACCGGAGATCGAAGAGAGAGGTTGGGCAAATCTGGTAGACTCGAGACTCGAGCCTCGCGTAGCGGGGTTGAAACTCGTGCCTGTGTTGGAACACCGAAACATCAAACCTCTGGGGGACCTCGAGGTCCAAAGCTCGAATCGTGAGGCAGTCCTGCTTCACTACCGTGTATACTCTACGTCGCACGGATGCTTCTGTGACAAGTGATTTGGAAGATCACGCCGCGTTCAAAACCCTCCCAACCACCGGTCTAGGGTCATATATATGCAACTGGAATATCCCTAGAGCTACCCAAAGGGGGACTGAAGCTCCCAGAAAGGGGCGCATCGACTATGCGCAGTCCCTAAAGCGTTCCAGAAGCGACAGGTGACTGTCGCCACTTGCCACAAGGTGCGTCGGTTCTTGACACAGGTGCCGAATGTTTCCTTGCTTTTTAAAGACGATCAGGCAGAGCCTGCAGAAAAGCCAGCCTGGGCGAGTTGGCGCTGCTGGGGATGGAACGCAGTCGACCGCCAGTTGTCCCTTTCACATGTCTGATTCAGGTGCTGCGTGGGCTCTTAGACCGGGTTTGACCGTTTGACTCTGCATGCAAAGCGCAGTCTTACGTTTGGAAAATGGTGAACTGGATATTGATGACCTGCCAGTATCTAGTGCCGCAGCAAACGGTGACAGTGACAGTGCACAGTCCATGTTGCGGGTACAGCAATCCGATTCACTGGCCATAGAGGCGACTTTAATTGGCGAACAGCCTCCACGGTCGAGATCTGCTCCCCCCATAAATAGATCCAAGACTTGCGCTGGCCACGTTGTGGCGAACCGATCCCCTGAGAAACGAATAACGTCGAAGAACAGACGCATCGCCAACTGCAGAGTTGGGGGCACATGACCGTGGTCATTTAGGCTGCGCAATGGCCCCCTCCCGTGTACGCTTTCAGCAGGTGTCCGCAAGAAGTTGGGAGGTCCAAGATCAACATTACGTAGAAAGATGAGCTTGGACGTTGAGAATCAAGAAAGAGCTCCGTAAGCTGGCATTTCTCAAATCCAGCTGGGCGGATCGCGCATGAAATATTGGAGCGGCCGGATTGGTGATGGCACGAAAGAGGGTATGCAGCAATTCATAAGGTACGGGGGCAGATCAGAAGCATGCAGGCGTATTGTGTAGGGACAGTGTAAGACAACTGACATGGCATACCTGGGCTTCGAAGGAAGCAATAATGTCGGACCATGTCAGGCCGAAGATTATATGGCAGCTGCAAAGGGCGGCGCGCCCCGATGCGCGAAGACGATTATGATTTACGCAAATTGAGCATCATGGTCCGCCGCCGTTGCGTGTGCTTGACCGTTGGCGACCAGATATCTGGTCATGATTCGGGATAGTAGAGAGTAGAGTTTGGCCAAAAATGACGGGTAAATACGGCGAACTCCATGGTTCTGTTCTGGAAGGACTCAGGAGGCCTCGAGGAAGGATTAAGGTTTCTTTCCAACGAGGATCGTATTCGCTTTTGACGGGTGTTCGCCAGCCATCCGCGAGTCGATGCTCCACCGCTCGTGACCTCGCGAGCGGGTAAATCCTGAGTCTGATGGCCCTTCGGCGTGATGAGCAGCGAAGGGTGGACGTCGAATGTGGGCACTATAACATTTTAGTAAAGAAATCCGGGCCAATTGGGAGGCTGGAATTTCTGGTAATTACCTGCAATGAGCCCCTCATGAGTCTTATCCGCGTTTTAATGGGTGCTAATGCTGGTCTTTATTGGGAACATGTGTCAGGTACTCTGCAGGGGACCTGTGGAGCACGACCGTGCAGTAGCGCTTGTTCATACACAAAACTATACGGAGGGAGACTGTACAATAATACGCGCCGCTATTACCAAGGACAGGCCGGCCTTTTGGTCGTCGCATACATAGATTTTGACAAGTTGTCGTGCAGCTGGTCCTGGACGTGGTGCACTCGGTGCGTATATGGATGAATGCACCGCGCCCGGAGCGGAACAGATATTGATAGGGAGTTGCTGCAGCCCGACAATGACTTGCACAAGTTCATGAGGCCCAAACGGTGAGCCTGGAGGGATTCGATATTATCCTAGATGAGGCATATCTAAACGGCGATCGTGAAGGGGACCCCATCCATGGGGAACGGTGGGGAGTACGTAAAATGGTTTCGTGGAGGTTTGAAACTCCCGTGGAAGTGCCCTGCATGTTGATAGACAGGAGGCAGCGCCGAACGAATCAGACCATATCAACCTCAGCTTGCTCAGGCCCTGCTCTTGCGCCCGACATGGCTTCTTTGTCTCATCATTCACCCATAGTCCACACCTGAAGGTGCTAGGGACTCCTTAGTTAGCAGAAGTGATGAGGCTGCGAGGGAACTCGCAATTCCCGCACTGTCGGTAAATTAGCTGACTCTCCTAGCATCTGCTCGGCACCGAGCACGACACATTGGTCGATGCGATGCGACAGTAGTCTCTGGCTTGGGGTGGATGGTCAAGATGAATATGGGCTAGTCGCGTGACGCCCGGTCGCTAGAAGGTGAGTTGGAAATGTTGGAAGGGGACGGGTGAGCGTTCTAGCAGATGTAAATCGCAACAGGACGGTTCGGATCGACTTCAGCCCTGGCGGCCGATTTCGTCATTCGTCATTCATTGGGGGCAGCGCTACTACATACCCAGTTCAAAAATAATAGAGTTTCTGGCAAACTCGAGTTCGAGGCAGGCCCGGACGACTGGCTGAACAAAACTTCCGCGACGCGAGACCAGATTCAAGAAGTGCCGGCGTGTACCCAAACCCAGTACCGAAACGACCCGGTCCCTGGCAGCACGCAATCAACTCCTGTGGTGTCAAATCTTGCTTGGGCATGTCGCACAAAATGCACAGGATACATGTATACTATGTATGTACAAGTACATACATCAGGATCGATGTATCCGCGTGTGGTGTGTGCTATCAAGGGGATTTGGGCGGGGTCAAAACGTCACATGGGGACAAGCTCCATAATGTCAAGGGAATCGGAGAGATGCTCCGGGCACAGAGTGCGAGGTAATACACAGCTGGTGCTCCAGGACCGGTGTCGGCGTGTCATGGAAAGTGGGATATCTCTTGACACTTCTCTTGCACTGGCGAATCACCAGTGCCATTCATCGCGATCTACGGGGACAAGGCGACTTTCCGCACACATCAAGCCGTGCAAGATGGCTGGCGCGCAATTCAGCCGCTGTTCGCACGCTGCTCAATAAGGAATAACAGGAGGGGGGTCGAAAAAGCAAAAGGTGGGTGATTGGCAAAAAGCCACAGGTCAAGTCATGGGGAATGACGAAAGGGCTCAACGCGTCAGGCGATCCACTCTCATTTCGTTTGGACAGGAATGCTCGATTTGGAAGAGTCTGCCCCAGTGCTCCAGGAGTGTGGGACAGGAGAAAGAAGAGAGACGCTGGAGACGGACGATCCGAACAGGTAAAGAGCGAGAGAGTGAAAGACAGAGGGAACGAAGAACGGGCAATTCGGACGGATGAGTAGGGGGCATTGGAGGAATAGGCAGATTTCGCGCAATAATGGCGCTCAGTACTTTTGGTAGCTGTTGGGCGGTGGGAAGAGATACCGGGACGACTAGTGGGCAGATAGTTGGCAAAGGCAGTATCCGTATGCGGCGCCAACGGGCAAAAGGGCATGGCAGAGTCAAAGTGCCAGGTTCTCCTGAAAAAAAAAAAAGAAGAAGAGAAAATGGCCTTGAGTTTGACTGGGGGGAAGTGGAACCGACAGACTGGAGCCGGAGAAAAAGGTGGAGGGCAGGGCGAGCTTCTAAGAAAGGCGGGCGAATCTTCGATGGCCTTGAAACGGGCAACTCCTGGTGGCTCTGCTGTGAGCGATCAGCCCGACTCCAGCCCGCCGTCTGCAGAAGCCATGGCACCATGGCCCCGGGAAGCAAGCTAGCCCCTTTTCAGCCGCTGGCCCTGGTATTGTGGGTTGTGGGCTGAGGCTGGGGACAAGAAGCGGGTAGAGTGACAGAGAGAGAGAGAGAAAGGCGGGAGAGTAGCGGTGCACCTTGCAGATTGGCGTATTCGCGCCATGAGCTGCTGACGACATGAGAAGCTGTCTCTCTCGAGGCCGCGCGCACTACTGGGGGGACTGAATCGTGTTGCGCACAAGTCTATATCGCCGAGTCGATACGTGGCGACGCAGCGCCGATGAGTGGTGTATGGTGATGATTATGGTGGAGCTGGGCTGGGGCAATAATTGTACTGAGCACCTGCACAGTATACAGGAGGGCCCCGAGAGCGCTCGGGGAGGCCCAGCGAATCGACGTTGGGCGGGGCTCGAGGGCCGATGCCAGCGCCGGTGCCAGTGCTGGTGCTGGTGCCAGTGCTGGTGCCATGACCGCAACTCAACAGTCATGAGTGAGGAGTGCTGTGAGTGCTGTCTGTCCCTGCGCTGGTGTTGATGGAAGATGCGGTGCAATGCATAAGAGTAGAAACGTGCGGCTTATGCCTGTCCTGTCCATCATTGGCGCTCTTTTTTTTTTTTGTCCTGCCTCGCTCTCGACTGTTTCTGCAGTGTTGAGTATGCCGAGTATACCTACAGGCGGCGTGGCATTCATGAGGCCGGTGCTGGCCGCCATCATCCACGACGCACGCGAGAGCAGTAACTCATCTTCGTATGTACTCAGAGACAAGTGCGCCTGAACCTGCGCCACAGGGCAGTTGAAATCTAATTGTCAATGGTACCCGGTCAGAGCAGCCGCTGTTAAGATGAATTGGATCCCGGGTGCATTAGCCCTGGCGCGGCCTAGCAGCCACTGAACGTGGGCGCGGGGGGTGAGCGGGTGACGGGTGACGGGTGACGCTGGCCTGGCGGTGACAGTCAAGGCGAAGGGCATGACGGTGAGCGTGAAAGGTGACGCTCCATGACAGACCCACCATTTGCCTTGCCCTCGTGCAGTGTACAGTGCGTGAGTGCATACTTGCTATGTACTGTATGTATACATGCGGAAAAGTAGCAGTACGGATAGTCACAGATGTGTACTGGCAATACAAGGGTACTAGGAAATAATGGGACGCTGCGGGGTGCGAGCGCGAGCGCGAGCGCGAGGCCCAAACAAAGTATGGAGGATCCAAGTGTGCTCTTCTGTGGCCGAGATCTCTCGCATCATCCAACGAGCGTGCCGTCTCCCGCCATGGCGTCTTCTGTGCTTGTGTCTGTGTCTGCGCTTGTGCTTATGCTTGTGCTTGTGCCTGTGCTTGTACTTGTACCCTACCTTGTGCTTGCCCTGGGAGCAGCTTCTGGGCAGGTGAGACACCAGGAGCGGGATAACGTGCGAAGCAATCGCGGCAACAAAAGGAAAAGGAAAAAGGGACGATGGGAAAGGACTGCTCAGGACTAGGGGCGGACAGGCTCGACAGGCTCGACAAGCTCGAACAAGAAAAGAAATGGCCGCCTCGGTGCACAACAGCGTGATGTGCAGCAGAATTCGGGTTGGTCCTTGGTCTCTTGCCTCGACCCGCCCCGTCCAGCCAATAAGAAAATTGGCTCGCTCTGCAATTCCGCATCTCATGTATGTCTGTATGTATATCAGCGCGCGCTCCACCAAGTATCCTCCGAGTACAGAACGCTTGGTGCCTGCTGCGGGTCCCCCTACTGTTCCCCTCCCTACCTACCATAGCTACTCACCTCATGTCCCCCCCAAGCACATGATCCAATCTGCAATGCGGCAGGGGCTCCGACGCGCTGAGGTTTGGGAGCCCAACGCTCTGCCTTCTTCTTTTTTTTTTTTTTTTTTTTTTTTTTTTTTTTTGACAGCCGTCTACTCTGCACGTTGCGCTCAAAACGGTCCTGATGGAAAGGCCGAGACGCTGGCTGCTATTTGACAATCTTATCCCCCATGAGAGTGTCCCGAGTTCCCCATCGGTCTGGAGGAGGAGGAGTGACGTGCGGGAGCAGGAACCCATGTAGATACCGTATGTAAGTAAACCGGTAAGTACGTAGTGTCACCATGATGATATTACCATGGCCCACTACCGGTGACCCTTCTGCCTCTGAGCCCAACCCAACGTGCCAATCTTTGCAGCCGGGAGAGGCAATGCGCATCATAAACGAGCCTGAGCTCAGACCTGGCAGGCATAGGCAGTGCTCCCCCCGAGCTACCCCCAGATGCAGAACCACCCCCACGGAACACTCTGCCCGTGATTTGCTGTCCCAGCGCTCTGTGCTTCGATCCGTGACTATTTCGGTCCGACCTGGTCTCCGCACCGCCCATGTGAGGGTGACTTGTCCAACAGCAAGCAAAGCTTTGGCAAGGGTCCGGGTCACGGCTGCTCGAGGTCACGATGCCCTTTGTCATGAAGCGCCAGGAGGGAGTTTGTGCAAAAAGGAATAATAGTAGGTAGACCTTGGACGAGAATGGGAAACGCCGGACATCCAGAGCGGTGTTGAGATCCCCCACATATGCCAAATCGTCCCAGATTGACCGCCTGCCAGGCACACACTGTGTCGGCCGAGCCTCGACGCACCTTGATGGCGCCGAAGGACTCGTCACTGGACTGTGGCGGCCTTCAGTAGCATCAATGCAGGTCTAAGTTTGTTATGGAATCTGGCAGGCTGGGTGTGGTGGGGCAAAAGGCGGGAATCCGTCCCCTGGTGTGATGACATGCTGCTCATGCCGGACAGGATCCCTATAGTAGCCAGCAGGGGAGCAAGACTTGCCTGGCCCGAGTATAGTCTGACCACTTCCCCAGGCCCTTATGAATTGTTCCGGGCAATTTTTATGTGCGCCGTGACTCCCTGGGTATTTAACGTCGCGTTCTGCGGCTTGAGCTTGCGCTTTAATATGGGGAGCTGGAGTCGGAGCATGGAGCATCGTAACGTGCATGAGAATCAAGCATCAAAGCGACCATGTCGGACAGAAAATCGGCGCAATGTGCAGCAATGGACACGCCGCAGACGCAAGCAGAAAGCCAAAGGCATGACAAGAGTGGGGAGGTGCACTCTGGCCAGCGAACAGAGGACCAGGCGTCCTCAACCAGGAGGGAAACAGTCTCTTGAAGGAGCTCTAGTGGAGTACCTTGGCCATGATTGCCTTTTTTCACTTGATTTCACTGGCTTGCATCTGCTGAGCCGTCATCGTGTTCATCATGGCTCCCTAGGCATGGTGTTCCTTGCAGGCCAGTATGAAGAGACGGGCATGGCCATACGGGATACTTCTACGCAGACTATCTGCCAGGACAGTCTCGTAGTAGGAAAAGGAATGAGTGAAGACTAACTATGATGGAGAGCTTGTGCAGCGCCAAGAGAACCCGTCCATTCATGGCACACGCTGTTGGGGACGAACCAGGGTGTTTCCGCCGGATACATGTGTGAATGATGAATGGGTGGTGATGGTTGAGGATTTTGCGGCCCTGAGTCCCTGCAACGCTCTCTGCTGCAAACCAGACAGCCGGGCACGATGCTCCATGCTCCCAGACATGGCAGAACGGGGCTGCCAATAGAAGTGCTCATCACAATTGCTCGTGGGTTTTATTTATTTGAGACGACGAGCCTGTTGAGCTTTGCTTTTGCTTCTGCTATGCTTTGTTGTGCTGTGCTGTGCTATGCTGTGCTGTGCCCGCAAATCGTCGCCGGCCGTACCTTCTTCTCCAGGGAGTTGTTGTCGCACCACCATTGGCATTGCGCTTACGTCGCTTTGAGGACCAAAAAAAAATACTCGAACAAAGGCCAGTGGGAAAAGGGAAGTAAAGAGATGATCAAGGTACTAGGCGGGCCTTGAGCGGCGCTACTGGTATGGTGCCTCAAGCTTGCGGCCCTCGTGCCTTGATGGCCTCCGCCGCCATCAACGCGCGCTGGCCGGCAAGCTCCCAAGTGCCCGCGGTGCCCGCCGCTGCGGTGTGCGTTGTATGCGGGCAGGTGGGCGGGAGGGCGATGCCGGCGACAGAGAGTGTGCGTGCTGAGACGGGGCCAGGACAGTATAGTAGTAGTGAAGAAAAGAAGGGGCAAGGAAAGGTGTGGATGGTGTGGTGTGGTGGGTGTGGGTGTGTGCAGATGGATGGTAGTAAGGCAGTAGGCAGTACGCTACAGCACACCATGTGGTGCCTCTGTACCGTATACAGTTCAACACCTCGTCACCTCATTCCCTCCCTCACCTTCACTCACCCACTCACCCACTCACCCACTCACCCACTCACACGCACCCGCCCGCCGCCTCCCGTTTCTCAGGGTAAACATTGGTCTTAGCCAGGTCGGGTCCCATCCGAGAACATGCTGTCATTCTTTGTTTCTACAGACATGTATCTATATAGCCGCTATGCCTCATGGTGCGCCCACAACTGCAGGCTATGCCACCGCCATCGATCCTAAGCACTACGGACTTTCAGCAAATCGTAGTCACAAATGGCAGCAGGAGTAGGAACAGGAACAGGAGTAGGAGTAGGAGTAGGAAGAAGGTTAGCAGCATGTGCATCCCTTGAGAGTACATACACACAGTTATGTATGTACGTACCAACTGCATAGCTACCCACCTGCACATACTACATAGCCATGTGCTGGCCGTGCGAGCTGCTACTGTAGCTAACACAGCCAGACCCATAGCTAGCCAAAGCCAGAGCGTGAGCCAGAGCCAGAGCCAGAGCCAGCTCCCGAATCCCGTCTTCCGCACGCACATGGCGCTTGTCCAGCCGTGCAGTAGCGCAGCCTGGTGTGGTCGTCTGTTGCGTCGTCTGTTCCATGACCTCTTCCTTGACCACCACCACCACCACCACCACCACCACCTTGACCACCTCGACCTCCTCCACCACCACTACCCTACCCTGGATACCCTACCCTTACACACTCGCTCACACACAGACACCACACCCACATCAAACCCCCCCGGTCTGCCACCGCCCGCAGCGCACACACCCACACACCCCTCCCCTCCTCCCCTCCCCTCCCCATCATCAACCCACCCCTGGTCAGGCCCTGCCCACCTCGGCGCACACGCCAGGCGCATCGACAAAAAGCCGCCGACAGGGAACGGCCTTGCTATGGACCTCATCCGCCCTGCTTGTCTTTCCAACTTACTCTAGCGCCAGATGCTGCCAGGCAGGCAGGGGTCTGAGTGCTGAGCATGCATCATTAACGATTGCTGCGCTGCACTAATCCCCAATCCTCCTCGACGCACTTCACCGCACTTTTCTTATATCAGTGGCGGCCCTTGCGCTTTGTCCTCTTGGTCACGGGCTGATATACCCTACTCTTACTGCTCCCCCATCCACCTGGTCCTGTTTCCTCCACCTCCTCTACCTATTCTCCAGTTTCTTCAGCTGCATACCACCGTGCTCCATCTTTGTCCTCCACCCCATAGGCTCTGTTATACCGTCAAGCTGTCCAATTGCAACTGCAGTATGGCATTTTGCCTTAACATCGACGCCTGAGTTGCTCTACTGCTACTCTAATATTGCTCGTATCGTGGATCCAGCCGATTTGTGTCGCCTTCGACTATCTTAGGATCATCTCCACCTACTGGCTTTGGTCTTTGAGTCCGGAGCTCTTCCTATCGAACCGTTTCCCTGCAGTCTGGGTCGTTGTCCCTCGCGGCGACCCTGTTCAAGCGATTCAACCTGGCAGCCCAAACGCTCCCCGCCATTCAAAACCCTCACGCTCATTATCCATACCGATTCCCGCCCTCGCTGACTCCTCCGTACAACAACGACCCTAAGCCGTACCTGGACGATTCCCCGCTTCCGCGCCGGTCTGGCACCCCGGAACCAGACCGCTCATGGTTGGGCAATCGAGAGCAGAGGGGCTCTGACAACAAGATCCTGATGTCACGGCAGACCGCGTCAGGATCTCAGTCAAGCGCGGTGGATGATGCCTCGAGGAGACTTCAGGCGACTCCACAGGTTTCCCCTACACGGCCATCCCCGGGAATGCACTCGTTACAGCGAAATGCTTCTCATGATGGCGTTGTTCAGCAACCGCTCTCTCTCCCCCCTCTACGCCACTTGTCAAACACCCCGCCAACCCCATCCTCGGATCGAAGAGCTGGAAATCCACTTGGTGTGCACTCAATCTTAAACCCACAGGCTGAACTAGCAGAACAGCAGAGAAATCGAAGGCGCAGTGCCTCACAGATGGAGTCTCCTTCTCCAGTAGAGACGCAGCCCTCGCATAGCCTTCCCTCCATCAGTCGGCCAACCAGCGTCGACTCTACTGTGGATGAACCGTTGCCTACTAGGTCTTTCCAACCACCTGGTAGGCCGTCAGGAAGACAAATGATGAGCCCAAGATCGCCAACGCTTCATCGCACTCAGAGTTTGAGCGTTTTGAATCCACCGACTGGGACAATAGATGCCCATGCATCCCCTTTTCTCTCCCCGAGTATCCGCTCGTATGGACCAGAGGGAGCGACTTCTGCTCCTTCTATACACACGCCCCCAGTAGGGGGGCGTGTCACGTATTTTCCAACGGTCCCGGCCCCGCCAACAGCTCCTACTCCACCGCCCAATATGAGTCGCGGTGAGATGCGGCGGCCCAGCGTTAGCTTTCCACAGTCCGGTAGTGCCAGTCCTATTGCGTCCTATTCTCCATACAGCCAGGCGGCATCGATTGCTTCAAGCCAGATGGATACCTCCAGTCAGCAGGGCTCCTATATGGCGAACTCCCAAGGGCCAGATTACAAACCGTCCATATCGATGGAGACGGAACGCAACATGATCCCCATGGCGCCTTCCGGCCAGAGCACTATACAGATGATGACTATAAAGAGTCAGCAGGGCCATCATGTGCAGATTCCCGTTGATGTGCAGGCAGCATCCAAGGTGGCTGATGAAAAGCGAAAACGCAATGCGGGCGCTTCAGCCAGGTTTCGAGCTCGTCGCAAAGAAAAGGAACGTGAGGCATCACTTAACATCACGAGACTAGAACAGCAACTCCGCGAGTCTCTCGAAGACATTGAGTATTATAGGGCCGAGAGGGATTACTTCAAGAGTATAGTCTACCAACAACCTGGTGCTGAGCGACATTACGCTCGTCCGCCCTCTCCTCGCCTGAGGCGTTTATCTGCAGCGCCTTCCAACGCCCCCTCTTCTGCGGGTGGGGGTTCTGGATCCCCTTACTCCGCGTACGACGAACTAGAATCGACTAGAGAATCAGAGCGAAATGTTCGCCGAAGAACAAGCAGTTATCATCCAGCTCCAGGCCCTCCACCTACACAGCTAAACGGTTCAGGACCACCAGCACAGTCTTATCCATCCACCACATACGCTCCGGTCAACCAGCTGGGCCCCCCAACTGGGCTACCCACAGCCCGTCCGCCCCCATCGCAACAATTCGATCCTCGGGAGCAAAGACCACTCCCGGAACTACAGGGCCATTCGCAGCGACCCATCCTTCGAGATCCCTTTGCTTCCGAGCCCCGCCCGTATGACAACAGACATTGGGCACCCGGTCCAGGACGGGAGAATTGATCTCTGAAGCCCAACTCCTTTCAATCAGCGTAAGCAGGGCGCCCAACCAATGGCCCTTCATGATGGGACTCCTGTTAAACCTATCGCATCCACCTCCTTCTCTTTTTTTGTGTAGTTTGATACCCTGCAACAGCCAACATCGGCAATGTGTGCATTTTTGCGTTGTACATGGGAGGTTTTGATTGCGTTTTGTCCTTTTACACTGTTGTTCTCAGCATTGCCCGGCACACGGAATGGCATAGGCAGCCGCCACGAGCTGCGAACCCTCGGCATCGTTTTGGTTCTGTCTATCTTAGCCTCAGTAAAAAGACAGCTATTTCTACAACTATATCCCAAGCGTGGGCGACTACTCTGCTCCTACATTTCTTAGCCCTGTTTTATCCAGGTCATCATCATGTCTATCATATAGACTACATATTAGAGTGCTCTATCCTCACGGATACTTCTATCTCCATATCCAGAATGTTTATTTATCTAACAAGAAATTCACACGCGCTCAGCTGGACACCATGTTCTCCTTTTCTCCTTGTATTATACCCACATAAAGGGTGCTTTTATTGGATGGAATGGAGCCCGATCCCGAGCGTGGCGACTAAACTGCCACGCCAGATGGATGTATTGTAACAGGATTTCATTGCGGCGCCGCAACAGCAAATTCAATGCAGCCCAGCCAATGCAACGTTATTCGGCTCCTTTGAGTCAACTAGCGATCGATTTCCTATGTCTCCTTCCGGCCCCCCATTGTGTACTATGATCCGCAGCCTATCGTACGCAAGCACAACGAGGTTGGTGATGACCAACATTGGCGCATGCCTGCCTGCTCTGCCTCATAATGCGAGCTAAAGGCAAAGTACACCGCTGCTTGAGTTCAAAGTGCCGCACATGACCACCTCGCCTCCGACTCAAGTATCCTGAACCGGATCTATCTCATCTCGCCATTACCGCCGAACGCGCACGTCCCTTAATTCGTCCCGCTCCTTAGTTTGCGCCATGCTCGCATCATCAGTGGCAATGTGCAAGCCTGCCCCACAACTAAACAGGTCCAATCATCATCTGAGGGTATTGAAATGGGCGGCAAAACAGCCAACAAGATGGTTGGATTCAAACCTTTTGCTCATAATCGACGCCAACACATCCTATTCATCTTGTCTCACTCTTCGACTAGAGCTCCTGGCAACGCAGCGGTTTTACGCTGGGGAAAGTAAGCGACGTGTATTTTGCCATATGCCGTCTTCGTCAATCAGACCAGTCCGTCAATATTTGAAGCGGGCTTTTGGGCAACTTGAAAGGCCTTCGAACAATTACGCTAATTCGCGGATGCGGGCACCCAAAACTAGACGTTTCCTCGGCCACAAGTTTTACAAATCAAGGACCACCGACTTAGGTGCAACGCTTTCGGGCATGCAGACTTGCACTAATGAGCGTACGAACTATATCTCAAGGTAAAGTGACAAGGATCCCACGTATAACTTTTCTCATTGCTTCTGGTGGAATGAACGACGGGCTAAGACCCCCTCTTGATAGTTGACTATGAAGTCATAAACTACACTGAATACTGCAAGCAGCTCGTGCAAAGGGTCGTCCTAGGTGGGGCTTGGACTCGAGTACCTTTCTATTAGAAAGAAGGGACTTATATCATTAGACCGTTATTCCACCTTCGTCGTACCGTGAGCCTGGAGCAATTCAAAGCCATAGGATAAGTTCTCCGCGGAATTTCCACATCACTACATGCCTAATGCAAGGCATAGGCCTGTGAGGGTAGCCATTGATACGAACATTCACCTGGCGCCCATATGGACAACGCTGTGCTTGTTCCAAAGCCTTTGGGCAAAATTGATCACGTATGCTCATCATGGTGAAATGTATGGGACAGTCTAATGTACATCATTGTCTTGCGCTTAAGCCCATGTTGCCTCGACAGTTGAGACTAAACGGACCTCCAGGAACGGGCGTGCGCTTGCCATTAGGCGAGGTCGGCCCAAAACATTATAACAAAGGTTGGAACATGTTCAGGATACAATCGTTCTTGCACCGTTTCAACAAAAGGCGTCGACCGCTGGGAAGGAATACACCAGGCGTTGGCCGCGCGACAGCCGATCGGAGCTTCTCCCGGCGCGGGCCGTTGGACACTCGATGATAGGATGGGTCTGGAGAGAGTTATGGCTGGTTTTTAGGCACTAGGGAAACCTTGAGCAGGCTAGATATGTCACTATTCTCAACGGCCTGACGCCCCTGAGGTTACGTAGAGAGCAAACGAAGCGGCCGGCAGCTCCGCCGCAAGGACACCGATGTAAATTCAGACCATAGTCATACGATTCACCAGACTTTTAGGCTCCATACGGCTTGATTTCTCGAGACGGCGGAGCTCCGCTGGCACACGGGCTGAGATTACAAAGTTTAGTAGCCCTCTAACCAAACGGGCCGACTGGGTACGAGACACGGCATCCCGAGCATCTGGCCGCAATCCCCAGAGCCGGTGTCTGAAGCGGCCGTGGCCCCGTCCCTGCAGTCAGCCTTGCAAGTGGGAAAAGAGACGGCGTGCTTTGACGGCTCGAGGGAGAGCGTTCCCCGGCCGCGTAGCGCTGGTGGTTTTGATATAGTCTTCCCGATTTGGAAATGCTCAACGACCAAAGCAGAATGATGGACAATGTTGGGCCTCTTGTTGGCACGCATTGCAGGACGGCGCAGCATCGTGGCACCAATAGTTGCCCAATGTTTTCCTGTCGAGGACGCCGCTTGGAGGGTTGACAGCGACAGTATTGACCGCGACCGAGGCCATGACCTTGACCGTAGCCACGACCACGGCAGTGTTTAATGAGATTGACAGTGACAGCGAGATTGGCCAAAGTTGACCTATGGCAAAGCCAGCACATCAACAACACACAGGCTGGAGTTGGATGACACGCATGGTGGGCAGGTCTCGTGAGTCGTTCCCTGGCCTGCCCTGGCCGCCGGATGCGCTGACAAAGGGGGAGAGTGAACCGGACCCGCAACGCAACGCAACGCAACGCAACAACGAAAGGCCGGGCGACAAATCACACGCCTCACAACACCTCGTTCGCTCCCTCCCACTCTCCCACTCACTCACTCACTCCCTCACTCACTCACTCACATATCCACTCCACTCCACTCCACTGCCCTACACTACCCTACCCTACCCTACTACCCTGTCTGGTTCGGTACTCCTCCCTGTCACGACGGCAATGGCTTTTTACTCTCTCTGTCCTTCTCTGCTTGCTCTGCCTCCCCGCTTGCTTGCTTGCCTGCTTGCCTGCCCGCCTGCCTGTCTGCCTTCCTTGATACCATCTGACTTGCAGTCGCCTCTCCACCTGTTGGATCTCCACTGCACCCGCTGCCAGCACAATGGCATCCCATTGCACCCCCATCCACCCATCCACCCTTTCTCCCCCCCGTCCCTCATCCCCACCTCTGTCTTGACTGAAGCAGAAAGACTCGACCGGCCACGGCTCTTGTTCCGCTTCCCCGCGACCATTAAGGACGAGGCCACACCGCTTCTTCCAACTTCATGTCTTTGACCTTTCCATCACTTTCTAACCCATCTACTCCGTACAAACTATTTGGGCCATGCATCCACCCCAAGCATGCTGCCATCATCATCGTCATCCATGGTCATGATTCATGCTTCACGCCCGCCGCCCCGAGGCATACCTCGCGCGGTAGTCTGCTTCTTCTCCAGAATACTACTCCGTACTCCGTACTTACCACTAGATGGCTACCAGCAGCCCAACCCAACCCCGACTTTGAACATCCGAGGGAACCGCCATGCCGGGAATCTGTACCGTCCAAAACTGCTGGCTGCACAAGGACAAACATAGCCCCAAATCTGACGCTCTCCACCATCCAGCCCTGCCATGTCCTGCTCTGTCCTGCCCTGTCCTGCCCGTCCGTCCGACTGCCTGTCAATCCCACCAACCTGCCTTTCTGTGCGCCTACGTCCTAGCCCGCATGGCCTAGGACTGGTCACTGACTGTCACCGACCTCACTGCATCATCTGAACTGCCCCACAGAGCATCCAAGGCCGAACCTGACGGATCCTCCGCCGCGCGCTGCGCCCAATCAATCGGATCCGGGAGCGGACATGGCTGCTCCCTCACCGATTTCCCGCGCCTCGGTGCCTCTGCAATCAACCTGCAATTAACTGACTCAGATAAGGGCACGGGGTCAGGCCAGCCCATGTACACCATGTATGTACGTATGTACGTCCTGTGTATACATGGCGCACCCGACATATCTCTGCTCCGGATGTCAGGTTCGGTTGTCAAAACGGTGGCACAACACCTTTCATCTTGCGCCCAACAAACTCTTGGTCCGACTTACTGTCCCTCTGTGCCTCTTGACACTGTCTCATTTCACCACCTTCCTCGATGCGCCGTACACAATCTTGTGTGTGAGTGTGCATGTTCGCGCCTCCGGCCGGACTCAACCAAATGCAGAGCAATGACTTGTCCAACCCCGACACGTGTATACTAATCTCACCGCATCTTCATCAACTGTGCCCTCTGAAGAGGCGACTGAAGATTGGTTCCTAGGCGCTGGAATCAACTTTCTGGATTGCCACGCTGCAACGGCGATGTCACACATGCCCAATAAATCGGCGCTCTTCTCCGCCTGCAGCAGTGTGCAAATCGGACTAGCATTTCCATCCACGTAACCCTTACGCTTGCTGTTTGCCTCACGCACATGCTACCTGGGGACAACTGCTTGATGCGGAAAGTGGACACTGGCATTCCCACAGGGCTACGTCAACATTCACATAATAGCCGCCAGAGCGCGTCGAGTTCGCAGCGCCCGTGGCGGGCAGAGGTTGCACAGCATCGGTATAGCTTCCCAATCGCTAATATAGAGATTCATATAGACATGCACGGCCAGCTCAACACATCCCCGGCCGCGCTATCCTCGAGTCCCTAGCCTCGTGCGACCAAGAACTCGTTCTTCGACGCCTGAGAGCGTGGGGCGCTTATGCATGTGATGAGGCGCCCGGGCTTGCGCAAGATGGGGCCTTGCGTATGCGAGAGAACGCAATATTACCGATGGTTACACGGCATCTAGGGGGGGGGAGGGGAGGGCTTTTTCTCGAGCGTGCCTCAGCGCGGACGCGGGACTGGCAGAGGCGACCGAGGTGCCAAAGAAAAAGAAAAGAGAGCAGCGCGTGGACATGCTCTGGTGCCGGCATCTGCTGTTCCACTCTGCTGTCTCGCAATCTGGGATGATGCACGATGCAGATGCACCGAGGCGAAGCGGAGTATCCTGCGGCAGCTGACTCGGATTGGATACTATTACCATGGAAGGTCCAGCAACCGCAACCGCAACTATTGATTTTTCTCTCTCTTCAGCCTGCAAACTGCGCGCTGCATTGCATGCCTCCTGATTCTTCCCTGCAGAGGCTGATGGCGTGGCGAGGGAAGGTTATATTAAAATACACGGCAATACAGTAGACTGGACACGTACTTCCGGCATGATGCAGCAAGCAGCGTCGTGCATGCTGCACGGGCAGGGATGGCAGGCCGGTCAGACATTCGGTCGTAGCGGGTGGAGGGGCATGCAGAAAAGGAGGGGGAAGGGAAGGGAAGGGAAGGGAAGGACTCGAGGGAGGGGCTGAGGGAACGGGAAAGGGAAAGGGAAAGGGAAAGGGAGCTTGGGCCCGGCATTCTCTGGCTTGCTAGAAGGGTGACAGGGTGACAGGGTGGCAGGGATCGCTCTGTTCCCTACCGTCAGCAGGAAGCATGGGAGAAAACGGGATGTGAATGAGGTGCATCAGAGCCAAGTCATGTGAGCGGGAGCGCGGATGCTGCCACCAGAACCGCACGCCCAATCACAAAAATTCCTCGACCCCGTTTTATGCATCACACTCGCCCGGACACGCCAGTTGGTTGGTCTTTTCTCTGCTTCCCGCAACGAACATTTCAGGGAACGCCCTGCCGTTCCTAATCCGTGTCAGGACTGCGCGTTGGTGTTTCTTCTTTGCCATGGAGAGATACTGTGCGGCACGTGCCACGCCCAAACACCATCACCACCGAAGGCATACAAGAATTCGCCTAATAAGGAAAACAGCCACCATTGTCATCAAAGCAAATACAAGTCACTAATTATAGAAGGAAGGCATCCAATTTCCCATGAACAAAGTCGATCTGGATCATGGACGCGGAATCGATTCGGTTCGAACAGACGCCAGCCTGGTACAGGAGGCACGTATTCCACCAACCGTGCGACGTGCTGTGCACAGGTAGGGCCATGCCATGTGGAAATTACCAGCTGCGAGGGGTTGACACCGAGAATACGGTAACGAAGATATCACAATTATCACGTTCACGTCGGTGTCGTAGCTTGTTTTTGGCACCGTCAAACGATTAGCCGCCGAGTATCAGCAGATACCGTGGGCGAGACTTCGCAAAATGATGTATATGAGCGGCGTAGACGTGCGGGTTTCGCCAGCGGAAAACATTTCCTCGGATGCAGATTGCCGCGAATCCCTTTGCCCATATCTCGCGACCTTATAATCGCTTTTTCTGTGGATATCTTGGATTACGGCACAGTACGTACGGCACGGTTTGGCTCAGTCTCGCAACCGATTGATGCTTGCCCGTACATTCATCCAACCGACCGACGCAATAACCAATCACTTCACGAGTCTACGAGCTGAAGCTGGAGTTGAACTCGCCTTGTCTCGCCTCATTTGCCCACCCAGGTGCCAGTCATAGGCCACAGTCACAGCCATGATATCCGGTACAGCCTGCATATTCTCCATTCCTGTATCACCGTGTAAACCCTCGCCATGCTCGCTAGACAAGGCAACCCGCAAACATCATTCTGCGTTTCTTAATTTGTCTTACTGCTGTCTATATTTCATTTTTCCTGCTTTGCTTCTGTATACATAGCGCACAGTACTCGCAACATACATGACACTAATTGATTAGAGGTTAGCGGGTAACGACCCGGGCGTGGGGCGTGGGCAAACACAGATTACCATCTAGCCCAACACAGGCCAGTGTAGCCGTTGAGGCTGCAGATGACCTGTATATCTGGGCAGAATGTTCCGCGCGATAGGAGGTAAGGCTGTGTAGCCGTGCGTGCGAAAAGAAGCAAGTCCACGAAGCTAGAGATAAGGATCAATTGTCCGCTCAACAACCTCTGAAGCGAGCGTATGCAACATTGGCACAGTCTGAACTATGCCTTCCAAACATGAGTGAGTTCGTCTATCTCGCCTCTGTCTCTTCATTGGAGCTTGAACTAGACAACTGCACCTGTAGCAGTCTGGTGGCACAGCACGGTACGGCACGGTAATAAGTCCATGATAAGTAGGAAGAGGCGGGGATAACTAATCGTTCCAGAAGAACAATCATGCTTTTCATCTCAGCTAGAGTATGCATCTGGAACAGATGGGCGAATGGGTGTTCCAGCCGGCGGGGCGATTATGCATCTCCATCTCCACCCCCATTCCAATCCCCAATCCTATCGCATCTTGCCTGCGCATAGGACTCCTCATCTGTCCACGGCACTCCGACTCCAAGTCCCGGCGCGTAGGGCACAAGGCGTATCTTAATCTCTCTTGTATTCTATTCTCCGGACCACTGAGAACCTCGACGAGCATGTCTGGAACACACACACATGACAGCCTCGTGTACTGTGTAGGGCGCGGCGACGACATCTATGCCACTCGCACGCTCACTCGCTTACTCACTCAGCTACGCACTTCATCACTCTCAAAGGGCACGGCACATGCATATGTCTCCGACCGTACGCCCCCCATAAAGTCTCCGCCAAAACGTGTACGTACGGTACACATTCATCTTACGATTACATGCAAATCCTTTCGCAAATCCCAACCCACAGAAACAAAATCTGAATCATGTCCGTCACTCTACTGCATAGCCAACCCTAGCCATCAACCGGGTTCGGCACCCCATTTAATAGGCCAGAGCATCGTACATACTCCGTACATGACATGCCGCGTATCACTCCATGCCACACCTTACCTTACCCTCCAAAATCCTGCTAGCACCTGATCACACACATACATAGCTATAACCATACGTTTGTACATACAAGCTATACCACAAGCGGAGACACATACATGAAGCCCCCATGTCAAGCGTTGTCATGGTCTCGGGTCCCATCGGCTCGTTCGAGCCGGTGACCGGATCGGAATTAAGAATCTCACTCGAGTGAGGAGGAGAAGGGTTGATTGCACCGATGACCGACCGACCGACTGACTGATTCACCGACTGGCCAGCCAATGTCCAAGTCTTAGATTGACCAACGATGTGACTGGTGTGAGATGATGCGCTGCAACTGCAACTGCAACTGCAACTGCACTGCACCGTACTATACTGAGCGCTTGCTGCTGACCTGAGATGCGGAATTGTAAATTGCAATATTGATGCATAGCAACCTGAGCTGCAAACATCCCACGTCCCAGCACAGCTAGCACGCATAACACAACGTCAAAGTCAAGTAATGACATTGGCGGGAATAAGCAAGAAAGACTGTACTGAGCTTGCTCTGAGCTGTGCTGGGTAGGCGGTTAGATCACTCCCGCTTCTCTACATGATCATAATCTGATTTTGATGGTGATTACAATGGGAGAACAATACCTGTCTGTCTATCTGTCTATTCACTTAATTAGTACTAATTCAAATATCCCGAGTTAAAGTACTCCCTTAGAATACTTACAATACAATACAAACAAACCTTTGTACATCTATCTATCCATCCATCCATCTCCTCAGCAACATGTATACCATAAGCCCCGCCTGATATGAATCATACAAGGTTCTCTAGGTCCATAATACCATGGCTTTTCCATTCAGGTCTACGTTTTAGGTTCAGTACTCAACTGACTGCTATGTAATCGTACCCATGTAGCCATGTAATCGTAGAAATTCCAACTGATTTTCACCAAGTTTTGAATTTGCGGTTTTGGTTGGCTTTACCTTGCACACCTTACACATGGGTAACCCACAGTCTCCATACATCCAATCTTCCATACAACCCTTACATCCACACTTCCGAACCCACACACACACACCCCATATTCTAGAACGGTGAAGACAAAGTGGCACAGCACAGCATAGCCGTCAAAGCACCCAAGATGGGACAAATTTGATTACACAAAGCTTACGAAGGACCAGATAAGTATATCTACGCACCACATCATGGGTATATGTACTGCATATGTATTGCTTAAGACAGGGCTGCACAGGGCTGACATGACCGGGGAAGGGGAAGGGGATGCGGGAATGTATAGGGGACAAACCATGATAATGCAGTTGACGAATAAAAGCGATGAATTATTTCGAGTGTGGAGTGGGTAAGATGACCCAACAATCGACAAATCACGAAGAATCGGACGATATAGGAACTGGATTATTGGCATTTTTCATTCGGCGCCGAAGACGTCTCCTTGCTGCATTTGGATTTTTTTTTTCGGTCCTACATCCAAACCCAACGCCCCATGCCCGATATATTCAAATATCAAAACTCTAAATAAATGAATCATCACCCCATCTACCCACCTACCTACTTGGTCTTCCTGCTGCCGCATGTGAAAATAATAGAAGAGAAGGATCTCGTTCTTCGCATCGCATCACTAGGCCTTGAAAATCGCTGTGCCGTAAAGAGTATGTGCCACACTTGGACATGTGGAGAGTCCTTCCGCCGAGTGAGGTGCACAGGGCTGGGGGCCAAGCCTCTCTCTTGGTGCCTGACTCGACGCAGCGGTGTCTGTTTCGAGAAACTTTTAAACATGAGGCGCCCGTAGCGAAGACCCAAAACCGCACGCAAAAACAGCAACTTCGCGAAAAAGGCTTAGATTCTGATTGTGATCCGTGAAGACATTGAATAGGATGATATCATGGCCCATGATGCACGCAGGATCGAGGATCACCGAGGAACAGGAGAGGCGTAGATGTTCAGATGCGAAAGCGCAGGTGCAGATGCAGACGCTGGTTCACGCTCACCGTTCAGCGGCGCGGTTCCGGTGCCACAAGATAACGAACGCGCAGCATGACGGACGACGGACTGCGGCCCATTCCTCCCTCCCTTCCTTCCGCCGTTCCCCCCGTCGACTCGAGTCCCTCGTCCCTTGTAGCGAAGGCGATTTTGGGCGTGAGGCGCGCAAACGAGAGACGGCAGGAATGGCGAGTGAGGCGGGCGCCGAAGCGTTTTCCATGTCTGATCGGTGTGCGGTGTGATGAACTGTGCGGCTGTAATATCATACGTACATAGTCTGCCGTACATGATCATGTACCGGTAGGAATATGGAAAGGGGTGGCCCAGGGGTCGTTGGGTGGGCGTAGGGGTTGTTACGGGGGGTTAGTCAAGGACCAGGTCAGCGAACCGAGCCACCGCATGTGATATGGCGTAATCGGATGCGTGAAGTCTTATGTTCCAGGCTTTCCATAGGCGGAGCATTTGCTCGAACAATGTTTTTACCGTCTTTGGCGGATTCTTGTGGCTTTTGCTACCTGGCCAAAATCCGCACCCATCCTCGTGCCTTGTGTGCATGGTTGCGAAATGTGGTTGCTGCGCCGCCAACCCTTCATGGATTGAAAATAACATCACCATGTACACAGTACGGAGTAGATGGTATCCCTACAACTCATCTCGTGGAAGTACGGGGAGATCCCGCGCTATACGTTGCGCGTTATTACTAGTGATTGCGGCGTTGGCGGCGATCGAACATACTTTTTCTGCCTATCGCAAAGCTAGAATTGGAGGACTCCTCCTTGGGCTCGTCATAAGAGCACGTCCTGTTCCAGTTGCCGCTGGGCCAGAAGTGTGGGGAATGTGATGGCGATGTCCTCCACGACCTTGCCAAAGCCTGGTTGGCTGGTTCCACGTAAGGCGGCGTGGGGGTTCTTCATTGCTCCAATGCCATACCGTACCACGTGCTCGCCTCCGAATGCGAGGTTGGGGCATGAATTCTACGAGACGCGGTGCAGGTGCCATAACACCCTGCAGTGCAGCCTTTGGGATTCCCAGCAGGAGAATCAATGTGCTCATTGTCGAACACGGCACGAGAAGGAAGGCAAAAGGAAGAAATGGTGGATTCGGCCGTCCATGCTTCATCCACCACCAACTCCAAATCTTACGCGGATGGCATGCAATTGGCGTAACGTACTGGGCGAAAGGGTGGTGCCCGAGGAGGCCCCTGTTTCTGAGCGATTCTGGCGGTAAGCCTGATAATTCTCGTGCTCTTGGAGCAGTGTGTCGATGAGTGTAAAGTCACCAATCACACCCTGTCCGGATGAAAGCGTGTCAAGGGCATCGGCTGCAGCGTGGGTAGGGCCTGACTCGGGGGCATACGAGAGCAAGGCGGCTTCCTCATCCTCGGCGTCAGCCCCAATATCCGAGAGTGTATCGGTCCGACGCAGAACTCCTCGTTCTTCAGCATCGGCATCCTGCTCTCGGCCCGAACTGTTGCTTTCCTGCGCTTCTCGTCCGCCGGTCTGAGCCGTACCAGAGCTTACCGCTTCTCCTGCTCCTGTGTTGGATTGAGAGTTGGAGGTACCACCGCTTATGTCCGCAAGTTTCCTCTTCAAGTCCCGCTTTTTCACATGCACTGATACCATGACAAGTTGTAGCACCATTATACAGGTATCTAAGCCAAGGAGCTTCCACTTCCCAGTTGGTCCCTGTTGTCCGATAAAGTCAATCATCAGACCTCCGTGGAGATAGCCTCGTGTTTCCTCACCCGCAGAAGGAGCGGGATATAGTATATGCAGGAGGAAATTGATCGTAAACGAAAATAAGATAAGCGGAAGGAAGGCTTTCTGTTCGTCGTGCTGACGGGCAAGTTGCAGGTCAGGGAGCGGTGTGAGGAGTGTGACGTGGATGATGGTTTTGATAAAGAACCAAAAGAAAGAGCAGCTATCCACCCTGCATTAGCACTAGCACCACAGCGTGAGCGTGTGGGGGATATGGCGATAGACTTACTCGAGATGATACAACGTAATTAACTCTACAAACACAAGTGTATCGAGCTCGCGGAGGAGGTGGTCTAGGAAGACGATCCGTTTCCGCTTTGCATCCAGTCTCCGGCCTTTGACTGTGTCCGCCCGCTGCCTTGCCTGTTCCTCCTCATCTTGTTCTATATCGATCTGGTCATCGTGCTGCTCCGTGTTCGATGCTGAAGTTTCCCCATCTTCGCGGCGTGTTCTTGCTGCAGACGACGACTCGCCTTCATCATCGTTCATGGCGCGACTAGGCAATAATGAAACCGGATCGTTCTGGATACATTAGTCGCCCAGGATTGGTGCGAGGTGGGCTGTCAAAGATTGAAAGAGTGTACCTCTCCAGGCTCCTGTGTTGGAGCTCTTGAAGATGCGTGCAGGGGAGTATGAACGTATGAGGCGGGATCGGCACTCGGAAAAACGTCGAGCGCCGAGCACCCGCGCCGATGAGACAAGGCAAGCAGAGTGGTGAGATAATCGATGTTCGCAGCTTCTCCGCTTTTGTATTCAACACTGTATTGCTCAATCCACTCCCTTGTAATTGTATCCTGCCGTCGAGGGAAGCTGCAACTGTGTCTGGCAAACATCAATTGGAATACATAACAATTGAAGCGGAGGAAGTTGCAACCTCAGAGCTCACACGACTGCTTCCGTCCCTTCCATATACTATCATGACATCGCCGAACAGCGCACCACTCCCCTCGTCCTTTGACGAGGATGCGTACGTAATTCCCTAAACACCCTGCCCATTCTCTGCTTCATTCAAGCCATTCATGGTGTTCTCCAATTCTGCAGTCGAACGCTAACTAATCACCAATGTAGTGACTTCTACAATGAAAACGGCTTCGAGAAGATCATGCGGCGGCTCCGCGAAGAGCCCCTTATCCCACTAGGATGTGGTCTCACAGTCTGGGCCATTGTTGGCGCAACCCGGTCCATGCGAAAAGGCGACCATAAAATGACCAATCTCTACTTCCGCCGCCGTTTATACGCCCAAGCCTTCACCATCGCCGCACTTGTCGCAGGAAATATGTACTGGCAAAAGGATCGTGTGAAGAGGAAGGAATACGAGAAACAGGTTGAGGAGAAGCAGAGGCTAGAAAAGCGGGAGAGGTGGTTGAAGGAGTTGGAGATGCGTGACGAGGAGGAGAAGGCGTGGAAGGATCGGATGGCAAAGAGGATGCGGGGAGAGCCGGACGATCGGGGAAAGGGCATTACGGAGTTAGTAAAGGAGAAGACTGAAGAGTTGAAAGAGAAGGCTACAAGGGGGAAATGAGGGCTGAACTCGTCTGTACAAAAGTCTGTTTCCGAGGGTCGATGCAACATACGGTTATATGCTAGCAAAATATTTTGCAGCTGGCCGGAATTGCTGGGGCGATTGGGCACCTCTCATTATGCAGAAGTCGAGTATGCACGATATCCACAAGTGCATGCTTTGCATTCACTGTAGATATTGTATTAGCATTGTAAGAGTACATATTCAGGAGGTACGGCAAAAGGACGGTCATGTGTCACTATACTCAGAGTTATTTCATCTTTATTCCCTATGATACCTTATGCTTCAAATCCAATGCTATCATGTTCATTAATTATCATACTATCCACAATGTGGGTGAGTGCATTGACAAGAACGTTTTGGCCTATGTCGCACCGCATATTGAAACGTGAAGACTTTTCTACTATACTATTAGATATAGCATGAAAGCTTCCGGGGATCATGATTTCCTTTCTTGTTGTTCTTTGAGTATTGTACATGCTAATAATGGCCTGTAGCGTTCAACTCAATTTTCGATGGCATCGCACAAGGCAGGGACGCTTCATAAAATCTTCATTATCCACCAACCCCAACCCCATTTTTGCCAATGAAACGTTTCCTAACACCAATACCTGCCTATTTTCAAGCATAGGATCTTTAATATACCCCTAGCCACTAATATTCGCGCTATCTACAGGTCAGACATACAAGAAGACAACTTCAAAAGCCAACATCAGAACATCTAAAACTACGCCTTCGGACGCACTTCCCCCTGGCAGCAAATAATCCTACAAACAATATGCATATACATTCCTTCCCAAGTAGAGTTCAACCCTACCTACCCTATTTTCCCATCACGTTTCTTATACTCACCCACGATCCAGTATTCGCCCCCTAAACCCAATAAGAACATTAAAAAGCCGTCATAAACTATTCCCAGAATTCCAAATTAAAAAATTTCGAATCGGTGGAATTGCTATATCCGTTTATAGACGCTTTATACGTGGGTTGAACGCGTTTTTGAGGGTTGGACACTGTGTACGGTATTCTGGTTTACATTTTGCATCTCATATCATTTTACGGAGGCTGTGAAATCTAGAAACTTTAAAGTTATAATCGTATTCTCTCGTGCGCGCTCGAATTCGATTTTACAAGATCTTGCAAAGTCGTAAAATCTTGCAAGATTTCAATCCGTTCTGAAAACTTCGCACGTCGGTATGAAAAATTTCGCAAAATTTATCGTTCAGTACATATGTCGTGGTATGTGTGCTGTGTATAGGGTTTGTGAACATTGTGGGGCTTATATGTGTCTTTTGATTGCTGGTAGGAGCTTTTGCTTTTGGGGTTGATGAGGAAGGAAATAGAGGGGTGGCTATTTATGTTTTGCATGTTGGCAAGGGTCTAGAAATCAAAGCTACACCATACTCTAGAAATTCGCGAGATGGTTTGACGGTTGTTACAGACCTTTTACGAAGACGAACTATCTCATTTTCTGTCCTGTGTGGCGTTGTTGCGATTTAAAGGTATTGTGTAGGAAGCATATGATGTTCGGGGTGCCGGGACTGTTGCGTTTGTTCTACATTCTTCGTATTGCTTGTGGAGTTAGAATATTTTGAAGACCCCTGCGATATGGTATTTGTCTTTGCATCCGATTTTTTTAATTATCAGGAGTCGAGAATTAGGAATGAAATCTGTTGTTCGTGCGGCTCGTCGTGGAAAGAAGTCTCACGATCACTGATCAGAGACACGGTGCATCTTGTATACGACCGAGGCCAAAGCATTTTTCATTTCTGCGAGGGCTCGTAAAGGAATATGTTTGGAGCTCGCTGCTTGATTGAATGAACCGTTCTGTCAAGGCTAACAGTGATGTCCACACATCGTGGCTGTTAACTGCGAAGCTCCTTCTTGAAGATATTCAACACACAACGCGCTCCAATTGTGTCCGCCATGTTCTGGCAAAAGGAATTTATTCATTCAGTCTTGACATCTCAACTGCCATTACCTAGACTACCAATACGATTTTTGTCGTCCAAGCCGTACACTCCTTCACTACCTCTAGGAATAGCAATAAGTTCACTCCGCAACGACTTTCCCATCCACTTTACCACCCTCAACATCCACACCGCCCTTGAATCTGAACCTCTTCATGCCTCTCACACCAACATTGACCTTAAACACGGATCCAGCGAATTCATCGACATCGCTCGTTCCGCCCGCGCTGGTAATGACAAGATCTTCACCGCAAAAACATGGGCATGTGGGTTGCTTTGTAGGAACCTTGACTTCGGAAACGATTTCACCATCGGGGGAAATCCTCAGGACAGCGCTTCCACCATGCAAGGCAGTCCACATGTAGCCTTCTTCGTCGAGACAATGACCGTCTGGAACGGCGCTCTCGCCATATGTAGTGCCCGGCATCTTGAAGAAGGGACGCTTGTTGGAAATTTCTGCGGTTTCTGGGGAGTAGTCGAATTGGTAGATTGTGCCGTGGGGGCTGTCGGTCCAAAACATTGTGTTGTCAGTTTGGTTCCATGTGGTACCGTTAGGAATGGTGATTTTGTCTAGGGGACGATGGAGGGTAAGGTCTGGATCAAGACGGAATACCGCGCCTGCATTCGAATGTTAGTGTTATCTGTATGCTTAGAGCTAATCGCAAGCATAATTCAAGTTGGCTTACCCTCTTGCACAATCTCGGTCACCAATGGGTCATTCATGAAACCGACCCAGAATCGGCCCTGAGAGTCTACAGCTCCATCATTGCCACGCATACGATCTGGCTTGTTGTCTGCGACTTCCTCCTCTGACCAGACCTTCTTGATCCATCGGTGCTCGCCGGTCTTCTTGTTGAAGATGCCGTAGCCGTATTTACCGCCGAAGACGAATTCATCATCGTTGCCTTCGATATCAGCAGTAACACTATTCAGATGTTAGCTCGTGATTAAGGAGAAATGTCTGTGCGTCGATAGAGCGTGGCAATTAGATTCGAAAGCTCCTATGCTCTGTATCAAATCCGGGGGGGGGGCCTCTCTTGTTAAATCCCTCTGGAGAACAGAATACGACGAGATTTTCCTCACCCGATTGAATAGTCCAACTTCTTCAATACTTTATGGCTCGAGGGACCCTCATTGAGGTCGACTGTGTGGATTTCGCATGTTTCGATGTCGAGGAAGCGGAGGGTGTTGGTCTTCTCTTCCCAGAAGGGACCTTCGCCGAGACCGCATTTGAGCTTAATCCAGGGCTATAAAGCGAGGAAGGTCAGCACAGTTCCTCAATAACATCGGAACGCCAATTGAATGACGCTGGCGGGAGCTCTTGGAGATATGCAGTTTGTGGCTTGGAGATGGAGCTCAAGTGGAGGKGGGGTCGCCTCGGTGCCCCGCCACAGCTCATTGCACCTCAAGAATCGACTCACCTCTGTGATTTCGTATTGCTTGACTCCGGCCATGTCAGGTAGGGGTGTAGGGGGTTTTGCAGGTGTGTTCGAGGTCGGTAGGCCGTTCTCAACGTCTCTGTCTTGATGATTGCTGTTGGAGTTGTTCTTTCCCGCACTTCCGCCTCCCGTCCAGGCCAGCTTGAAGGCGCCCCACAACTTTGACAACGCTGCTCCCATTCTGTTTTTCCTTTGCAATGACGTACGTATCAACGCGCTTGTCAATTTACAACGTACGAGAAATCCCAATTGGAGCCGATTCAGGCTTCGATTCGTTCCACACAGCTGTCAATGGTGTCGAGAAGAAATCTCGCAAGCTCAAATCAACACCAGGGAATGGCAACAGAGATATGTCAGGGGCAATAGCGAAATGAGAGCGCGTCTGTACGCCTGCTCAAACACTACTGCTATGACCGTCCTGGTACATAGCCATACCATTTTACCATTTTGTTCCCGGGTGGTGCCGTCGCTCGGGTGGTAGGCGAGTGTCAATATTGCAAGAGGACCAAGGGGTACCTGTCGGGATGGCGTTTCATCTCATCCAGAGATGCTCAGAAGACGTAGTATAGATACGGTATAGTGGTCTATAGTGCTGTTGGACCTCGTAGGCGTGATCTGGCGATAAAGCCGCGTCGTTCACGAAACGCCGGCTAAGCGGTCCGGTAACGCCATCGAAGAGGAACAGTGCCGCATGGGGTGGACTTTGGTACAGGAACCACGGGAAGAATGAATGACCGTGCCGGCTGAGTGAAGGCTAAATCAATCACTATAGGCGGAATAATTTGTGTGGTATGCTGGTAATCTTCCGAACGACGGCCATGCATCTCGAATCTTGGATCACGACTTCGATGCTTATCACAGATCCTTCATCTTGCAGGTGTCCTGTATTTCTTGCATTTGAAAAACCATCACATTGGGTGGCGGCTCTGTGAGTACTCAACACGCGCATGTGTGCATGCAAGTATTAGATTTTCGATCGTCCGTAGTTCTGGTTGCAGTCGAGACGAATCCTTGCCATTGTATCTATTTCTTCCAATCCTTGCCGATAAGATCTGGTGGACGCATTCATAGATATTGACTTGCTGAAATCTCGGATTCCAGAGGTAGGAACGCGCTTCATGTTGTTTGTTGATTTCTGTATCTAATCAAATGTCACGGTTCCTAACGCCGGCGTTTCGATCGACCTTCTTGCCATGCTCTCCATTTTTGGTGCAGTTCTCACGATATACGCGAATTCGAGAGCAGCGTGACACCCAGTCTCTGGATCATCATCATGTAGTATGCTGGAAATGTCATGGAGTCGTGATCCGTTAACGGTAGAACAAGGTAAGGTCCTTCCCGGGGTCGCGGGACGCATGGTGTGACGGGACGATTTTGTGCAAACGAGACTCTCAAAATTCTACACGAGGGTACATTGAGCCTGGATAAATACATGACCATCTATAGCTATTTGGCTCTCAGATCCTGGGTTTTCTTGAGGTTTTGCTGTGTGGTCGTCGTGCAATACCTTGATTCGTTGGTTCAGTTTTTTGCTGAATCTCGATTCTACCAGTATTCTCCAAGGGTACACAAGGTCTGTCTTGATTTCGGATGACTTACCAATCAAGGAAGCGAGTCATTGATAGGAGGTCACGAAGGCTACGTCGTGAGTACTACTCCATCTAAGATACGTCATTGGATGTGGCTATCACGTGGATGTGGATTTAAATCGAATCAATCACAAGCTGTTGGCAATTGAGCGCCAAAGAGAAGCATCGACCACTACGGTATTGCCAAGCTAATTGTTCTTGCCTAGCTCTTTGTAGAGCTGAATTTTCATCGGATGAGGTTGGCAATTAACCCCCTCTCTCTTTAAGGCTCATGGCCGCACGCGCATATTCACCTCAACGTAGTCAACGCTGTGCTTGATAGGGTTCTCTATTATGGTCTATTAGGGCAGGTTCTAGTCGGCATTGCTTGGGGAACCCCAGGTGCCAAATGGCTGTCATTAGAAGTGGAAGGGGCGATTGTTCAACTAGGCTATCTTGGTCTGCTGCTGGTGGTGTATGAAGGTTTGTTGTCCTTGAATATCTAGCAGTCCTGTTGGAATCCTACAATAATTGGCTAACATAGAACAGGCGGTTTGCATACTTCGTTTCAGTCTTTAAAAGCTAATCTACTTCTCTCTCTCGGTGTCGCTATTACTTGAATTGCTGTTCCTCTAGGGTTTTCGTATACTCTGCAAGGTTTACTCAATGCTATACCACTACAAGCCTGCCCCTCTGTAGCGAGCCAAATCGTAGACACTTCAATCTCGGAGCGATCTTGATTTCTTATACACATCCACATTTACTCCATCCAGTGCGAGTGCTGTAGTCTGGCCTCCCTAGTACTGCCGGAACGTCTCTCGCCTTAAGATTGCGTTGGCGTCGCCGCGTCGTCGCTGGTTTGCGGAGAGACCCTAACCAGTTGCATCACAGGACCGCTCCACCACAACTTCGCCATCAAGCTCTCGCCACTGTTGATAGCTAAATTTGGCAGTATCTAAGGCGCAAAATCTTCCTATTATGTTGATAAGCCATCCCTAGGATCTTGGCTGTCGTGTTGGGGCGATTCATGTCGTGCCGTCACGCCCATCGGTACTTGTCAATCGTAGAGGCGACGACACCATCGCGACGTGTCTTTTAGCAAAACCTACGATAAGATTAATTTAAAACACCTAGCAGCACTAAAAGAAGTAGAATTGCTTTTTAATATAGTTGGCTATCTTATATGCACACTTGTGGCTGTGACTCTCAGTAAGTTGATCCCCTCACTATGCTAGCCAAAACCCCGCAGACCTACATACCACGTGCAAGGCTGAATTTCAGCCTTATAGGCAACAGTGCTCACAAATTAATCTTCATAGCCCACTATCATGATATAAAGACCGCTACCCTCTCTCCGCAATTCCGTAGCTATCTATACTAGCTACCCACATACTACTTCTTACCTTGATATCTTAGCCTACCTTTGCCTGCCTCCTCAAGCCGTTGGTGTAGCGATGCGACTTCTTCATTTCGACAAGTCGAAGAGACTCGTCTCAACGGACTTTAGCGGCAAAGCCATTCCCCCATATGCTATTCTTTCACACAGATGGGGCGATGAAGAGGTCCTCTTTGAAGATCTAGTAAACGACGCCTGGAAACTTAAGGCTGGCCATGAAAAGATTGTGTTCTGCGGTGAACAAGCAGCCCGTGATCAGCTGCAGTACTTCTGGATCGACACATGTTGCATCGATAAATGGAACCGCCTTGAGCTCTCAAAGGCGATCAACTCAATGTTTCGTTGGTATCAAGATGCCGCAAAATGCTATGTGTTCCTGTCAGATGTTTCTGTATCGACAATAATAGATGTACAGAAAATTAGGACATGGGAGGCATCCTTCCGATTGAGCAGATGATTTACTCGAGGCTGGACACTTCAAGAGCTTATTGCTCCTGTCTCCGTCGAATTCTTTTCTTTAGAAGGTCAACGACTAGGCGATAAAAGGTCTCTCGAGGAGCTAATACAGGAGATTACTGCCATACCAGTCAAGGCTCTACGCAACCATCCCTTAGAAAATTTTACAGTACCCGAGAGAATGAAGTGGGCTAGTAACCGCGAAACAACTCAATCAGAAGATATTGCATACTGTCTGCTTGGGATTCTCAGTGTTCTCATGCTTCCAGACTATGGTGAAGGAAAAGACAAAGCGCTGGAAAGACTCCACGGAGAAGTGGAAGCAGTCAATACTACTCCATTTATTGTGCCATTTCATCGGAACGATCAATTCATTGGCCAGGAATCACAGCTTATCGAGTTGGAAGAAAAAATCTTCAGCAGCAAGCACACCACAAAGATCGCAATTACTGGACCGGGTGGCATAGGGAAATCACAGCTGGCTCTCGAGTTTACGTATAGATCCAGACAGAAGTACAAGAACTACTCGGTCTTCTGGATCCCAGCAAGTGATGCTGACAGCCTCCATCAATCGTATGCGCACATTGCCCAAAAACTCAACATTCCCGGTTGGGATAACGAGAAGGAAGATGTCAAAAGCCTAGTTAAACTTTATCTAGGCGGAAAGAGCGCGGGACAGTGGCTGCTGATTTGTGATAACGCGGGTGAGGCAAGTCTCACCGTTGCTAGCTTGATTGATTACCTACCACAGTCTGAGCTGGGATCCATCGTCTTCACAACGACAAACAGCGATGCAGCTAATATTTTAGCGTCATCAAACATTATTCAGTTGCTGGAGATGACGCCAAATGCGGCCCAAAGCATGCTGGAGAAATACTTAAGCAATCGGAAGTTAACAAACGAGCAACAGGAGACGGAGCTTTTACTTAAAGAGCTGTCGTACCTTTCTTTGTCCATCGTTTAATCAGCAGCCTATATCAACATCAATGGGGAAACGATAAAAGGTTACCTGTCACTATTAGCTGAGCAAAAGAACAAAGTCATCGAGCAACGAAGTAGCGAATACCATCCAAATAACCCTATAGCTACCACGTGGCTCCTCTCGTTCGAACAGATACGTTGTAGTGAACCATTAGCAGCCAATTATCTCCTATTCATGGCCTGCATAGACTCAAAGGATATTCCACTGGATTTTCTGGTAACAGAATCGTCCCGGGAAACAGAACGAGCAGTAAGAATCCTCGGCGAGTATGCACTTATCACGAAACGACCTGCCGAATCCTCGCTCGACATTCACCGACTGGTACATCTTGCGATACAAATGTGGCTTAAAACGCAAAAGTGTCGTGATCGATGGGTCCAAAAAACTATTGCACGTCTGCTTGAAGTGTTCCCGGATAATACTGATAAGCATAGAAGCAAGTGGAGACGATTGCTGCCGCATGCTGGGTATGCTCTGTCATACGATGACGCCGGAAAGAACGACGAGACTAGGACAAACTTGGCATGGAAATGTGCTATGGCCTTGAATAGTGATGGGCGGTACAATGAGGCCAAAGAGCTGTTGGTGCAAGTAATAGAGGCAAGAAAGCAGATGCTTGGAGCAGAGCATCCTTCCACGCTGCAGAGCATGAACAACCTCGCATCAACATACAGTGATCAAGGACAGTGGAAGAACGCTGAGGAGCTAAGCATACTAGTCACAGAGATAAGTACAAGGGTGCTTGGTGCAGAGCATCTAGATACCCTGCAGAGTATAGCTAGCCTAGCGTTAACGTTCTGGAATCAAGGCCGGTGGAAGGACGCCGAGGAGCTGTTTGTGCAGGTGATAGAGACGAGTGTAAAGGTGCTTGGTGCAGATCACCCTACCACACTGATGAGCATGAACAACCTTGCATCTACACTCAAGCTTCAAGGCCGCAAACAGGAGGCTATTTCTATACTAGAGAGATGCCTTCAGCTGCAGACACAGATCCTCGGGCCTCAGCACCCTGATACAATATCATCGCTTCAAGCATTAAGCGAGTGGCAATCTGAGGGCATGGGTATAAACGGTTAACGTCGATTACAAAGCTAATGGAAATATGGAAACATTCACCGAGAGCCAGGAAGTCACATATAATGATCTGGTGGCCGGCACAGGCAAGGATAAGACTGGTTACGCCAAAATCTGTTTCCGTGTAGACAGAGCTATGGAGGATGTCATAGATTACTCCTGAATGCACGACTGCTGCATCGATAAGTCGACCAGCGATGAACTGAGCGTCGTGATTGATTCCATGTTCTGTTAATATGTCTGGACCCCAGTACTAATACTGGAGTCGTTACTAGACTACCTAAATTCGGAAACTGCTTTATCCAGAAGTACCGACCGGGGTGGCGAGACCGCATGAATCCGGAAACCATGCCAGCCATAGGGCTGGCGATGGCTTGATATTGCCAAAGTTGATTCTTTATAGTCAGGGTTATATATTCTTGCAATACTTAGGCAGCTACGCGTTGTTGTAGTAAAAATATAGAAAGGGTGTAATTCTGCTAGAAAAGAATGCTCCGCTCACTTCTAGCAAAAAGGGGTGGTGGCAGTCATCCTCCTCCGGCCAAACCAGGCGTAGAGAGTCTTAAGAAGATACAAATGATATTCTGTGAAATGATCAGCGAGACAGAGCCATACTAGAAGAGATATGACTTCTCAAAGTCGAAGTACCTCTACTATGTCCCTCTACGCCGTGCGTCCTACGACCCCGGGAAGGACCTTATCGCGAACACGGGAACTAGTCACATGAACAGCGTCTAGAGATATAAAGTGAACCGCCGAAAATGTTATCAAGAGTAAAATTTTCTGTTAGCTTTTAAGTAGGTCCAAGGCAATTGAGCTTAAATCTTTCTTCTTCATGTAGTACCGATCTTCTCATCACCAGCACATCCGCTCCTTCAATAAGTACTACGCATGATGGCGCGCTCTTCAAAAGCTTTGAATACCTAGGTGGCAAGCTATATTTTCATTCTTTGAGATGCTATAGTCTTTGACACTTACTCTGGTACGACAGCAGCCCTAGAACGCTTGCCAAAGACTTAATGATCAGCGATTGGCTTTGACCAAGTCGACAATGAAGGTGAACTATCAAGTTTCTTGGTCTACGTTGGACTGGACTATCGGATATCAATGGTTTCAAGTACTCCTGCACCTTCACAGCCTCCAATCTAACTAGCCTCCCCAATTATTCTTCTATGACCTCAGGATAGAAAGGGAAGTTCCCTGAGGTTTTACAGTGCTATATACCAACTTGAAGCACACATAATGGATGATGCTCAATTTCAAAGGAGTCTCTTGAGGGCATTGATTCTCCTTCGTCGTAGATGAATGGTATGTAAACTCCGAATATCCCAAGTCTGGAGTATGCGTAGTCTAGCGTTTTCCCGCCCATGTTTATCGCTCACTGATACTAATTCTGGACAAAGGGTCCCCCTGGGAGTCCGAGGAGGAACTTCTGTCGCTTTGCAAATATGACGTTCTAAGTACTTTTTATCACCGAGTCGAGTATTTTCTCTTATGCAGGATGCGACATACGTAGAAACTAGGAGTTCCTGCAGAGTCCAACCTCAAGAAAGTTATCGGATTTTCCTGAAGGCACATTCCAAGGCGTCTTGTGGCCTAGGTCCGCTACGCTCGCCTTTTACTTCTAGGGAAATACCATACAGATGCACATAGTACTTCCCTGCGTGATGATACCAGCGAAATACGGACACCAATGACCCTAATGGCTCTGCGATACTCGATTCATTATTGCAACAGCTATCCACCGAGATGGAATGCAAGCCTTCTTCGCCGATTGGTTCACCCTAGAATCTGACATTTCCATGCCCACTCTTTTCTCTGGCCCGAAACATCTGTCATAGTCTTAAAGGTGAGCTCGTCGCTCTCGTTGTCCCATGTGTACGATAGAATGGTGTATTGAGGAATCTCATCGTCCCGCCACATCCCGCTCGAGTGGATCCACAGTTCAGTATGACTTATTGGACGTATTGCTAGGGAGGAATGGATGCCGGGAGAACGTGGAACAAAATTGAGCGCAGCAGAGGTTTAGACTCAATGTCACGCGGAGTAAGGCTTTATTCTAGGAGAAGACTATTGCTCGGATTGATAGGCTTGAATACAGGAAGAGTATTCGGAAAATATGTGGTGTAGCCTTGCGAGAGTGGCTCAGTAATATTCTGCCATCTTGCGCGGCCATTCTTAGACTAGCAGATTTTTATCATTTATAAAAGCACTGTGACACCAGAGGTGTTGTTCGGGAATTGACCTAGTCACGAGGAGTTGCAAAGAGATAATAGTTTTCACGTTTTCACGTTTTCACGTTTTTACTCACCTCCTCTTTGATCAAGTGCTCGGTATATATGGTGCTCGCTACTTTATAGCAAACAGGGAAGGGAGCCTGGCGGCCACACTACCATATCGAGGGGCACAAGTAAGCTGGGGAAGAAAACTGTCCGTACGCAGTAGTTTGGTTGATATCAGATATCACATGACTTCTCATGTGACTACGCACGGTGCCGTGTTTCACCATTGATAGTTACCCCTTTCCTCTGTAGATAGAATTAGAACAAGCAATCAATCAATTACCTATCGCAAGATACCCCTCGTACGCAAGTACACAGTGACTAGTCACAAGCTATCGATCGTTCACACGAGAGGTAGTCCATTCAACAAAAACTGAAATTTAATGTTCTAATTAGAGACGAGTGCTTTGTTGAGCAATCAGTCAGTGGATGAAAGAAATATTGAAATGAGAATAAACGATAAGGAACGGAAATGCTGAAGTATAGATGAAAAGAAACAAGTGCCTGAATCGAGCCATAATACCTTCCCGAATGAGAAGACACTTAGGGCTTCAGATTTCCCGACGCACCCCACTCCAGCGCTAGCAATTGCTCAGGGAGTAATGCTCGGGGATCGGTATCCGGAAAGAACCGCGGGGGGTTAACCCTGAATTTTATAATGATTTTCGTGTCTGGTAGGAGCTCTTGTAGCTTTCCAGTCACCTTTGCTTGGAAGTAGGATAGCATTTTCGAGTGTTTCCGTGTCGCAGCGTAAGCGTCATCAAATTCTATACGTATTTCTTTCAGAAATGATAGAACCCCTAAAGAGTGGATGAACCAATCTAATATGGGGTTTTCGTTGGAGACGTTCTCGAGGGTATCAGGGACATTCTCACCCCAAAAAATACCGTAGCCCACAAATGTGGTAAGTCTTATCCAGACAAGCAATTTCTTCAGCCTATGATAGGGGTTCAGGATACGTGCAAAATTATCGGTAGGCTCCAGGGTTACTGGCCCAGTCATTCCAATCTTTGTCAGCGAAGCCATATCCAACCCGAATCTGAAAATAGAAAATTGGGCGTCCCAGCGGTCAAACAATCTGGAAGAAAGGGGGTGTGACTGGGGAAGAGAGAAGGGGCCCCCATTTTGAGACGTCATATCACCTTCCTGTCCTCTATGAACGTAAACCTGGGTTGGAAAGTTGTCGTAAGAGAATGTTCGAGCCTCATATCGCACCTTAAAACATATTTGATCTAAATTAGAGATAGCGTTAAGGAGATGCTGGTCCTCGCCTAAAAATTTATAGCCTGGAAATCTTGTGGAATAGTCGTATGTATTACTAGATCTGTTGCAGAATATMCCAGCCGCAAGGCTAAGCTCCTTCCACGATGGTACCTTCAACGATTCTAATGGTTCATAATATAGAGCGTAAAAGTAGATTTGGTTCCGAATTTCACCAGGGAGCTCAAGGAACGATAGCCTATCTGGATCAAGTTTAGTGAACTTGTCAAACCTGTCCTCATTTTCTCTCTGGGCTGTGGGATCCCCGCCCAATCTTTGAGCGATCAAGCTTTGGTTGAGAACTTTCTGAGCGATGACACTTTGCGGTCTCACCATGTTGCGTGTCTTCCAAGTCTAAAATTAAGTTTGTTTTTCCGCCCAATTCCGGTGGCCTGTAGTCGTAATCGAGTGTTGGTGGTATTGAAGAGGCATAATTTTGCGAGCAGGGAATATATACTCCTGAAGAAGCTTTCGGTCGTATCGTGCAGGCTTTATTATATTTACACAATACCTGATACTAAGGCTTTGTTCACACATAACACTGGGCGAATATTGGTAAATTCACACAAAGTAAATTTGAATAGAACTGTTGAATGGACTACCTCTCGTGTGAACGATCGATAGCTTGTGACTAGTCACTGTACTTGCGTACGAGGGGTATCTTTTCGATAGGTAATTGATTGATTGCTTTTTTTTTCTATCTACAGAGGAAAGGGGTAACTATCAATGGTGAAACACGGCACCGTGCGTAGTCACATGAGAAGTCATGTGATATCTGGTATCAACCAAACTACTGCGTACGGACAAGAACAATGTTTCCTAAAGTCACATTGCGCAAAGTGATGTTACTACATTGTTGAGGAGCGCGACACTATCGACTTTGCGAAATACATTAAGGATTTTACAGCAGACCAGAAAAGTGTTAGCATTTGATTTAGAGCGATCGTGTGAGACGTACGTCCATGGCGTTTAAGCGATCTGATCCGCTACTATCATAACCCATCTTACACGATCTATGCTCTAGCGAAGTGTCAGCTTAGCGCTAGGCCACCTATCGATTGGTTAAAAATCTTTGCAGCCATATCTCAGTAGGGCTTCGGAGATCGATATCCGGTCCCTCTAATTTGGAGTTTCCAAGTCGACCAAGGGCCTGCTCACAAAGATGAATCGCCGGCAGTAAGAATAGTCGCTATTTCGAAGAAAAGGTGGTGAAGACACATTCTCTAGCTTATTGTCAATGGACTGAGATACCCACTCTTTTGGACTCGAGTTCGTAAGGAGCAGGCCGGATGCATACAAGCCCCCGAGGATACGTTGTTATTGCACACACCATAGGTCAACAAGAGTAAAGGCCTTCAATTCAGCTAATGTTGGTGATGGTCGCTCCGGTAAATTTGACTAGTGTGGTTTTTATTTGGATCAAAGAAATACGGGATCTCCCTGTACCCGGATTTTTGTTTCCACGTAAGCTCTAGTTCCCCATGTTTTTTTGGCGCGAATGCGAATGCTGCTCAAGTACTTCGAATAATGTATTCCTGTTTATTTACATTGTAAAGTCATATATTCTTTCCATTGTTTGACATCTATATTAACGGCTAGTTCGAATCTACTCAAGACAACCAGACTACATTTGCACAACACCCGGACTTATACCTCTCATTCCCCCGATCCTGCAAATCTATCCTCGCAACCGGCTTTGCAGACACGCCTTTCTGATATCTGTGCTCTAGCGCCCAAATTTCAACAAATCCGACAGAGTTATCTGTGATGGCCACAAATCTATCATCAAAATCACTAGGTGTCACGGCGTTGGCCACGCCACCACTCGAAGTGGTCGGTATGAGAAAGAGCTGCTTTTCAACGCGGCCATTCTTTGCTAGCCTGAACGCTGATATGTATCCTTGATCGTCATGGTTGCGGGCTCGGCTTGTAGCCCAGAGATAGTACCCGCTGGTCGAGACGGCCACGGCATCGCCCCAGTATAAGGAGTTGTTGGTGCCCGCAGGAAGAAGCGAGTAGATGGGCTCCTGTTGGTACGGGACGCCTGTATCTGGTTCGACTCTGTACCAAACAACTTCATTGGACCCTTCTGTAACGGCATACAATGCCTTTCCGGAAGGATGGAGAGACACATGACGGGGACCAGCCCCAGGCGATGGGCCGGTGAGTTTACTCAGGACTTCACCTACAAGACCTGTGCTCTTGTCTACTGCATGTGTCCAGATATTGTTACCGTAAGTGTCTGCCGAATATAAGATATCCGAGTTGGGATTTAGGGCTAAGCCGTGGATGCTCGACTCTTCATCGAGGTACTCAAAATCCTGAATTACTTCCTTTAAGGCACCGGCTTCGTCTACGGACATTACAGTTCCGCAGCCTGGAGTACCCCAGAAGTCCGCACCATAGACGCTGTAAGGAGGGTTGTGATTGGCAAGGAGATAGATTGAAGTGCCATTGCAGCCATGCTTTGCAGTAAGCGCCGTGTCAAACGTGATATTGGTAGCGTCATGAATAGTGTAACTAAGGTATACGGGAGGCTGTGTCGAACCTTCTGACTGGCCTATATATTCATAATCCGTACCATAAAGGTGTGTCTTGTCATGCTAGGATGCGGTTAGCGCAAGGTATCCAGACAGCACACGGAGGGGAAACGCACGCTCAAAGCGATCCATGAACTTGACGCAGAAACTGAAATATTGGCAATTTGATCCAGAGTCATAGCTTCATCGTCGAAACTCAAAGTGTAGAGATTCTTGGACACAAATGTTCCCACAATGAGTTCATGTTTAGCTGCGTGTGTGAGGGTGAGCAACCCTGCGAATGAAAGGGCATAGCGAATAGGTCTCATTGTTGAGCAGGTTTTGAGAGATGCAGAGACAAGAATCGCGAGCATTTGGCTGCCATTCCCCTGTGTCTTGCTGCTCAGGATGGGGGGTTTATTCCGGGATTCTGGGCCAAGTTTGGTTCATTGGGTGGCCTTTTATCAACAAAGCTTTGGTGGAGGATGTTGACTATAATGGAACTTAATGTCCGGAGTATCAATGTATATTGTTGGAAATGCCAAGATCATTATGGAAGTGCTAATATAGCGTAGAGAAAAGCATTCTTGTCACCCTTCCTATAGTGTAGCGCATGCTTAGTCCATGATCAAGGACGTAGAGTTAAGCGGCGACATCTGAAATACCTAGGATGGGGACCCTAAATTACGGAAACCAATATCCTAGTTTCCCTCATCTTATTGATGGAGATGCCAATGTATCCTTATAGCAGCGGAAGTTGAGTGCCGACAGGGAAAGATGTCCTCACGAAAATTTCCGTTCCTGGCTGCCAACCAAGTGTATATATAGAGCTGACGGTCTTTGGAAAGGTCCCCTTTTGAAGTGAGAATACCTTCTTCCGGCTCTTCGCCCAATTGCAGAACATTGATTACCGCTGTCGGTGATTGAATGCCGGTGGCGCAGGAGCCCGCCCGCTGGACCCACCTCGTAATGTCCATTCCAATCCCATAGGCGTATTCACATCCTCGAAAGCTTCATGACTACCCAAAACACTATGAAAAGCTCCCTACATTTTTCACGTAGGGATACTATTAATTCATGAATAACTACTGAATCAACCTAGACCAGTAAAGATCGCAGTAAAGTGGGGCTGGCACACCCCCCGCGCCCTCCCCCCCCACGGGAACAATCAGGGAGGAAAAACAAAGAATGATGTTCCTATCTTTACACGAAGACCCTGTGATATGAGAGAATGAGCATCGTCAAGCTCCGCGTCAGCATCTTGCAAATGTCAGGCCCCGTAACAGATACCTGCCTATTATACGCGAATCGTCAGGATGTTGAATATTGCTCATCTTGTGTAATCCTACAATACAGGGTGTGAATGGAATCGTGGAAGAAAGGTACTAGGGCATGCCTTGACACTAGATCTCGATGATTCCTGAGTTTAGTGGCGCATCTACCGGACTTGCTTCGGCAGCGTAGGATGGGTTGTGGAAAAGAAAAGCGTGGCAACTTGTCAATTCCGAATAATTTACAAATGTACTTTTCGAGGTCCTAGGTTAGCTCATACTTCACAAAGCCGCCAGAAGATGAATAGGGTTAGGGTTAGGGTTATCAGCTAACTATAGCTCTGATGGCGATTTCGGTGAAGAAGACGGATTTGAAACGCGAGAAATACAACACATCTACGACTTCCTTTACGATAGTTCTTACAGCCGACCCAAGAATTCAGGAAGGAGCTAAATACCTAGTTGGCGGCTGTATTGAGGCAGATCTACTTCACGGACTCTTTGACACAAGGTTCAATGGCCTGGATGGGGTTGGCTACATCCCAATTATCTGCTCTCAAGCGGCCTGTGAAATTAATTTCCACGACCATCTGAGAGGTCTACGTTGTCCTTGATGGACTATGCACGAGCGTTTCATGAAGTTTAGAAGCAACTCTAGATGTTCTAGACGTACATACATTCTCTGTTGACTACACGCGTAGCCGATAGCCTTCGTCCCTCAGTTAAATCTCCCGCTCGACCCAACAGGCTGCATCAATATATGTATCACTGACGCTAAGGAATTTCGAGACTCATGAATGCGGGAATCGCCGGGATCTGACTCTTGGAATGTGATATCTGTTAGGCTCGTCCAACAACATTCAAACTTTGTCTTTTCCATGTGTTTGGAGAATGCAATGGAACAATATGAATAAGATCGGCCAATTGGAGTAAGTGACAGACCATATTTTGCCTTGTATGGATGGGTTGAAATGGTAGTGAATGATGGTGCTTCGAGCGATGGGTCTCCGCAATTTCTCCCTCCCTCGCGTGCCCAGAAACCGAGCTATAAGCCGAAACACACCCTTGCTTTATAGCTTATATACTAAATCACCTTGAGTGTGTAGAGTTGTAAATTGGTTTCTAAATTGCGCCCAATTTTCCAATCTTTACTGTACGTCGACCTGTTACTCCGTTGTATCCCACAATCTTTTGAACCAGCTATCATGGCACCTTCACGTTGCTCAATATTGACCCGAAGGCTACTCTCATCTATTCTGCTCCTTCTCGTCTCCACTGCGACTGTTGCACTTCCTTTTGCAAATTCAAACGATCTTGCTGATCTAGCCGATATCACTTCTACTACTCCCTCGATCTTAAAGACAATCTCGGTTCCGAAAACGCCTGTTGCTGCGTTGCCAATGACTGCTATACCTACCCCTGCAGTTCCACCAGTACCTACTGCTCCTAAGCAGGGTCTGCCTAGACTTAATGTAATTAACCTTCCCGGTCTACCAAATCTGCCAAGTTTGCTTTCCGCCTTGAAAGACATGGCGACTCTATTCCGGCCTCGACCCTTGGCCGCCCAATTTTGGAGCGTGTTGAAGCCTGCGGCTATAAGTGCATCAGAACCTGCCGCTCCAAGTTTTTCGGCACCCCTAGCTCCAAGTCTCTCTACTCTCAAAGCTCTGGTGGTGCCTGCTCTCGGCACCACAAGCGTTCCGATACCTGGAATTCCGACGCCATCCGCTCCTAAATCGCCCACAGTTACAATCACAGACCCTGCGGCCTCACCAAATCACGCTATTCTACAGCTTCCAAGCCTTTCTATTCCAACAATTCCAAAGGTTTTTACATCAGAGCTCATAACACCTGGATTTCACCCCATTACACTCCCTGAAGGTCACCCTATTCCCACTTTGATAACGTCTAGGCTCCCAGATATTGACCTTGATATTGTAAGATCCACTAGCATTCCGCGGATTCCATTAGCAACGAGTGTTGCTTTCTCCAGCATTGTAGTTCCTAGCCTTTCACTACTCGGAGTCAAAGTTCCTACTCTCTCCATACCCGGGGTGAATCCTGTCTTTATTCCCAGCATACCGGAAATTTACCCAAGTCTCGGCGTAGTAAAACCATCCGTAGATGCTTTGGGAATTCAGCCTTTATCTACGGGTCCACCTATATTGCCTGCATAGCCAGTGAAGGCTACAGGATATATTTGAGTCTTCATACGACTCACTGGTGTTCTTTAATGGGCTTTCTGATCTCGAAGATGCTTCTTCTATTGGGTTCGTCGCTAGCGGAAGAGCCTCTGCGAGGGGAACAATCAGGGGGTTTCTACCTAATGTACCGCCCTGGGAGGTCTAGTTGAGATTGTGACTTCTTATCTTGAGCGATGCTTGAAGCTGTCTCTAGGAGCAATAGATTCCCTCAAGATTTTGTCTGGCTATCTCAGATTAAATAAGTTGGAAATTAAATTTACAAGTCCAGTCGCACACAACTAGATCAACCTGTAACTCTAATTGTTCAATCGTTCCTGTGAATTCTCATCTCACTTCTAGGTCAACGTAGACTTAGCTGATCGGAGTCAGATGGTATGAAAATCTGAGTACTCTTAGGTACGAATCGATTCTTTAGGCTCCTTCGCCCTAACACGACCGTCCAATGTCAGAAGACCATGTCATGAACGCACATACCTACATACATACGTAGAGGACAGTGAATTGTATCTCACATGTCTATTTGATTAACTGTCAAGACCCGTTGCTCTCTTTCCCCCTCGCCCTGGAGAACAAAGTAGCTCAAAATTTTACACTCTGGTTTCACGGGCTTAGGAAGATATGGTCGACGTCGTACGAATTCAGCAACACCCTTTGCCTGTATCCACTCAGGATCATTGTATATGATTCCTGGAACGCCATGCTTGAAGTATTCTTGAAGTGTAAGTCCAAAAATCTTCGAAATGCAGGGCCATTCACACTTGCCTCTTCTCCAACGAGGATAATTTTGATGGGCGGTAGCCATATGTATTCAAGCAGCGGCTCCAGTAGTATCTTTCTAACGGCTTCCCAATAATACTGCTCATTCGAATTATCGTATCTCGCCCCAATCCTAAGGTCAAGGTCAAAAAGACGTCGTTACATATTCGAAGTACGCGGATCGAGAGGTCAAGTGATATGCAAATAAACCGTCCTTGGAGTAGTCTACTATGTAGTATGTGGCCTCGAGATCATCCACCGGGCATTCATCAGGATGCGTCACATTCGGGCATAGAGCAAAGCCATGGCCAGCCAACGCAGCCATGCTCTCATACGTCAGGAGAGTTTTGCCGTAGGTCGAACTAACGATTTGTAGATACTCGAGGCCTACATATTCGAAGGCATCGTAAAGGTCTTCGTCGTATATCGCGGGGATTCGTGGAATGGAAGCTGCAGCAGAAACAATCTTAAAGCCCAGGGTCTTTTCAACCACATCTATTAAATCGCGGACGAGTGTGCTAATAGCCCTGACATCGGCAGATGCAGGCAGATCGACTGCTTTTCGTGCATGACGCTCTAGTTGGCGACAATAGTCAGACCATCTTTCCTGCGGGGTCCAATATGGTGGCCTGTCTTCACTATTAGCATAGTCCACCCTGTTTCTGCGTGCAAGGTTGCGTACGCATAATGAGTATTGGCTAATAGTGACAATTTACGAAATGTCGTGCGATACTCGTCAGTACTCTCAACCGTTGCAACAGCTACTGCAGTTCCGTTTGGGTAGCTTATTGATGCGGTGCCATAGCCGAACTTCAAGTCGAAACCAACGTTGATGCAGCCTAGATTTTGTAAAATTGCCTATGCAATAATGTATACCGGATATGGCAAGTAACCAGTATGATTGATAGGGGCGCATGGTGACAATGAGTCTCTTGTAGGGTACGCGGGTAGGGCCCGTCGGTCCAGTCTCGGGTGTCGTACTGGTAGTTTAGGGACAGAAGTGTCTATTCAACGATTCACAGGCTTTTCTCACATTACCTGGATAGTAGCACTAGAGTCCCTTTATACAGACTTTTTGGCCTAGTGTTGTTCACAATTGGAGCACGATGAGAACACATTAACTGCCTCGCGATGGAATGGGGCGAGTATGAGGCGAAGACTGGAGATAAATGAGCCTCAAACGAGACATTCCGGATTTTCGACCCCCACAAACCTCGCCTCAACGCCTTTGAAGCGCTTCCGCAGTACACATGACTCCTCTCCGCTCCTCGTGTCAACTTGTTTTACATTCTTACAATGATAGATTCTCGCAGCCTTGTACCCGCCGCCTTCGCCGCACCCTACCACCCTCATGTGGGAATAACGGCCAAGGTCGTCCGAATACCTTTCAGCAAGTCCTATGGAAGAGCCCCATCACAGGGTCCATAAATGATGACGTTGGTCACTCATATGTCCTTCTGCCCCATTATTTGTCTGCATGGATGATTTCAACCCCCTTCCTGTGAAAGTTGAGGGCTCAGGAGACTAAAATTACGGGGAAGGGCTTATGGACTTTTGGATACAAGTGTCTCAATACCGAGCATAACCAAACGGAAAAACAGCCAGGACCTGCCAAATCAATCCCGCTTCGTAACCCGTCCTTTCAAAGGTGTGGTTTAATATATCTCTGACAAATCTTCAATGCTTTGGACTCGACGCGAAGTGCTAGTGCTTGGGGTCACGCTCGAGCAGTGGTTTTTGTTGATATGTGAGGCAGAATATCCCCCCTCCACCCCCCAGAAGGTCGTCTAGTCATAAACGTAGATGTCGGAGAGGATAAAGGAAGAGCCAGACATGCTAGACACGACATTGCCGCAATCTTTGCCTCCCCCTACTGGATGCGTCCACTCCACCACACGTCTGTATCGACGAGCCTCAAAGTATCAGAAATGTGCAAGGCTACTCGATGCCCAAACCTATGACACTAATACGCCGAAAAGAGGTGATTTTACTTACAGGTAGAATTCATTGCTAGATTAAGTCATATATACTTACTCTTGGGTGGTAAAGTCTACTTCGTGCCTGTATGTTTGTCTCATCTGCAATGGAAAAAATGTTTGTGGCAGTGCGGTGCTCTAACTTCACTTGATGCTGGTCATTGAAAATATATGGATGTGTGCGATATCTGAGAACATACCTCTAATCATATTCCTAAGTCGGATGATAAACGGGACGAATCTTGCACGACAGCCTAGCACCAGGAACACAAAGTTCCCGATAAAATGTGATAGTATGTTCAGGGGTCACGGAGACATTACTTGTCAAATGAGATAGAATAGTATCATAGACAACCTCTTTATTTGCTCACAACTATAAATTCCCTCGAGTTGAAAAGGAGTGACAATACCTGACCTCACACTATCTTCTTTAGACTCAACCATTCCATCGATGTAATCGTGGGTGACAAGATTACACCTTTACCAACAACTTCAGTGACCCCGCATGCCCAATGCAGTAACGAAGCAATCAGGTTCTTTAAAATTGATGGCTAGCTCTAGTTCTGTTGACTTCTTAACTGTTAGCATAAAATGACTTTGCTGCGTTGTTCCAATACTTAAACTATCAAATAAAGGGGCTGAAGCCTGACTTACGTAGAAACAGAGATACAGAGTCTTGCGATCTAGCAGCCTGGACGAACAACCTGGGGATCGCGCTTCTCGTAAGCGTTCTCTTCCATTCCCCTGCGGCACCCGGGTCGAACAACTTGAGGCTCACGCTTCTCGTAAGCACTCTCCTCAACTTCCCTTCGGCATCCTGGGCGAACGACTTGTGGATCGCGCTTGTCGTATGCATCAAGCCCTCTGGGGCAGCCTGGACGAACGACTTGAGGGTCACGAGCGCTGAGCTTCAAAGCCGGAGCAGCAAATGCCACGGAGGCCAAAGCAGCGTAAAGTAAGAATTTCATAACGAAGATTTCAAAGTAAGGCAAGTTGAGATTAGAGTCGAGTATAATTCATAAAAGCCTGGTGTAGCCGTGGATTTAGAGGGGCAGAAGGGCACTGATTTATACCCGCTATTCATCTAACCAAATTCTATATACTCGGGTTAAAGACCGAATGAGGATAGTGGATGTTTCTTTCACAGACCAAAGGCTATGAAAACTAGACGAGATTGTTCATTTCTTGGGACCTCAGAACCTTTTCCTTTTTTGTGTATAGATGATCCTTTTAAGTGGACTCCAAGACAAGATAGTGGTCGTTTCAGTACAATTGTGCATGAAGATGCACCATGATTCTTTCTATCACCCTGTTTAGTTTGCAGGTGTCGTTCATCCGGCTTCCGGGCGTAGTCACCAGATGTAGTCGCTAGGAGATGACCTAAGCTAGAAGATACTAAAGTAGGGCGTAATGCCTTCCGAGTTTCCCATAAGCGGAGCACAGACCAGACGAATTGCATGTCGACCTGCAAGTATACAACAGAGGTTCATGATGAATCATGATCAAGCTGGGCACCTGGTTACAATAGCATGACAGCATTAGCGGGAAGATTACATCTTTGTCTGTCTCAGAAATTACGTCGTCGAAGCGGCAATGGCGGCAGGTAGCCCATTCCACCTCAACTGACCCTGTTCGGTAGAGATTGCAAGAGGGTGAGTTGTTTGCATATGTTAATGAGAATCTGGGAGTGCTGACCAACTGTTAAAGACCGTTGCCTCAAATCTTGCCCAGTTCATATCCTTTAAGCAACATTTTTAACTTAATTTCGTCCTTAAATGCGTATCTCAGCATCGTAGCTTAACACTGAACCATGGCACCCAAATATGAACGGTATATTCATAGTACCAGAGGTTTCCAAGAACTAAGCAAATAACCCGAATTTTTAGGCTAGACAAAGACCTTGAAGAACAGTCTCTCGTGACTGAAACTTGCGACAGCAGTTTATGCTCCGAGAGAGTATCGAACCAACACCATGCGCAAACTCGAAAATATTGGAAGCCTTGGTTTTCCACTATGAAAGACATGGCCTTAATTATATTCGTAATTTTGGGCTTCATTGAACATTTCCAAGGCTTGCCAAATGATCATGTCATTTGCCACTTGGAGGAAGCTACGACAATTGATGGCCTGGCCAAAATTTCGAATACTTCTTGCGATTGTGGAAATTCCACAGTCGAGGCAGTGACCCTTGGCTGCAAATATGACTCGCTGGCTGCCGCTTGGCTTCCTGAACACTGTCGGGATGACGAGTTGACGGCTGAATTCGACCGTTCCGGACCAGGTGAAGATGGAGAGTGGACATACTGGGCCGATGAAGCACATACTATAGAAATTAGCACCGACGAAATTGCGGCGAACGCAGGCGACCCCCATTATCTCTTCTACACGACGAGCCATTGGCATGTTATTCACTGCATCTTCTACTGGATAAAACAGCAAAGAGCACAAGACAACGGAAAGGTAGTTGAATTGCGGTACAACAATGAAGGACATATCAGACACTGCGGTGGTATTTTCCTAAATTCAGGAGCAAACACAAGGTCTGGTGTGGCACTTAATAGTGATGAGTAAATATTGAGGAATATCCTGGATTGTAACATGTTAAATGGTAATAGTTTTCGCTAGATGATATCTCTTAAGCTACAAGAAATCATTCGACAACCTCTTGGAGCCACACATGAATCTGAGGACATCATTATTATAGTCCTGTAGCTAACATTATAGCCTGTGGACCATAGACTTGATTAGCGTCCTTTGAACATGATAACAAGCTGTTATTAGTATTGTTCTAACTTTCTCTAATATCTATTCCAAGATTAGTTACATTTCACGCTTCATAACAGTGAATTCTGATTTGCATGTAGTGAATAATAGGGTAGAGAAATTCATAATGCGAAGAGAAGACCTATTGCGAACACATATGATATCTCAGGCCTAAATCATAAGAGATCTATATTAAACTAAAACATTACTCCCACAATGATTGTACATTCATCGTTAAACTACAACTCGAAGGTTTAGAGTCTTAGCTCAAGCCATTCTGCAATCATAATTGTAGTCATAACCCTACCATGCCAAGATCCACAACCCCTGCACTTGGCCCTGCTAGGGCTGAAATAAGCTGTGGCAAGAGTATTGCTGGACTAGATAACACATGTTACTCTGCCTACTGGCAAATAATGCGGGGTCTTATTGCATTATGAGCCAGTCAAAATTGAAGTAAATGGTTACGTGGCATTATAGATCTCCGCGGACACACAAGGAGGATTGAATTGAACAGGGGGGATACATCGTGAGAAAGTCTCACCACCTTCGGAAATAAGAGGAAGGATAGAATAGGAGTCCGGACGGTGAGGTATTCCACCAAATCATGCAGGATAAAGGGCTCTGGAATGGGGCCAAGATGGACAAATTCATTGCTGATGTAATAGATCTATGCAATGACAAACGAGAGGATCAAGAACACATAATCCGTGGAAATGTAGGTAGCGAAGAAAGCCAATGTTTATTGGACAGGGGAGCGTCATTTGACCTTATGCTCGAAGAGTCTAGTCTAACTCAATATAAAGAGCCCGAAAGATGCTACACTAAGCTTTCCAAGGCCTCAAAGTCTGCCTCGGGAAACGTGGGGCGTAACATACTCACTCACTAGAGGTCTCGGGCGTAAATACATGTATGCTCGTATATCTGAGAATATGCGGTAATACTTGTTCTTCCTGCTTACATGCCGCATAAGGCATGGCGATTCTCTAAGTAGACAATGCCCGAGACACGCTATTCCAAACGAAACTCAAAGTCAAAGTCACGAGTACAATAAGATAAACCTAGCTCATTCTCGTGAATATCCAACATGGTTCATTGTGCATGTCAGAACAGTCTAGATGCAGCCGTACGATACATGATCTTCCTATTATCCTGGAAAATCCTTTCAGCCAGGATTCAATGTTTTGCTGGTCGCTAGAAAATGTAGTGTCTACCGGCATTTTCCTAAAAGGCAAAATAGGTTCCTACATCGCTAGACCATCGATCTTCCTCGCTTCCCCGGGACTCTTTTGTGTTGAGCAAATTTTTCCATCGTTAAAACAAGTATTTCTGGTTACTTTTTCTTGCCTAAATTATGGATGAAGTCAAATGGTCGACTTTAGAGAAGGAACCTTTCCTTCACAACTCCACTGCGAAGCCGAATCATCAACGCAAATGGAATTTCAAAAGTGTTGTAGCGCTTTGGCTTGCAAGTCAAATCATCCTCTTTGGAATCCTTGGTAGCGTCCTGTTTCTCGCAGTTAAAATTACCTTGCTCAAAGCCGCGTTTCCGAACGGCACCATACGTACCTCAATATCAGAATTTGGAGGCTTGCCAGTACAGCACGATGACAGAAAAGGACCCTACGTCATTTGTTCCTCCGTGGACCGCGCAGCGTCTCATACAGCTGGCTGCAAGTTCGACCTTTTTGCAAATGGATGGACGCCTGCTCCCTGCTTCGAAGAAGAAAAGCACTCCTTTTTCTTGGAAGGACATGACTACGAGTTCTGGGTGGACGAAGAGAAAGATCATCGCGTATTCCAAGAAGAGATCCTCGAGGGATCTCTCAAGTATCTGGAGCTTTTCGTTAGCTTCGAAGAGCACTGGCAACACTGTCGGTACTTGCTCAATACTTCACAGAGGTACGCTCAGGACCAGACTCTTGGAATTCTAGATGTGCATATGGACACAGATCACATGAATCATTGTATTGGAGTTTTAGGGGAATCGCGTCCCCCACATACGGTCGAGACGACAGTCAAAGCAGTTTTCGGGTATAAGAAGTGCTATCTTCCGCATATGGGATCTTTCATGACACCCCAGGATTGACTGTTAGCAGTAGTATGGTATTAAGGTATAGAAAATTGCGCTTTTGGATCCATGTAGGCCTCAGTAGGGCCAATGAGATTGTACCCAAACAAAAATTTCGAAGCAATTACTATTTTGAAAAAATTCCTAAGATGTGACCTGCGCCACCTCACCTCGTTCTGTTTTGCACACATTAATAGTGCTTACTTTCTGCTCTACAAGAATGCGGTTCGTTGGAATTACCTGTCGGTCATACTCTCTTAGCCTTGCTTGCTGTTGACCAACTGCGTTGAGGATTCAAAAAAAATGGGCCTGGACCTGCGAGTCTTGGGTCCCGAAAGTGATATCTGTGTCCTGTATCAAGGACTTGTGTATAGGGAAGCAGAATGCTTTATCAAAGGCTACGGGTGGTCTATCGCTATCCCTGATATTAGCGGAGACACTAAGATCTGTATATATGTATATGATTGGGATTTGACAAATGATTATATTTTGCATATATTTTGCAGTTCTTAGACATGCAGTAATTATTTCATGCATCCCTAGGCCCCTTCATTGACTTCCGTATCCAACACAGCAACACTTAACTGTGGAAGGCTGAACTTGAAGACTCCATCAATGCCAGCGGTTAAGTCATATGTCGTCGTATTGACAATATTAACACCAGTGAATGGATCATTATAAGCATAAGGATCGCCAACCGAGTTCGTGAGAACCGTCAACGAAGCGTGGCCACCCTCTTCAAACCCCTGAAACTGGACCGATACGGGGACATCACTTCCGTTTGTCGTGTTGTATACAGCACCCTTCCAGACCAAAGCCCCATTTCTGGCATCATCTTTGCCAGCACCCCAATAAAGCGGGCCGTAGCTAGTGTTTGAAGAGGTCGGCAGCGTATGAGAGATGGGATGATGCGCAAACAGCGACCAACAGTACCATGTTACAGCGCGAGTAGTGTACTTTGGATCAGCGGCATATTGAATAAGAGTGATGGGCCATTGGTAGCGGTTCTCGTTTCTCAGCACAGGGGCGTAAAAGGTGCCGGGTATACGGTCGGAATTTCGTTCATACCCGATCAAGGAAATGGCTTCTCCAACTGCGCCAATCCACCACGGATACTTGTATAACTCTCCTTCCCACCGTGGGGGTGTTGCGCCGTTGACGTGAGTTGCGGCTACTTCACCGATAATGTGACCGATGTCGTTGTCGAAGCGGTTGAATTCGCTTACAAGCTCGTCTGGTTCACGATACGGGTGGTAATCGCCAATAGCATTTGGTGTTTTCGTGAAATCAATTCCATCGGTAATATTTGGTCCCGTTGTCGCACCCTCAGGCGCCGGATCGCTGGTTGCTCCTGATGCGATGACTTGGATGTCGGGATATGCATCTGTGATGGCATCGTAGAACATCGGCAAGCGGTATTCTCGGTAAGATTCCCAGCCTTCTGGATAGCCAGCAAGCCAGTCTTCGTTACCAATTTCTACATAATTGAGCTCAAAAGGCTCGGGGTGGCCGAGTTCGGCACGGCGTGCTCCCCATTTGGAATCGGCTGATCCGCGTACAAACTCGATCTCGTTCAGAGCGTCGTCGATGAATGGTTGTAGGTCTTCCTTTGACGTAACATTGCCGTCAAGAGCCAACCCGGCCCAGACTCCAATGACTAGAAAACAATTTCAGCTTCAGGACCGCGAAGGGTGCTTTAAGAAGGTACCCACCAATTTGCAAGCCCATGTCTTCGGCCCACTCAAGATACTCCATCAATCCAAGTCCGTGGGTTTGCTGGTAACCCCAGACGCCTTGAAACCCTGGTCGATCTTTCAAAGGACCTAAAGTGTCTTTCCAGTCCCAGTGAGTATCATTTGTAAGGCCCTCGAGCATGTTGCCACCAGGGAAGCGAAGAAAGTGCTATAGCTAGGATCAGTCAAGTCTTGAAAGCACAGGAGCTACGGCTCGAAAACATACAGGGTTCATATCAGCGAGGGCCTCTGCGATGTCAATACGGAGCCCATTCTTCCGATTCTTGTACGTGGGTGGGAAGAGACTTATGAGATTGAAATCCAGCGTGCCGTTAGTACCTTTTGAATCGAAAGTAATTGCAAACGTGTTATTGGAAGTCGGTGCATCTTTTTCAGGAGTGAGCTCGAACTCATGCTCGGTCCACTCATCCACAGTGGCTTCCGACTCCACTTCAGTCGATCCGAAGACGTCATCCGTAAGATTAGATTTTAGTGTAGCAGTAAAAGTGCCTTCGTAGTCGCCTTTAACCCAGAATGATCCAGTATACTTTTGCTTTTTGACATCGATACCCCAGTAGCCTTCGTTCTCAAAACCAACCTTGCCAGTACCATTGCCAATCGTAACCCGCATAGAAGCGGGTAGATTTTTCGAGAGCGGGTCGTCAAGAAACTCTACGCTTAGTCGGGCTTCGCCCATTGGGAAGTAATGTGCAGTTGAGACAGGGAACTCCGGACTATATTGAAAGGCACGGTTTTGGATCAGTTCAGCATAAATACCGCCGTCGCCAGAATTGTTAATATCCTATATTACTGTCAGAATTTCGAAACTGCCAATGGAGGTGAAATACCTCGTGAAGAAATCCATAGCCGTAAGAGTGCCCAAATTTGCCGGTTCTGTTACCTCCAGTGGATTGCACGATTACGTCAACTGCAATAGCAGAGGAGGCATACGCAGCAACACTGACCGCATGTTTCAATAACACCATAGTCGGATGTAAGTAGACCTTGTCTTGCTACGTGGGCAATTGAAGACGTATGGTACGAGCGTGTGGGTTTAAATACACCCCTACCCCAGCTTAGGTTCTCGGACGTCTGTCTCTTATGAGGAATAGCCCCTAGTAATACCCATCCTATCTTCCGGCCAAGCATTCAACGTCAGGTACAGCTTTGCAATTCTTCCGAGCCGGGGCTAGTGAGATTTGCCTTGAACTACGTCGGCAGAAAGCGCTTTGCCTCTGCACGAAAACATAACATCCAACACGCACCAGGTCGTACCTGCCTACAAAGCATCCATTACACCCATTACACATCTATCTTAGACCCTTCGAATTCATCTATATTCATGTTTCAAAGATGCAAAACATCAGATGGGAGATGCATCATGATCTGCATTGCCGTAGGGATCACCGAACGGGATTATCGATGATTGGTGGAGTTTCGCGAAAACCGACCTGGGATGAATAACTGCATAGATTAACAACCAAGTGTGGGGAAACCCCTCAACTGCCTGTACTCCATCACTAGTGTATTTTGGAGCTCATTCGCATCAATGAAGCATGACTTAGAAATGTCCGTGAGAAGGCCCGACAGCTACTAGCGTTAGTAGGGTTGGATAGCTCAGACTCTTAGAAGGATATGTGCCGATCATGGGGACGATGGAACTCGACGCAGATGTTGAGGCTGTGAGTCCTCTAGCAATTGGAAGATCCCATCATGCAATACTTGCGTTGTTGATAGCCGATAATATGGTTGCTTAGATGGCATACAGCTATGCAAGGGAGCTTTGAGCTTACTGCACAGGATTAATCTTCATTCAATGCTGCAACTCCCTCCCTTCGTTGAAAACTACTTCTTATATCAAGTCCCTGGAATAAAATGGCAATGAATCATTCATAAATCAACTGTTCCAACAAGAACGAATGGAGGAGGACAGTTGAATGTTTACATGCCGATGAGACAGATCTATGATATCGGTGTATCATTTCTGGATTGGAAAGCGAAAGCAAACATCGAAGAATTTAGCTGAGGCTTCGGGAGGGGAAAACTTTCACTCAAAAGAAGGAATGTCAGCCTGGCTGATGCCCGTGCAGAGGACTTGAGTTAGGTTGTGCTACTTTTCTTACATAGAATTTAGCTCCTGTTCACCTCGCCAACCCCCTTGCGGCTATCCAGCCGTTCCCTCTGTAGTATTAGGAGCTTGTACTTCCAGTGAATACAATTAACTTGAATCTAGTCCCTAATTTTCCACTATTACTTAGTGCCTGACCTCAAGGAAGAATTAATAGATATCTCGGTCGATATATAGACTGTTCAACAGAGGAAGCTAGAACATTGAGTAGACCGTAGTATAGGAGCGAAGTGCCCACATGGGTAAGATTAGGTGGTCGATAGGAGTGTGGTATGCCAAATTCTTTTTCACTTCATGTCAGATGTAGATCAAACCTAAGGGGTCGACATCAAGTAATCAATGTCTCTGAGCTTGGATGATTTGGGTTATGTGCATGATAGATCTACATACAAGGGCGAGCTCAATCAAAATTATACGTAGCGCCTAGTTGAAAGTGTTCTAGAAAGAATTGACTATGAGACAATAAAGGGCAGTGCAGTGCTTGTTTTTGAGTCTTCGCAGTAGAATTTTAGGATGTGAATTTGGTACAGATTCCACAGTGGTCCGAGCGCGGACATCAACAGCCAACCAATGGCTACCGCGGTATAGAAATTCGAAGCCCCGCTATGGCTGGAGAACTAAGTCCGGATCAACTCCCCCTCTCCTCTTATCGCTTGCTAAGACACATGCATATACTACAACGTCCATGGTCACATCAGACTGTCGAAACTGTCGCCGAAGAAGAATCGTCTGTGATCGAACAATCCCTAAATGTCTCAAATGCGGGACCAGAAGCTTGGAATGTCCCGGCTACGGCGTACAGGTCAGATGGAAGCCTCCCAGAGTTGGACCAAAATCGCTTTCCTTTGGACACGAAGATCCGGATCCGAATGGAGCGCTTCGAGGGGACTCTCCGCTAACATCTATGTCGTCCTATGATGGGAACGGTTCTCTTTATTCCGTATATCGACCGACCAGACCACTCTCAGTTCCAGGGCTATCAAATACTCCGTTGCTACAACGGTTACTCAAACATTACGCTGATATTATAGCACCCCAGCTTGACTGGGTAGATGCTCCGAAGAATGTATTCCGCTGCACAATTCCCTCCATGACCCTCGAATCTTCCTCTGTCAACTGTGCGCTCCTTGCTCTGGCTGCTGGAGACTTGGCTGCCCTCCATGCCTTGGAAAAGTCTGATCCTCCTCACGACTATCGAATCATCCAAGAGAGCCTCCAGAATCAAGCCTTGAGGCAGTTGTCGGTTGACATCCATCAACTTAACCACGATCCCGGCCCATTCGGCTCTCTCAGCGAAGATGAACTACGGGCAATGCTCGTATCTATCTTTCTTCTCGTTTCTCTCGGTATTCGCACTGGCTGCCGCTCTGTCTGGAGATTACATATGCGGGCTGCCAGTGCTATATCGAATGCATGGCTCGCTCTAGATCAATTTCGATTACATAACAACGGAGGCATCGAGAAAAACATTGTTATCCTATTGCTCGAATTCCAAGTTTGGAGCTCACTTACCGCTTTCAATCAGCCTCCGGAGTGGACGGCGCATATTGCCCCAGGAACCATCGACGGACCTTTCCATAGCTACGTTGGCATCCTCCAACGCATCACCACTCTGGCGCAAGAGCAACGAACCATCACTCATTCAAAGTGTCCGTTACATCAATTGGAACAACTTCAGAATGACATCGAAGATGCGAAGACTACCACAATAAGCTACGCCGAACGAATCTTATTCGAGACTGATCTGGCGCGCCAGTCCTTCTACTTCATGATCGAAATATTTCATCAAGCTGCGCTTATTTATCTCTTTCGCATGTGCGCAGACCACGAAATTGTAGAAGTAGCAGTAAACAAATCCAGAGAGCGACTTTTCGAAGCCTTGAGGAACGTTCCCGACATAGGACCTATCGCGCACTGTCTACCATGGGCACTTCTCATCGCTGGTACGGAATCGCAGGGCCGCCCGGATGATCAGGCATTCGTGGAAACCCGGCTTTTAGAGATTATCCGCAGGACGGGGATTCTTGATCGAAGAAGAATGCTGACGCTTTTGCACAACATTTGGGCAAACGATCAACGACAGAGCGTAGTCGATTTTATCGAGATGGCTCAGGGTGATGATGGAAAGGATCCAGTTCTTATTCAATAAAAATTGATAGGCTACATCGCTATCCAATTTGTACTCGATAATAAAAGAGAAAAAAGCTCACGTTCGTCCGAACAAACTAATCATTGCTTCAACCTACATATTCACCGTCTCATCGTCCTCCACGCCAAAAAGAGCTCGCATAGGATCCTGATATTTATAGAATCCATTCGAAGGCCTACAAATTCCGTAGCCCAACAGCCTCTGAACCTGTGGTGTCTGAGTCCTAGCCACTTCTGGCGGCACCATTAGATACTGGTTCTCCGCTTGTCTGTAATAACCTTTGGTCAAGAAGAGGCCGACATTCTCACGGGTCTCGTTCCTATCGCATATTAGTTGATAGCTACGATAGAGCGCTGTTGCGCAGAAAGATGGATGGTGGCATACTCTGTGACATTGGCTCCTCCCCCATGGTACAAATGTCCGCTGAAGATCAGCGCATCCCCAATCTCAAGCTCCGCGGGAATCGTTTCAGACACTTTGGGCGCCCTCTCTGGGCCCCATTTGTGAGATCCAGGTATCACACGAGTCGCTCCATTCGCTTCTGTGCATCGACTGATACCAACGATACTCCCAAGTAACACAGGCTGGTCTTGCAGCGTTGCGTGATAGTCTCTGGAAAGTAAACGAATCAGCCTAATCAACTCTTCCACAAGCTTGACCACGTAAAGGATGGTGCGATGAATATATAACTCACCCATCATCCCTATGCAGCGCCTGAGCCTTCCCACCAGCATTAACTCTAAACCCCACCGTCGAAGAGATCTGAGGCTTAGCCTCCACAGTCGTCTTCTCCTCTCCATGAAAATACGTGAACTTAGAAGTCAAAATTCTATTAGCTACCTCAACCAAGAGCGGCGTAGTCATGTATTCGACATATGCAGGAGAAATGCCGACGAGGCCTGTGGCACGCTGCGTCGTCTCTGGGAAGAACCCACTCGGGTCTATGATGTCTGTGTCGAAGTAGGGTTTTAGTTCTGCTTTTATTTGCATGGCGAGTTCGTAAGGGACGAGGTTTTGGATGATGACGCCGCCGTCGCGGTTCAGAATTTCGATGACTGAGTCTGGGGAGGTGGAGGGGTCGTTTGCGTCAATTTTGACGAGACTGGGTTTCGAATCGGTGGCCATATTGGCTGTTTGTGATGGTGAGTTGGATTGTATTGTTGGGTTCAAAGGTGCTATATGATAAAGTTTGGTTCAAGTCCTCTCATAACCTTTTGCGAACTGTGTATGCTCCGTTTCCGACCCGGCTCTTGAAGGTGTTAGATCGACTGGAAGTGCATAACAAGTTCAGATCTGGACTCTTAATTCATACTGATATGCATACGTTCGTAGAATGCCTGACGCTCGCGCTACTCCTTGATATGCGAGCGCCCTATCGCCTAAAAGCCGTGGTCTTTCAATCAAGATCCACACCATGCTTCGAGTCATGATGAGACGGCCGGAAGGCTCGGATTACGCAAACCGTACAATGAACCCGAGCCCAGGGCTGCCCCCGGGAAATGTTTCATACCTCTTGTAGACAAAACATCCGCAGCTTGTAGTATGCCAGCGTGTGCAGGCTCATAATATCTGCCTCCAGGCCAAATTAGGTCATGCCATAAGAGGTTTAAATCTCCAAAAACTAGCCTTTTCAAGTTTAGACTAGTGGGCTACTCGGGTAGCTGAACTAAAGTGATCGGCGAAGTGTATAAAACTCCACCGCGTCGGCGTCATCGTCTGGACGAATGACCTGGGTTGGAATTATTTCGCAAGTGGTTTTGAGATTGGGAATGTGGGGAAGCTTGGCCAGGCCTCGGTGATTGCTTAGCGATATGTGAACTTGGCCGAAATCGTGGTTTTCCTACGGCCTACAGCGAATGCCACAGATAGCCTGGGATGCAGAAAATGTTCTGCGCAAAATATATATATATAAACGCATTCAAACATTGGTGGTTCGTTTCTTATTGCTCAAAAACTATGAAAACGCAATCTGGCTTTAAATAAAACACGCAGTACTTCATGATATTTATCGGCTGCCTGTAAGATTGTCGGACGCAAGAAATGTGTTCAGCTTTCTCGGGCAACAATAAGACGTCTTCGACCGACATATTTGGCCGCGATCATTCGATGTGTAATGGCGCAGGAATGATGTACGATTTCCTTGCCCGAAGCACCCAATCCACACTAAACAGGACTATGACAAAGGCCAGAATGGCAACAGACCAATTCATCAGCTGAGGGGTAACCGGCAAGTAGGACGGGAAAAGAAGCCAGACACTGGCGAAAAGTGACCAAACTATGCTAGCGATGCCGATAATATCCCCCAAGGTACCTTTGAGATGGAAGTAGTGGGGAGGCACTCCGTGTGTCCATTTCTTATGCAGAAAACAGGATATGGTGATGGTGTAGCTTAGATAGAAACAAATGTTCGCCGTGCTGAAGAAGGCTGCGAGGACAAAACTCGGTCCCAATTGGATCAAGAGAACTAGGCATGATAGTGCGGCAATCAGAAGGATGGCATTGACAGGGACCGCCCAGAGCGAGGTCTTTTGAATGGTGGATAGCCAAGAATGCATTGGGAGACCGTGATGGGTGGAGAAGGACCACCAGACCCGGCTGCAGGTCGTTGTGACGGCAGTTGCAGCAATGATAGTAACCAGGATGTATATGGTGCTGGAGATGATGAAAAGCGCCTCACTGTTGAGAGAATCCTTGAATAGTTGGATGATAGTCATTCCACCCACAGGTTCGAGGAGGTTTTCTGTATTTGAAATGCAGAAACAGTAGACAATGATCATGGGGAGACCTAATGAGCCGGACAAAAACGCGTTGCCCACCATAACCTGGGGAACCTGGCGCGCCGGGTTGGGCATCTCTTCTACCATATGTGAAGCCGAATCGAATCCATTGATTGCCGTTGTTCCAGGTAGAAGCCCGAGAAAGAAGACGACACCCGTGGATGACCAGCCAGTCTCATTGACGACCTCTGCAAATACAGAGTAGGCGGACCGCTTCGGCGCAGTTTTGACTAAGAGGCTGATGGCTATAAAGAGAATGCCAACATTAGTCAATATGACCATGGCTTTAAGAGAATACGGCCAGGTTCTGAAAAGTGGAACGTTCCAAACGACTGCGACCAAGGCTTGTGCCCAAGCGATAAGAAGTGTATGCCATGGTTCTATCGTCGTATATTCGGGGTATAGCACCGATATAGTAGCAACGAGGATCTGAGCTGTGAGCAAGTAAGTTCCTGCATTCCAGAAGAACCAGGCAGCCGATGTTAGGACGCCTGTCCAATAACTGAGGAACAAGGTCCATTTCGATGGAGCCAGTTTGCCAACCCAATAAATGTGGCCTTGATGATTGTATCAGTAAAACACTCCTACGAATTTAGCTGGATTCACTTACCGCTGGGATGCGGGTAAATTGAGGAGATCTCAGCCAAAGCCACGCATAGGATGATGTTCATAGATACGGCAAATAGATATCCATAGATATAGAATGGCGAGCCGCCGAGGGTTAAACTGAAAGTTAGATAACTTCCAACGCCAATAGGTGTGGCCGTGATACTGTAGACAAGGCCTAATGTGCTCCAGAGGTTAAAGGTAACCCGCATCTCACGCATGCGTCCTTCGGTACTATCAGCGACCACATCAGAGGCGGCAGACTTTGCTTTGTGAAGATCTTTCTCGTGAGGTTCTGCCATTTTGGACGTTTTGGTAAGAAACTCGCAATGGGGCGTGAAATGGAAATTGGAGGTAGGTTGTGGGGAACGAGAGATAGAGCCTGAGAGAAAGACACGAGGGAGTACCCGCTATATGGAATTTGATGCGGGTTACCGGCCTCTACGCACACTAAAGCTAGCGTCTGGGGTGTAATGAGGCACAAAGTAGTCAGGGAGTCTGGGGTGCCACGGGGTTGACTGCACTAATTCGATTTCGTTCAAGGCGGCAATACCGCAGACTACGGTGCTGAAGCTAACGAGTCGGAGGCCCTGATGGCCCCTCGCGCTATGCCGCCCAAGGAGCGCTCATCCCCGAGGTCCCGAGATGGGCCAATAACTGAAAGCGCATATCTTTGATCTAAGGTCTTATCAGTCCCTAAAAAACCGGAGGGACAACATGTGTTTGTCTTTCTCACCAGGGGCGAGGCGCGCTTGGTACAACATGAACAGCAGCGGGGTTGTGGTCATTATCCGCAACAGGGAACACAATACCATGAACTCGGGAGCATTCTTCCGCACAATACCCATTCAGAGTCTTAAAGAATCTCTCACGACATCAGTATTGTGGTGGATAGGGAGGTCAATCGACCCGCAGTCGAGTGACATGTGAAAACCATGTAGCAATCCGAGCAATTCAAGCGTATTTCCTATCTGCGTGGAATACTCGGTGAGGTGTAGGATGTCTCCTTACTAGTTACCGACCGCGATGCGAATAGACCCGCTCGTCACCTGACCACTTCACTACAGTATATAATTAGGGTCATTCTTTAGAGCATTACTCCTGAATCATTGGCTGTCGAAGTCAGCTATAGCATAGAATGGAGGCTGTAATCTTACAACAACGTATCAAAATCGATACCGCCTTGTATAGAGTAATCGAATTGCTCTCTATCGAAACGTCCTCTTCCCCACTTCAAGAATTTCTTAGACCCTGCTACAGCTCTGAAGTATGTTTGTAAAAGCTCCAGGGGTCCTAAAAGCTGCGGTAGGTGCGCCTGGTCCCACAACCAATCAGAACCTTTCCTAATACAAACTTCCAATGAATAAGGCATTTGAGCTGAGATTGATCGCATTCTAGACTAGTTGTGGGGGATCGGCAGTTTTTATTGGTTGACCAGTGAATGGGAGTGATGGCTAGGCCGACGCCGCTGCTTGCGCCCATTTCCTTGGGGCATCTGCAAATGCAAAAAGGCTTTTGAAGTCGCTTCTCACGTGTTGTCTATAGTATGGCAATTTGAAAACCCTTCGTTCGCGGATGCTTTCCATTCTATTCTTCATCCGCTATATGCGCATTGTATTTTACTGCATTCAAGACTTTTTCTATAGATCGGACATGTTTCTCGTGATTTGAAAATTTGACAAAGTAATAGAATAATATGAAGATAAAGATGTCACGATTCCAAAAAGAATTCCACAATCTCTTGGGTTAGGCCCAGACTTGATTTTCGTACGAGTACAAGCCATCAGCCAGTAATGGTATCGCCATTCAGTCATAACACCCATAGGTGAGATGAAAGGGTCCCTGCCAGATGCCGAAATGTCGCGAGCTCTCCAAATATCGCGCGAACTGCTCAATCATGCCCTAGCTTTGGAAAACCTTTCTGCCAATGCTATCGAATGTATTCTTTGAAAGAAGCTCACCTTGTAGACCTCAGCTCCCGACATACACGGAAAGATTGATCTCGATCGAAATTGCGTGACTTACTTCGTCCGTGACGCGAGGTGTGTCTCGCGTGCACTACAATCATGGAAGCGATATACTTAATTCCGAAACATACATGCGGTTCTTTTTATAGACAAGATCAGGATTCTGCTTTGAAAGTAGGATGCTTTGAGACAGAGTATGACTTCATGAGAACGCTGCTCAAGTTCGAACTCTGTGGCCAAGTGCAAATTTTCTTGATCCGGGTCTTCGGTAATTTTCTCGGACCCATGTGTATGGAACAGCCTCTCGTGGTCTTTGCTTGTAGACAACCGTTGGAGGCTACAGCGACCCAAGTCCATGGTCTGGAATATTTCATTCCGTTTAACCTACCAGGGCATGTAGTGTTTATTTCTTATCTTTGGTGTAGTACCCAATTGTTGGTGGTGACCGTGGCTTCGGATTGGTTGATGACTTGACGACATCGATAGCTAGATGGTGTTACCGGTGCTAACGACATCTTGAGCCTTGGCTTTCCTTGCATGTGGCAAAGAATTCAGAGTCTGAACGTGATTCAAAAATTGGATTGGTGGAAATATGAACGACCCTTCGATTTCCATGGGGATTTGCCAAAAGATAAAATTCCGTTCTTGCGCTGTTGACGTTGAGGTTAGGTGTGCTTCACGACAACATGCGAATAGAGAAGCGGGGCTAAAATCGAGGTATCCCCCAAGGTGTGCATCACTCACTAAATTCAAATATAATGCTCTAGAATCAAACCCAAGCTCTTGTAACGAAGTCAACAAATCGCTATTCAAGAAATAAGCGATGCCCAGATTTGCCAGGGCCCTACATGAGGATGTGGTGTTGCCGAGTGATGTCGCCATGAGACCTTGCCATGAGGTCAAACTACCGACGACATGGGTGTCGGAAACGCTGCATCTACTTAAAGACATGCCCCTTGAACATCAATCGTTCTACAAATCATCCATCTAGTATCGACCAACACCAAGAAGAAAAGATGGCTAAAGATGAGAGCAGGATATCGTTTGATCCTTCGCCAACCCAAGGCACAGAAAAAACCACTTCTTCTTCTTCGAATGATGCCATTGATAAGTCTGCAATAGACGAAGACGTAGCTGCTACGAGAGCTCGAATTCTTGAACAGCAAGAGCTACAAAAGTCTGAACCTCCAGTCTTGCCTATCACAACTCTCTTTAGACGAAAGAAGGACCACAAAGATCTCGACCAAATCGCGACACAGCCGTCCGTCTTTGATGATGCAGAGCTTGCGAAGTACTTCCAACCCACAGCAAAGTATGAGAACCTCCATCGTTTCGATCCGGCTGCGAGATGGACTTGGAAAGAAGAGATGGTATGTGCTGCTTCCCATTAGCATCGAGAAAGTACTGATCAAAGGTGCACAGCCTCTGATCAATAAGTTGGATTGGAAGATTACACTGTGGGCTTGTGTTGCATTTTTTGCCCTTGACCTTGATCGAGGAAATCTCAGCCAAGCGAATACCGATAATTTTCTGGATGACTTGAAATTGACTACAAACGGTACGTATTTATCCATTCACCTAACCATCCCCTTGCACATTATGCTGCGCATAGATTCATTTACTGATCATTATTAGATTACAATTTAGGAATGACAGTCTTCAGGCTGTCGTTCCTTTGTGCTGAGCTGCCATCCCAGTTAATAAGCAAGAAGCTGGGTAAGGATTGTTCCAAGAGCTTTCGTATAGATGAGTGCTAATCACTTTATAGGTCCGGATCGATGGGCTAGTACCACACAGTCGCATCTTTGGAGCTTGTTCGCTAATGATAACTAGATTCCTACAATTATGTGTCTCTGGAGCGTTGTTGCAGCATCACAATTCTGGCTAAGCGGCCGGGCTAGTTTTCTGGCGTGTCGCTCCCTGCTTGGTCTGCTACAGGGTGGCTTTATCCCTGATATGATTCTATACTTGGTATGTAATACCCCCACCACTTCTCTGATGATTCATCATATCGCTAACATGTAATGACATAGTCCTATTTCTTCAAAGGCACAGAGCTACCATTCCGGTTGGCATTATTCTGGACTAGCTTGCGCGTAACTGATGTTGTCGCGCCGATTCTAGCCTTCGGCCTTCTTCGCCTACGTGGAGTCCATGGGTATGAAGGCTGGAGATGGCTCTTCCTGATTGAAGGCCTCTTCACTCTTAGCATTGGTCTCTGGTCATGGTTTAGAATGGCTCCTTCACCCACGCAGACTAAGTTTTGGTACAACAAAAAGCCATGGTTCAATGAGCGCGAGGAAATAATCATGGTGAACCGAATTTTGAGGGACGACCCCTCCAAAGGTGACATGCATAATCGGCAGGCAGTGGATTTCAAGCTTCTTTGGAAATCACTGTGCGATTATGACCTCTGGCCTCTATATATTATTGGCCTAGTTTTCCAGCTTCCCACTGGCCCGCCCGACAATTATCTCACTCTCATCCTTCGCAGTCTTGGGTTTGGTACGTTCGATTCGAATCTGCTCACCATTCCGACTCAAGTAGGTGGGGCCATCATGGTGAGTTCATCCTTATTCACGGACAGCACGAATGTCTCGATTCCTAACAGTATCTCAAGATGCTCCTTGCCACATACTTCTCGGAAGTCTGGAACACAAGAGCTTATTTTGGCATATTTGCGCAAATCTGGGTATTGCCGAACATTATAGCTTTACTAACCCTTCCCGATAATGCACCTGCTTGGGCTAGGTATGCTGTTCTCACCGTGCTACTATCATTCCCTTCGAGTAAGTTGCCTCCAGTTCCGAGCATAGAAGAATCGTGTACTAATCTTGATGGATGAGCACAGCCCATGCGATCCACGTCGGCTGGTGTAGTCGAAACTCTAATACCGTGAGGACCAGAACGGTTTCCGCAGCCCTCTACAAGTAAGTAGTAATGGTATCGCGAGTATAACGTCATCTAATAAAGTTACAGTATGTTCGTTCAACTTGGAGGAATAATACACGCGAATATTTATCGGCAAGATGACCGACCGAATTGTGAGACATTACCTAAGTTCATAATCTCTGACTTCAACTACGACAGCCACTAAGCATTGATTATTCAGATCGAAGGGGTAACAGAGTCTTGACGGCCCTGAATTGCATGAACATCGTGATATACTTGCTCACGAAAGCCTACTATATCTGGCGCAACAAAACACGAGACCGAGATTGGGATGCAATGACAAGAGAGGTAAGGATTTATTCCTTCGGTAAAACTTTCCCCGACTTCGTGGTAACGATTCATCCCATTAGGAACGTGTGCATTATCTAGAAACTACGACCGATACTGGAAGCAAGCGTAAAGACTTTCGCTTTGCGCACTAGACATTTCCTTACATGATTCTTGGCCCTTGTGACCGTTGTCCACCGAGAAAAAATGTTCTGGGGAGATATGTGAGACGAGTATATAGTTTAAGCAAGACAATACGGTTAATGAAGTTATCGCTGGGAAAGAAAGCAATAGGAGCATAGTAGAGGAACCAAAACCTAGAGGGGCAGCAACAACGAATAAGAAGTAGGACTCAGGTGTGAGGTACTTGGGATTCTAGTTGCGTTTACGTAGATCTGAAATTCGTATTGTGATCTGGTCCATGAAGGACATATCTAAACAAGGGTAGAGAAGGCTGAGTGCTGAAAGCTGAAACTTGAATTGATCCATCGAAAGAGATATATCGAACAACGGATTGGTTGAACAGGGCACTGCCTGTTAAGGAGAAAACGAAGCTTATCTATGCACGTTTGAAACGGCCTCCGCCGCCGATCATGGCTTTCCCGCGCAATCAGCGCAAATGCAAATAAAAGCTCGCTCAGATATCTCGCAGTTGAAGCCATCTTGACTTGGCTTATCAATGCCTGGTGGACGAAATCTATGCACAGAACAGTGGTTCGTAGGATTTCGGCCGCTTTACTTGGGGGCGGAAAGGCCCCCAAAACCTGCTTAACCTTGCCAGCCACAGTCTCGCCTCGTTTCAAACAGGGCAATGTGAGAACCTAATAGGCTATTCATCCTCCGCATGCATTGATATCGATGCAGCTCGAGATTGCTCTTCGGTGCTTATGAAGGTGGCCCCCACCACATGCACGCAAACGATGTTGAGCTGTAACTCGACGTCAAACAATGTGCATGATGGGGACCGTCGAATCCGTATCAAACACTCTGGTCCCGGATACTAAAACGAGAATATGTCCTCAGAAGGCGACGCTTCTCGGTGCACGAAGCTGTCACAAGGCCAACGCCGCAAAGAATTAGGTATGACAATAGGCTTCACAAAGGCCATTCAGGACTAATAATATCATTATAGTGTTTGATCATCATCAAAAGCAACCATGAGCAATCTTGGTGTTCCAATGGTCCAGCCAGTTTATACTGGTGTTTGGACAGATTGGTCTCGCGGGAAAGTTCTGGGGTCAACACTCACTATAAGTCAGCGCAACGGAAGCTTTCTCATTGCCTTCATCGCTATATTTGTTGCATTTGTTGGCACTGCCTTCTTTCGCCTGACGGCTTATATCACGCACGTGGCAATATCTTCCGATGTCCTCGACACGGACGCCATTTACCATCAACGGCAGGCGATTTTACGCAATGCGGCGGATAGCACAAATGCTCTTTGGAGTTTTGGTCAATTAATGTGGTATTGGCGGGGAAGAGGTGCTCGTTCTTTCCGAAGGATTGCACCATATCTTATCCATTCCGCATTGTGTGCACTAGCTTTCGCAACTGCCGGTGTATTTTCATCCAGAATTGCGGGTCTTGGAGGAGATGAAGTCCTCATCTCAAGCCCTGGATGTGGTGTCCACTTCGTCCCCGATGGTTCGAGTTTTGAGGAGGCCATTGAGTTTTACGGTGCTTACACAGCGCAAAGGGCAAGCGCTTCTTTAAACTACGCCCAGGACTGCTACGCACCTAATGGAACCACTAAACAGTCTGCATGTACGAACTATGTTCGCGGTCAACTACCTTACTCTGTCGAGAAGAATGCGCCCTGTCCCTTTGATGATAGCATATGCCGGACATCTACGGGAAATCTTAGACTGGATACTGGCTTATTGGATAGTCATTGGGACCTTGGACTAAATGCACCTCCCTCTCGCCGTATCAAGCTTCGGAAGGTACTGCATTGTGCTCCTCTGGTGGTTGACGGTTTTGCCGATACTTTTGAATTTTCCAATGGAAGTTCTTCTGGATCTTACAAGAGATACTTCTATGGGCCAGCCCGTGGTGGTCAGAGCGATTCGCCGGTCGCAAATTACACTCGTCTTGAGCGGCAGGTCACCAGAGACCAGATACGGTTTGAAGGACGACTTGCTGAAGAATCAACATATGGCATGGCGTATGTACTGTCCATTCCGTATAGACAGCTTGAGTTAACTTATTCCAGAATTTCGTCAAACTTCATGATTAAGGAAGCGGGCGGCAGCTTCTTTCCAAACGAAGAACTTTCCCACAACACCTCCGATGTTCATCTCATGTTCTTGACTGCCAAGGACATATTGTACCCGGGGCCTGTGGACGATTATTGGTTCGGCGCACATGAGGTTGTTGGGACATTGTACCGAGGTGATCAAGAGCAAAAGGTTTATAAGTCGGACGAAGCAGGGTCCCCAATAGCCTGCGCTGCACAGTATCAAGTCTGCGTCCCAGAATCCTCCAGTAAGACACCGTGTACGCAGTTGAGAGGCCAGGTCTTTCCGGACTATGAGTCTTTCCCGGAACCCAGCCATAAGCTTTTCAACATGACCCAGTGGAATCTGTTCGCCATCAACTTTGCGGATACCGGTTTCAACGCTGTGGTTAAGAACCTGGGCGGGACTTTTCTTCAGGCAAAATACACTGTGAACATGGGAATGCAGCGGCAACTTCCTGATGACCAATGGCAAACTGAAATGATGAGGCTATTCGACATTTCGTTAGCTGGCATACAGATGTCAGTGGTCGACACTGCAACCGGACCTTCTGACGAAGCGATGCGAAAGTTTTTCCAAGCACCTGACAATGACGATGGGAAATATGCTTGTCGGAATCAGGTATGTGTTTGACTACTGGGAAATTAATTGACAATTCGAACTTATATTTCTCAGAAAATACGCTCAACGGCATACGTGAACTTTTCCGTCTTTGGTCTTGGATTTACTTTTGGTACAGGCATTTTGATTATCATTCTGCATTGGACAGCTGAATGGATTCATCGACAATGGGTCAAAAGGCTTCGCCGCTCCAGTCATGCTCGGTTCGAGTGGAGACTCAATAGTACCTTGCAGTTGCAAAGACTAGCACACGAAGGGATGGGCTTTGGCACGTGGTCCAACTGTAAAGGAGAAGTCCCAGTAACGAACGCGCAGGAGAGATTGGCGACAATGGACCTGGAAGATAAAGACCATCCTAAGTTGGTATTGTCTCCGTCAAGAGCTCCCTATTCGCCTTTTGGCACCACCATGGAGAAAAGTTTCTCTAGTACGCGATTGGTATCTCCCTCGAGACCCTACGTCTCTAGGACTCACTAAGAGCAGACTATGCTTCATGTGTTAGTAAGGATAGGCTGCTGTCGAGAAGTGCCCGTTGGGTATCAAACAACCGGAAGATATTTGGACCAAAGCAAAGGTAGGTGTATCCCAGCAATAGTGACCTCAATATCATACTCTTCTAGTTTCGAGCATCGAAACCTTTTCATGAATAGGTTCGCTGTGGAAAGAAATTGCACAAGCCATTGCCAATCATAGAGTGACTATATGGAATACTAACCGAGATGCTATATCTCAGATCATAAGGAAGTATGTGGCTAGGTGAATCATTGAGAGCCAATTATTACAGGGTGTAAAAAGCAAACACCTAGAAAGGGGGCATTAGAATTCTTGGTGCATATGGCTCAACCCCCCCCTCAAGATGAATCAATTGAAACTATTCACACGATACCAACGATAACAATAATATGGCTGGGGTCCAACAAGGGCTGCCCGATGCAAGTGGGTGTCACAAGTATAGCTCATGACTCCGTTTGTTCGTTCGTGGCCCCCTAGACCGCCATCGTCTTTAACGCTGCTATGTAATTCAAGTCTTGTCACTAGAAGTCCAACTGGTCTGTCTGCTTAAGCTGGGCTTGTTTGCGAATATACTGTTTGAAATCAGGCGCGGGCAGATACTATGGTCAGTATCTTCGATCAAAGCAGTGTGCAAAATTATTGTGATTGTTAAGCAGAACATATAGCACAACTAGAACTAGTTGTTTAGACGCTCTAACGAACGGAAAGGTATTAATGAGCCGTTTTGAGCTAGAATCCTTCGCATAGGCTAATATAATATATATTGCACCTGCCAAGGCGGAGTTCACGTGCTTCGCCGCCGGACATTGGCATTCACGCTTTCACAACATTGACAGTCTTAATTTCGATCACAGGTACAAACGCTTTTTCACCCCGACACAGCACAATTTTATTTCATTTACCTACTCACAAAAACCTAAGTCAATAGCTCGGTGCTTGACCTTTTGAGTTGCCACAAACCACGATGTGGTCTTCATTCCAGATTCTTATTTGGTGCACCTGGATCATTGGCAGCCAAGCATTCACAGCATCGACTACGACAGCTGTGTTGGCTGCTCCATCCTCGCTGGTCACTGGAGTTGTTGATGGTGAATTCCCATCTGTTAGGCAGTTCCTTGGTATACCTTTTGCGGAACCTCCAGTCGGCGGATTGCGTTGGGAGGCACCACGAGCCAATCAGTTGCCCTCAAATGTGAATGCAACCAAAATTGGTCGATCATGTACACAATTCACCCCCTCGACTCCCAATATGTACTACGATGTTATTCCAGAGCACACCATCGCGGATGCCAATAATACTGGAGAAGATTGCCTGACGCTCAGCATCTGGACGCCTCAGAATGCGACAAATCTGCCTGTAATAGTCTTCTTCTACGGCGGAGGGTGGTATACAGGCGGCCAGAATACACCGTATCAGATACCTACTCAATGGGTTGAGCGCACAAGGGACCTTGTTGTAGTCGTCCCCAAGTGAGTTGTGCATTAGCCTAATCGATCTCACAGTGAGTTGCTGAGATATACGCAGCACCCGCGGAAACATATTTGGTTTCCCAATGGCTCGGGGACTTCAAGATAAAGACCAGAATCTAGGTCTATTAGATCAACGTCTTGCGTAAGAGCTTGATCGTCTTATGCTTGATTGTATCATGACTAATGACGACGCCAGTGTCGAATGGGTACGAGACAACATCGAAGTGTTTGGCGGGAACGCAAGCAAGATTACTCTTTGGGGCCAATCTTCTGGCGCAGAAGCCGTCGACATGTATAGCATGGCTTGGCACGAAGATCCAATTGTACACGGCTTGATCATGGATTCCGGTTCGGCGCTCATCGAAGATGGAAGTGGCCCGCGATACTCGAACTTCTCGTATGTTGCAAATAAAGTGGGCTGCGGAAATATGACTAGCCCGGCGGATGAGTTGGCGTGCATGAAGAAAGTCGATGCGACCAAACTAGAGGCAGTCATTGAGAAGAATTTCAATGAGAATGGAATGCATCATGGAGATGGCAGCATGGGCATGGCGCTTATGTTTGGAGCCACCGCGGATAATAAAACCTTCTTCTCCAACTACTCAGATAGAATCAAAGAAGGGAAAATCTCAAAGCTGGTATGTGAACTCATTTCGTGCTCCCAGAAGGGATATGCGAAGTCACTGACCGAGCTTACAGCCCGCTATCCTGGGCCTCAATAAAGATGATGGCAACATGCTCACACCGTACGATCCAAAAAACGGCCCAGATCCGGAATTGGTCGATATGATGTTCCAGATGGTGTTCTTATGCCCGTCGTATATGACTTCCAGGTACGTACCAGTTTACATTGCGCATTCTTTAATATCCCACTAACGTAAAAAGGCTGCGAGCATCCGCAGGCATACCGACATACCGCTACTTCTACTCAGGCAACTTTAGTAACATATCGCCTCTGCCATGGATGGGTGCAATTCACAACGGCGAGCTGCCCATGCTGTTTGGCACCCATGGCAATTATCGGGGAGAATCAACAGAGTACGAAATTGCCGTCAGCGAAGCGATGCAAGATGCCTGGCGGGCATTTGCCAATGACCCTACCGGAGGTCTCTCGGGGCATGATTGGCCTGCGTACACTCCGCAGCATAACATGATGAGAGTATTCGGTGAGAATGGAACGGTTGCGCTGAATGCGATAGATCTTCTAAAGCAGAAGGAGGACCAGTGCTCAAACCGGATGCTGCAATGAATATGAGATATTTGTGGACTGCTAATGTAGGAAAGATGTCCATGCATGCCACTGAGAGCTCTACGAGATCAAATGAAACTGCTTGCAGGACCTAGGTCTAGACTAAATAAATACATACTACAGACGATAGCAATGGTGATCGGCAAGATTTAATTCAAAGCATTATGTACACATGGGAAAAAGGACGTGAATGATGAGATCTTCTCGAGCCCATCAGAGTGGGAGGAGCTGAACGCCGCATTTCCCAATCATGAGGATCTCACTTACGACAAGGCTGTAAGGCTTCCGTATCTTGTAAGAAGGAATGGCTGGACATGCAATGAGGTGGGCTCTGTTCCCTAGATATTATGTAGTCTACTACTAAACCTCCGCCCGAAGCTGCTCAGGATGAAATAAGCCAGTCACGTGGAGAACGACAGTATGATGGCAAACATGATATATTTGCGCTCAGCCGTCGTTTAATCCCATTAAGAATACATGGTGTGCATTGTCGGTCTCATTCCATAAAAGTGGTCGTTAAAATCCCGCTTCCTCTGCACAACCACAAAATTGACATTTCCCAAAGCCGCCCAGACTCCCTGCGAAGGCGCCACATTGACCTCAATCTCAAAACTCCTCGCGCTTATCGTCCGCAATGGCATCAAGAGTTGTTCAAGCTGACGCTGATTGTGCTTGTCCAATTCATTCTGAACAATGAGATCGAGAGTCAGAGAGTCGAGATTCGGGATTCTGGAAAGATGCTCGCAACACGTTTCCCAACCCTCGTCGTTTTCTGGCAACCAAGCTGTCTCCCAAGGGAAATCGAATCGAAATAGGGTTGAGATGTGGATACGACGTATCGCGCTCCATTGAATTGGAGAGACAGATGATGCAAACGTCAAGAGGGCTATAGAGCCTCTGAAATGGAAATGGTTCTCTTGATAAAGCAAGGGAAGAGCTTCGTAATATCTGGTATTAAATAAGGAAGCGATTATAGATCTAGGTAAGGTATACCCACATAAAGCGACAAGTCAAGAGTAGGGAAAGAAGCTTATCATCTATGTAGGTCACATACGGGTAGTACCAGCCAGTTAAAGATCCTGGATGTTTTCGAATCTCTTCTCCATAGCATGCATGCTGCCAGGTTGGAAGCGGGGAGTCGACATTGGTGCACCAGCGATGAGCAATTGTTCGTCTCCTTTTTTTTGTTACGTTTCGGCACATGTGGAGGAATCGGTCCCCATCGGTCAAAATGGTTCGATAAATGATGAGACGGAGTTCTGGACTGAGCTTTGTAAAGAGGGGTGAGCCTTGTTGTCGGTTCATCTTGGGTGTTTTGGCGTCCTCGTAGCATAGTGGCCATGCTGGAGAGTAAGGTGATCGCTTTCCTAATGCTTTCCTAATGAATCTGATCATTTTAAGCTGTAGAATATGCGAAGTTTGTTGGAGAGCGTTCGCGATGATCGGCGATGCCACTTTTCACTAAATACCAAGGGCGCTGCGCCACATAACTACGCTGCAAGGTACTATACCGCTACCATCGTTTAGTCATATCATGTACATCTGATAAGCGTAGTCCCTGATTGTCGCATGTCTTTCCGTAAGTATGGCCTCGAAACGTGCTACGATAATTATGTATGAAGTGGGGCCACTGCTCTATAACAGATGAGTAACTATACCAGCAGAGGTACTATGCGGTGATAAGACACTCTCATCTACCCCTCCTAACGCTAAGATCACTTCATCGTTAGCTCACATTATCGCTATTTCACAAGTCTGCATGGTTCTATTCAAGAGACATTATTCCTATTGAGCAGCAGATGGAAGGCTTTCAGCCTCGACACCAGCTGGTGGCAGGCGGGTGAAACCCTTGTGCATACTCTGTAGAGAGCATTACCTGTGGGTACATTGTGGAAATACACGTCCCCGCGTCCTTCATCACTATTTTTGTAGCAAGCCAGATAGCAATGTCAATTTTCTGAATATAAACAATGTACTTTATTTCGATTTATGTCCTACTAGAGATGTAGTGTATACATGAACGTTAGCGTGCTAGTTACACTGTCTGCATTAATATTGCCAGGAGTCCTTGTACTGAGAGTGGGTATCGCAAAGGACACCGCGATTCCATGCTCTTGCTTCACGATGACGGATATTCATGCACATTGCCATCTGCACCATCCGTACGCTCAATTATCTACAGGTTTCATATTCACGCGCAAGTGCGTACCGTAGAAGGATGGAAGGAAGGTATCTCGGAATGGCAATTTATCAGGGCTGGACCATCTTAGAACAAGACTAGAAAGAGACAGGAGGTCGGAAGGGGAAAAGAAAGGTTGGCTTACAATGGGTCCACGGCGACTATGTCGAATTTGCGATACACGTGAGCGAGACCAAAACGTAATTCTGCCCATGCGAGACTATGGTAGTGTGAGATGTTAGCGTTGAATTATGAAAGTTAATCCTGCGATTATGTTCACTGAGATCGTAGATGTATGCTTACTTGATTCCCAGACACATGCGTGGGCCACGCGAAAAGGCAACAAGCCAGTTGTCTAGCTCATTCGACTCGAGCCAACGCTCTGGGATGAATTTGTATGGTTCTGGGAAAATGTCGGCGTTGTAATGTACGAACGTGCTACCACATGAAACAATAGTCTGAAAGATAGTCAGCCAACTAAACGGTGAAGTCTTCCAATAGAGTGTCAACGTACCCCGGGTGGGATAGCGACACCTCCTATCACTGCACCCGTAGGTGGCACAACACGCAGTAAGCCCGATACCACACCCGATGACAACCGAAGTGACTCCTTGATGACCGCATTCAGATATGACAGGTTCTCGAGATCCCGCAGTTTGGGCTCTTGCTTTGTCAGTGATGGCCAGGCTGTGTAGAGCTCTGCCTTGAGTCTTTGCAACTTGTCAGGGTGCTGGAGCAGGTGGTATGTCCCCACCATGAGTGCATTGCCTACGGTATCTGCGCCACCGAACATGAGTGCTTGAGTTTCTTCATAGAGACTGCCAGCGGAGGGGACAGTCTTGTTGCGATAAGCTTCGGCATCCATCAAGCGATGGTAGATGGTCATGTTGTGTGGCAGAGACTTGAGCTTCTCAGGATCATCCGTCAGATCGTTAATCTGGCGTAAGAGCAACTATGAAGCTGTTAGCTTGGATATCGAATTTCCCTATCCCTGAGTATCTCGAGGACTTCGAGCCGGGGGAAGCATACCTGCTGCAGATCGACAAGTCCCGCTGTTGATGGACTAATAATCTTGGATAGTTTTGGGGGACACTTCAAGATCATGTTCTTGTACAGATCCGAATACTTGAAGCGGATGAAGACGGGCAGCGATGCATCCATAGCGAGCAGAATAGGGGCCTTGAAGTCAGGGGCGTCAACAGCATCAATCGTTTTACCAAAACAAAAGGTCGTTATCATGTCCATGGTCATACAACGGAAGGCAAAGAACAAGTCCGAACTCTTAGAGGCCTTGCTCTGCCGTTCAAACGCGGCGCAGAGTGCTTTTGTCCTTTCGACGCACAGGCTCTCGGCGCCCTCGATGGCGGCTTGCGAGAATGAACGGTTCAGAACATCCTTTCGAGCCTTTGCCTCAGCGTAGGTAAGGAACCCAAAGCTAGACCTGTCCTCATTGAAGCTCTTGTAGAGATGAGTCTCCTTATCCCAGCGATTCTTGTTGTTGTAGATCTCGTGATAGGCCTTGGGATTGGCGAAGTGGAGCTAAAAAATGACATGGTGTCAGCGCACGATGGTTACCATAGCGGCGGGTCGATTTAGGTCGACGATCAAGTTTCATGATTCACTGAAGGATTCAGGATTGCAGTGATTCCATACCTCATTAGGACCAATGCGAACGATATCGCCTGTGCCGCATGTTAGTAGATTTCTGGATGTGAGATATGGCACTGTTGAGCTTTCTCTCACCATAACGGGCATGCAGCTCGACGAGGTAATGACAAAAGGACCGATTTGCAATGCACTCCACATAGGCCTTCCAATAAGGCGTCACTTGGGCCATTGGCGGCCCAGGGAACTTGGCCAGCGGGTGGAGGTAGACATTGTAGGTGATGGTGTATGCGGCGTAGGCGACGAAGATGGCGAGAGTAGCAAACAACAAGACGGAGCTGGTGTCACTCTCCCTTTCGAAGAAAAGGGAACCCATTGGCATGGTTGCGACAAGGGGAAGGGCAATGGGGACCCGGTGAATTGACAATGGCCGTCTGGAGACCTGGTGAATGGGGACTGGGGACTGGGGACTGGGACACTGGGTGGAACTGGAAGGGGGTGATTTCCAAGGTCAAGGACTCGCCGGAGCCGTCAATAATTCCCGACCCGTGGACATTTGCAACGTGGACATCACGTGCTCCGTGTCTTTCTCCACCTTCGCATGGCCTGCAGTGGGGTGAATGGGACTAAACTCTCACCACCTGCAGGTAGCAATAGACTAATGACGAGACCTGCCCACTTGCTCTCGGGTGGTACAAAAGGAGAGCGAGGCTGCAGCCAACGGGAGCCCTCACAACTGAGACGGAGGGGCGGAGAGAGGAGAGAGAGAGGAGAGAGGGGGCCGCGCTGGGCGGAAGGCGTGCGACTGACAGGCGCCCTAGCGAGCCGTGCCGTGCCGGCCCACTGCCACCCACTGCCGCCCACATGCCACACCATTCCCCATTCCCTCTCCTTAAGCCCTTTTTACTGCGGCCCACTCGGGGTTGGTCAACCTTGGTGATGCCATCCTATCTACTCTAACTACTGACAGCTTCCGACACCCGCCAGCCTCCCACCACCCTGATACTCGTCGTCCTCTTCGCTGGCCATGGCTGATATTCAGGCCCAGATAGCCATCGTGAGCCTCTCCAATACACTACACTCCAACTACTGTCACGCTGCTAACAAGCTTCACTAGGATTCGGAGGACGCTGACTCGGCATACGGTGATGATGCCGCATCGTAAGTCTTCCCTTCACGCTTAGCCAGATGCGCACCGCCTTTTAACGAGATCCCAAGCGATACAACCTCGCTCAAATCTGCTGTTCTGAATTACAAGTATCGCAACGGTCGACGGTACCACGCATACAAGGAGGGTTCATACTGTGGGCTGCGCATCCTCCTAGAATATCTATCCGGTCGCTAAGTGAGCGTTAGGGGGTCCCAATGACGAGGACCAGGCAGACCAGCTGGATATCTTGTATGTCCACTACTTGGTTCTTTCCACTGGCGGCGAATACTGACTGGATAGCCACCACATCTGTCTCCTCTTGCTCGACGGCGAGTTGAATCTGGCACCCATACCGGAGAATCCCATGGTAGGTCGCCGGATAAATGTCTCTGGCGCTTGCGCTAATACGTACCTCCTACCCAGAATGTATTGGACTTGGGAACTGGCACTGGTATGCAAGCAAGAGTGCGACCCTCCGTGTGCATTTACTGAGACTTTTCAGGAATCTGGGCCATGTTTGTCTCCTCTTCGTGTCTGACGGGCATACAGACAGACAACTGACTGGTTGGCAGCGATTTTGCTGACAGGTTCCCCTCAGCTGAGGTCAGTGCGGCCATGCAAACAATTGCACAGGCACACAAAACTCACTCACATGGGTCCAGGTACTTGGAACCGATCTCAGCCCCACCCAACCTTCCCTGGTCCCCCCAAACCTCAAATTCGAAGTCGACGACTTCACAGAGCCATGGCTATATCGCAAGAACAGCTTCGATTTCATTCATGCACGATCTCTATATGGCTGCGTGGGCGACTGGTCGAGATTCTACAGGCAGGCCTTAGCGTACGTGTGACCCTGGGTAACCGAGTTCCTACGCTAAAACTGATCCTTCCAGCCACCTCCAACCGGGCGCCTACTTTGAACAAGTTGAAATGTCAGTTGTACCAAAATCGGATGATGATACCGTAAAGCCTGGCTCAATCTTCGATCAATGGGGTAAGATATCATTAGAGCTTGGTGACAAATTTGGCAAATCGCTGCGCACCGTCGATGAATCCAAAGCCGGATTAGAAGCAGCCGGATTCGTCAATGTCGTAGAACATCGCTGGAAACTACCCATTGGCAGTTGGGCGGCCGACAAGCGGTACAAGGAGATTGGCCAGTATAATCGGATACACTGGGATCACGGCATCGAAGGCTGGAGTCTTTTCTTGTTGACCACGGTGTTGAAGTGGAGTGTAGAAGAGGTGCAGGTTTATTTAGCAAAGATGCGCCAAGCATTGAGGGATCGCAGTATTCATGCGTATCAGGAGGTGTAAGTATCCATCAATTGTCGAATCCGCAGAGCTTTAAAGCTGACAAATGTCCCAGATCGTTAGTATATGGACAAAAGCCGCCCCGGCCTCGGAATGACGATGACGAATAAGCGTAGCATATTGTAGATGCATACATGATAGCGAGGAACACTGGAGTCCCGCATATAAAAAGGAATGTACAATGTATTCGCTAATATCAACAATACTTGGTGTAACGTCCAAATTCTTTCATCTACCTACCTACGTACATGCTCCCTCCTGCCACACCCACGTGACTATCATCCCCAAGATGCAGGAGGCTACTATCATAGATCCCTTCCTAACTTCGACCATAATGCTCACTTGTAGAACAGTGCAAGACACACAGCAAAAATAAGATACAAATAATGGTTATCATGTACTTCTTCTTCTTCTTCTTCTTCTTCTTCTTCTTCTTCTTCTTCTTCTTCTTCTTCTTCTTCTCCACTCCTTTCTCTTAGTAATAATTAGCTCTCAAATCCCTTACACATATCAAACTCATGGGTTTCTATACTTTGTCAAATCATATCTCATATATAGCGTATTCGAGTTTCAGTCAGGGGGAATGTTTTAGAAAGGTGGTATTTGGATGTAGATATATTTTTATATGGTGTGGTTGAAGAGAAAATTTGTCTACAGTGAGACTTTTGGGTTTCTGTTCTGCTACTGAATTGTCGTCATTGAGTGTGAGAGATGCTGGAGCTGTGGGTTGGGATCTTTTTGGGTGATGTGTAAATGTTGGAATATGTCTCACATTCCCTCCCTCGAAAACACAAGCCCGTCCGTAATACTCCCATACTTGACCCTCCAGAGATCCAAGAAGTAATTGGTCCTTCCCCTCCACGGCCCAACATCACCGACTCTCGGCATACTCTTCGCTGCCTGCTTAACATACGTCGCATCCAAATCCCACATCAACCCCGGCTTCAACGTGATCCCCTTCGGCACTCGCGGGACCACGCTGGTATACCCTCCATTCTGGATTTGCTTCAATATCCTGCAGACCAACTGGCCAGTCGCCTCAACCCCCAAAGTCCACGACGCATTCACATACCCAATCATAAACGCCAGATTGGGTACATCTTCAAGCAAAGCAGCTCTCCAGGCATATCGATCCGCAAGCTCAATCAGCCTCCCATCAACACTAATCCGTATCCCACCCCCAATACTCAACTTCAACCCCGTCGCCGTAACAATAACATCCGCCTCGATCCTCTTCCCCCCCTCCAACACAACCCCATCCCCAGCCACACTCTCAATCCGCCCAGTCTCAACACTCGCCCCACCCCCCCTCAACGCCTCAAAAAAATCCCCATCAGGCGAAAAACAAAGCCTCTGATCCCAAGGCTTATACCTTGGTTGAAAATGCGGATCCATCTCCACATTTTCCGGTATCTGCTTCGAAACACCATCTTCCAACCACCTACGCGCCCTTTCAGGAAACGCCCGACACAAATAAAATATCACAGCCGTCATATACATAAACATCAACCTAGAAAATTTAAAAGACCAAGAACGTGGTAATACACGATGGATCCAAGACGTGCCCGCGGAATTGTCGATGGAGAGGATATATGTCGGACTTCGTTGGAGCATGGTGACGTGTTCAGCTTGCTTTGCGAGATTGGGAAGGAGCGTTATGGCTGTGGCGCCGCTTCCTATGATTACTATTTTTTTGTTGGTGTAGGCGAAGTCTGGTGGCCAGGACTGTGGGTGGATGACTTGGCCTGCGAAATTCGATAGGCCTGGGATGGAGGGTTGTAAAGGCGTTTCATAATCGTAGTATCCGGTTCCCAGGATTAAGAAGCGTGTGGTGAATGTCTTTGGGTTTGGTAGGTCGGGCGTTTTGATCTGGAGGTGCCAGAGTTGTGTTTTTGTGGACCAGTCGGCGGAAATAACGTGGTGGTGGAATATGATGTTTTTATCGATTCCCTCGTTTACAATCGCGCGTTGTAGGTATGAAGTTATTGCGTCTGCTGAGGCGATAGATCGGTTTTCCATCCATGGACTCCAGCCGAAGCCGAAGGTGAAGAGATCTGTGTCTGAGCGTAGACCGGGGTATTTGAAGAAATCCCATGTTCCGCCGATTTTGGCGCGGCTTTCGAGGATGGTGTATTTTAGTGATGGGAGTTTGGTTTGGATGTGGTGGGCTGTGTTTAGTCCGGAGATTCCGGCGCCGATTATTAGGACGTCGTGGATTTGGCTTGTTTGAGGGGCTTCTGGGGGCATTTTGGATGGATGGATGTTGGGAATGGGGAGGTAGTGGTTGGGGTATGTGGGTTGTGTGAATGTTTTATGCACGTGCTTGGTTCGTGGCGATGATACTCCATCGACTATGACTAATACCCAATATACCTGAGCATAGAGATAACACTAATCTCTTGACGCATAATTGGAGGCCGGAACACTATCCGCGTAACAAATGTCAAGTCGTCATCCTCTAACAGATGGTGCGGAATGTTTATCCGCAAGGAGAAGCACATTGTCCAGGTGCGGCATACATCCGGGAATGCAGAAAGGAGGAAGGAGATAATCGATGTAGATGTTTTGCGGGGTTGTAGATCTAGTGTGGAGAAGACAATTCGATCTACTCCTAGAATCTATGGAGAGACTTCCGGTAGGACTTGGAAGTCGAATCGAGTATTCGATGTTGCGAATACAAATATAAGTCTCATCACTGCTGTACAGATGGAGATCAACAACTAATGAATTGCGTGACTACACTCTCAAAACCAACATCACCCAATTACCTTTGAAGTATTGCGGTTACAGTAGTAATTTTCTCAACATGGCACCAAATAGAATCGACGTCCACCACCACTTTGTTCCAGACTTCTACCGAGAGGGTGAGTAAAGATTCCAGATGCCATCTTTACTTTATAACTCAACTAAACGAGTACCAGCTGTGCAAACATCCGGCGGAGATCCCTCAGGCTGGTACATTCCTGACTGGACTCCCGAGCTCGACGACGCTGTCAACAAAAAGTACGGAGTTGCGACTGCTATTCTGTCACTCACAGCCCCTGGAGCTTGTATTCTCAAAGACCCCAAGGCTAGCGCAGATCTTGCCAGAAAGACCAATGAATTTGCTGCTAAGCTTCGAGACCAATACCCCAAAAGATACGGCTTCCTGGCAGCACTTCCCAACATCTTAGATAAAGAGAATGCCTTGAAGGAGATTGCTCACGCTTTCGATGTCCTCAAGGCTGACGGAGTAACACTGTTCACCCGCTACGGCGAGGGCAATCACTACCTAGGCCACCCAGACTTCAAGGACATCTGGGCCGAACTCAACCGGCGCCATGCAGTCATTCTCGTCCATCCCACGCATCCCGTCGACACACAACAAGTCAGCAACCTCCCCCAACCCGTAATCCGCTACCCATTCGAAACCACCCAAACAGCCTTAGACATGCTCCACAACAAAGTAGTCCGTAACAATCCGAACTGCAAAATCATCCTTTCCCACGCAGGCGGCACTCTACCCTTCCTGCTCAGCCGCCCAGCTAGTATCCTCACCAAAACCCAAGAAGAACTCGACGCTTTCTGGGACGACGCGCGGAACTTCTACTACGATACCGCCGTCGCGGGCTCAGAGAATGTGTTAAAGATCATGGAGACATTTGCCAAGCCCGGTCATCTTCTTTATGGAAGTGACACACCGTATGCGAATGATAGTATTATCAATTTTCATACGAGCAGGCAGGATGCATTTAGGTTCCAGGATCCGAAATTGCATGATAAGATTAATAGGGAGAATGCGCTGGAGTTGTTTCCTAGGCTTAAGGAGTGATGATGGATGATCCGTATCTGGAGGCTAATTAAGTTAAAGATGGGATGGTATATGCGAGAGTCCAATTGCTTGTATTTGTTCAGTAAAACTTGCCTATTATCATTCGGTGTTTGCGTAAAATCTTCGGTGACTATAATGAGCTCGCTCTAGCTTTAGCTTGCCAGAGATTCGGTGATCAAAACTATTCGTGATTTCAAAGCCGTAAGTCCGCACACTGCGCAAATATTTCGTGTTGATCATTTCGGGGTTGTCCTGAATCAAGGATCAACGGCGCTATTTTGGTGGCGGAAGTGCACCGGAATGCAATTTCTGGTGTGCGGATCCATACCCGCACCCAGGTCGTTCACTTGCGGAGTCTTAGATTCTTAGTGTAAATGCAACTTGCATTAAATTACGAATAAGATGAAAAGAATTGTCAAGTAAATCAAAGTAGTGTTGTCGACTTGTGAGTGAATACGTTCATAGCCTAATCTTAGTATCACTTTTCTGTATTTTACGGGATATGGCAGGCCCGGAGAAAATCGCAACCAAGGCGTATGTCGTAGAAAGCAAAGGTGCCCCTTTCGTTTTACAAGATGTAATTCTCGATGAAGTCCAATCCCAAGAGATACTTGTGGAGATGAAATACACGGGTTTATGCCATACCGTAAGTCGCCGCTCTTATAGTTTTAGGTCTTCAGAATGATGACTTACATACGTCGCTCACAGGACATCGTAGTTCAACAAGGTGGCATGCCCATTGGAGGTTATCCGGCTGTTCTTGGACACGAAGGCATCGGAATCATCCGTCATCTTGGATCCGGTGTATCGGACAAGTCTCTGGCTTTAGGTGACATTGTGGTACTCTCGTTTCACTCCTGCCGGCGCTGCAAAGCGTGCCTAGCCGGTCGATGTGGAAGTTGTCCCCATATGACAGAGGTCAATTTCATCAACACAGCACGCAAAGGACCAGTCAGATCGCCCATCTCCTTACCCGATGGCGCACCCGTGCACGGGCAGTTCTTTGGTCAGTCATCCCTCAGCCAACTGGCTGTTGTAGCGGAATCCTGCGTTGTCAAGGTCTCTTCAGCGCGGCCTGAGGACCTTCAATTTCTGGCACCACTGGCTTGCGGCTATCTTACCGGTGCCGGGACTGTGCTTAATGTCCTAAAGCCAGAACCAGATCATAAGGTTGTAGTTCTGGGTATGGGCGCAGTAGGCCTTGCTGCGATGATGGCGACGAGAGCCTTAGGAGTCCAGGCTGTCATGGGTGTTGACATTGTCGATTCAAAACTTGAATTAGCATCATCCCTAGGTGCAACGCATACATTAAACACAAAAATAGTAAACTTGGAGACGGGAATTCGCAGCACCTTCAAAGACGGTGCTGACTTCATCATTGACGCAGCTGGTGTTTCGGCCCTTCACTCACCGGCTGTAAAGGCGCTGGCACATGAGGGGACACTGGCATTTGTGGGCGTACCACCACCGACCGCACGTCTTGAGATTGAGACGTTAGATCTCCTTCTATCTTGCAAGAAACTTATTGGGGTAATTGAAGGTCAAGCAAACCCTCAGGAAGTAAGCGACTTCAGACCTAAACTTATGAATTCCAAGGCTAATGTTCCGCTGTGCAGTTGATTCCTAAACTCATTGACTTGTATCATCAAGGTAAATTTCCCATTGACAAATTGTCAAAGATTTACCCTGCCGAGTCTCTGTCCCAGGCCATAGAGGATCTCAAATCTGGAAATGTAAGTGCGCATGATTGCATTATATTATAGCTTCCTAACATGGAGGGCTAGGTCATCAAACCTATTCTATCTTGGCTACCTACAAATTGAGTCGATGTATTATTATTGAAAAGGGGATTTATTTAATATCTACTGTGAACTAATTGTTACTGACGTCAACTTCCATAATGTCACAGAGAGTAGCGTCGAATGACCCCTTAGAAATTTAAATGCCGTGTGCAGTTACAGGTCATGATAGTAGAATTACAATTTTTCTTTCTAACAAACTAAGGACGAGCCTCTCCTCGACCAACTTCTACTTTCGCTGTTGTAATTACGCACGCTGTCCGCCTGCCCACCATGGCATCGAATAGAGTCTCATCTTCAGGCACCTTATTGGTAACCAAGAATATCGTCTTTCCATCTTCGCCCCCAAGAGTACATGCGGTAGCATGTCCATCTACTTTAATACGATGAGTAATGTTCCTTTGCGAATCTAAACGCACAAATTCCTCGAAAGCCAACATGCTCAACCATATGCCCCCTTCTGCATCCATGCAACCACCATCGATGCAATACGACTTCGATAGTACATCCTCCTCCTTCACTCCAGGTAGACTCGCAGGCGACCAAAACTTACGCCTATTGGTCAATGATCCATCTGCCTCGACATCGTATTTGAGCAGCCCGTATCGAAATGTCTCTGCCACGTAGAGACTCTTGCCATCATTGCTGATAAAGAGGGCATTGGGAAAGACAATGTCCTCCGCAGCAACCTTTACGGTTCCATCCAATTCCACAACCAGAAGTCTGCCAGGGCGAGGTTTCTCGCCGTGCAGGACTCGCGCCCCTGTGTCGTCCATGTACAATCTACCGCTCTTGTCAATGCACATGTCCCCACAATAGCCGGTCATCACGCCGGACAAATCCGCATAGAGCGTGGATTCCCCATTCTTCAACCTGTAGAGCTTGGCATCGAACATGGACGAGTAAATAAGCGATCCGTCAGGGTGGAAGCACATGCCATTAGGCTGATTTTCGACCTCAAGGAGGACTTCTTTCTTGCCGGAGAGGATATCGATCGTGTAGATTTTGCGACCAATCATATCGCTGACGTATAGAGTACCATCGCGATAGCGAGGCGATTCGCCAAAGTACATGCCCTTGGCAAGCTCCCTGTCGATATTGAGGTAAGACATTATGAGTAGGAGTGGACAACCGGATAGTTGAGATGCCCAAGAGTGATATTGGTAGCTGATGATAGAGAAAGCTCGCGCCAGGCGAATAATTGACGATTACCAGACATTGATATGGCAAGGGTCTTGAATCTTTAAATAGAGTCCATTGTTGGTTTGGTACATAGAGAAGCTGTGATGCAGTGTTCCCCGTACTTTGTCCCCGCAAGGAAGCCCTGAAAACCTGGGGAAGCTGGTGTGGCTGGATGCGGATGCCATCCGCAAGGGCGCGGACTAACGAACACTAACCGCCGGAGCGCCTCCCGCAGAACCGCCACTTGCCGGGAATTCCGATCGAACACTTAGAGGGTAGTTCTACCAAAGACTAATCTTTCAAATTCGAGAGGGTGGATTAGGCCCAAGACCTGGTTGGATGACTGGGGGAACATGCACGTGTTCTTACCTTTATGCTCCAGTCCGACGAGGAAACGTAGGGGTTGAAGCGGCAACACGCAGCCTGTACTTTCTCCTGTCTATGAAATGCTTCTGTACACAGTACAACTAGGATTATAAGGCTGTCATATGTCCCCGAGAAACTATTGAAGTAATTTTCCAATTGTTTTACGTCCTAGACCCGCCACCAATCCGGGTGTGGTCGGTTCTAATCATCAACAGCATTCCGAATCCATGGAACGGCTCTCACGTTCGGCATTCACAACGCCCTCCATCGCACTGGCCGTCAACGTACAAATGTCGCTCGGTCCCAACTACAATGTCAGGTCCAAAATCCTGCGAATTTCGCTCCCTATCCACAACATCAACACCCCACTTATTCCCATACTTCAAGATTCTTAGAGATAATCCAAACATAAAAGTCGCAATTGCCGTTCCACAACTGAATATCCCATATCAATATGCCAAAGACGGATGTTGTCATAGTGGGCTCCGGGTCGGCCGGCATTTTCGCAGCAACATGGCTCGCAATCTACAATATACCGTTCGTCATGCTGGAGCAAAGATCAGGGCCTTTGGAGGTTGGCCAAGCAGACGGCGTACAATGTCGCACCGTCGAAATCTATGAGTCGTTCGGGTTGTCAGAAGAGCTGCTGAGAGAAAGTTACCACGTGCTCGAAGTTAATTTTTGGGGTGTGGGAGATGATGCGGAGAAAGGGATTCAGAAGAAGTCCAGAACGATGGATACTGAGAAGGGCTTGAGTCATTTACCACATGTCATTCTAAACCAAGCAAGGATGAACGAGCTTATCATGAAAAAGATGGAGAGAATTTTGAAAGAAAAGAATGGCGTTGGTAGAGTTGAGTATGGTTGGACGGTCAAAGATGTGCAGGTGGATCAGAGTCGAACGAACGATCCGGATGCATATTGTGTTAGGGTGACAGCGGAAAACAATGGCAAAGAAGACGTGTGGGATTCTAAGTACGCTCTGGTAAACAAACCCCTACATATTCGATTCTGTCAAAGATAAGGCTCACTAAAAATTGCAGGCTTGTGACGGAGCCCACAGCAGTGTTCGAAAAGCACTTGGTTACCGCATGCTCGGCGATACATCTGATACTGTTTGGGGTGTGATGGATATATACCCACTTACCGACTTTCCCGACATCCGCCGAAAATGCACAATTCACTCAGCTCACGGTAACCTGCTAATCATTCCCCGTGAAGGCGGGGAATTGGTGCGCTTCTATATCCAACTGCCAGCCGGGTCACGCCCAAAGGAGGTCACACTTGAGGATCTGCAAGATACCGCGAGGAAGATTTTCGCACCAAGATTTAAACTGGAGTTCGCAAGCGTTTTCTGGTGGTCAGCGTATAGTATCGGACAACGAATTGCGGACCATTTTCACAAGGATCATCGGGTTTTTCTGACAGGCGATGCGTGCCACACGCACTCTCCAAAGGCAGGCCAGGGAATGAATGTGTCTCTACAAGATGGGTACAACATTGGTTGGAAGCTTGGCTCTATCCTTCGTGGCCTTGCTCCCCCATCCCTTCTTAAGACCTACGTCCTCGAACGCTCGAAGACAGCAGCGGATTTGATTGCATTTGATCGCGAGCTAGCGGGGAAGTTTAGTCGGCAAGAAGAATATCCCGGCGAGTTTGCCGACTATTTTGTAAAGAGTGGGCGGTATATGGCTGGTTTTACGGCGAGATACAAGGATTCGGAGATCACAAGTCCGGAAAATGGTAGCGATGTTTTGAAAAACGTCGCCGTTGGTACCCGATTTCCATCTGCGCAGGTAATCCGATTCTGTGATTGCAAAGCAGTGCAGCTACAAAGAGTGCTACAGAGTGATGGCAGGTGGCGAATTCTGGTTTTCGCTGGGGATATCAACAATACAGTTCACAAGGTTCGATTAGATGAGGTATGTCCGATGCTATTGACACGCATCGCTCCCACTAATACGACACAGCTTGCAAAGAACCTAGAAATACTGACTCGAAGGTTCACACCAGTAATTTACGATACTGACGGTGTAATCGAGCCTCTTTTATTCCTTCGCAGTAAGTTTCTGGACACAGCACAAGAGTCGATTCCCGAATACTTCTCGCCAGTGACAGGGAAGTGGAGGATCAAAGGTTTGTTTTCCACCCATTGCATCGTATCTGGCCAGTTACTAAACATGGATAGATTTACATAAGACGTTCATCGATGATGATCATTACAATTCCGGTCACGGCTACGCGTATGAAAAGTACGGTGTCGATCCGAGTGTTGGAGCAGTGGTGATTTTGAGACCCGACCAACGTAAGTACGTCCTTATTGATCCAATGTCCGTGTACTGAACACTTGTAGACGTAGCAAAGGTGACGACTTTAGATGATGTTGACGGTATCGCGAAATTTTTGAATGGCTGCATGATCGAGCAATGCGGTGGTCGAGATGGGCGGGAAAAGCTGTGATCTTTATACTATTATAATGGATCTCTTCACATTTTGAAAAGATGATATGATATAAGCACGATTTAATCATGCAAAACATCGCTTTTATGGCCTGCAAGCATTTTCTTGATGGCTTCCATGCCCTGCGAGCCGAATGCAGCTCTGCCTTTTCCTTCTGCACTGAGTCCAATGAAGTACCAATGCGCAGCCATGTGTCCTCTAGCAGAATTTATAAAGCTTTCATAGATCGAAACCATCAGTCATCGTAGGTTTGCATCTCTTGCTTCTGAAGCCATGGCTGCGACACTCTGGACACAATAACTTGAGGCAATTTGAATGAAAGTCAGGCCTATTGTCAACCATTCCTCCAAGCATCGAGCACTTGGCCCGCCCACTCGGCTAAGCATCGTGGGGTTCGCCGGAAGCTATCCGCCCCCTTGCGGAACCATATCCGCAACCATAACTTAACGTGCCGACGATCGAGCTTGATATGCCGAAAGCTCGACTCTTTTCTTCCTAGTATGATGGGAGTGGCTTCCTTTCATCCTACGTCGTACGCTAAATAGATCCGCTCTGCTCAATGTAATCTTCACCCAATCAGCTATTCCTTGCAAGCTCTCGTGCAAGGCCTTCCAGACAGCAGTTTTCTATCGGTGAACATGGTCGGCAAATCTGCTATCACTGCCGCAGGGCGCCTTTTGGAAGGGCGGATATCGATCATTACGGGGGCGTCTTCTGGGCTGGGGCGGGCGATGGCGATAGCGTTTATGAATCAAGGAGCAACTGTAGTCTGCGCTGATCGAAAACCTGCTCCACCAGAAGGTTTGCCCACGCATGAGTTGATTAAAAAGCAGGGAGGTAAAAGTATTTTTGCGCAGACAGATGTGTCGGATGAGCAAAGTATACAAAAATTGGTGCGAGCTGCAGTGGGGGAGTTTGGGCGTGTAGATATGTGAGTTGATTTCCTTCTTCACAACGAAATATACTAAGATGACCTTTTCAAATCCTGTAGCATGGTCAATAATGCAGGTATTGCTAGCGAGGCGGTAAATCCACAGCCGGTGTGGGAAACGACTGAGGAGATATTTGACTCAACATGGAGGGTAAACGTCCGAGGTGTTTTCCTGGGATGCAAGTATGCTGGTGCGCAAATGCTCAAACAATCCCGAATTGCAGAGCGGAAAAGAGCTGGAACAATACTGAACGTTGGTTCCGTGTTGGGAGTTTTGGGCAAGTCGGGGACACCGGCGTATGCAGCATCCAAAGGTGCAGTGATATCAATGACGAGAGCTGTTGCGATGGACTATGCGCCTCATGGAATACACTGTAATTCTATTCTCCCTGGATGTGAGTCATTTCCATTCTATCCCTTTGGGATTTTATACTATATGTTTCCTAGGAATTTTGGCTAATCAGCATCAGTTACTCGAACTCCAATGATCTCAACAATGACAGATAATAGTGAAATAGAAAAGCTGATGGGTGATAGTCACCCACTGAAACGGCTAGGAGAGCCAGAGGAAATCGCATCAGCCGCGGTGTTCCTAGCGAGTGATCTGTCACACGGCATAACAGGCCTGAACATGTCTGTTGATGGGGGATTGCACTCACAGTTGAGCATATGAGTATGATTTGAAGAGTTGGACTGGCGGACTGCAAGATGACACCTATTAATAATAGAGCAATGTATATAAGACCTGTTTTCATGGGTTGCTTGGGGGTAACCTCCAGCATAACTTCACTCATCTACTGTTGGGCCGACATGGTCATCTTGAGCAACTTCTAGCGTACTAATGTATTGTACTCTATATTGTATACACGCTGAATATTGAGTTTCAAGCAATCACATTACTCCAAGGTTTACTCTACACATTGCGAGTCAGGGGTGCGGTTCCTGCACACGCTAAGAGAATAGTGTACTTTTAGTGGAAGTTCCTTTGCGGAGAAGCGGGGAGGAACGAACCTTCTCGTTGCTCGTTCGCATTCAAACTTGGTTTAATACATCCAACAGCCCCTGCGCTTATGCACTGAGCCATTCTGTTTGTCTTTCACACGCACTCAGAAATACCCTGTCGATGCCCTAATTCATGTCAACCATCGCTACCTCCCCGGAGCCCGACGGAACGAGAAAACGGCGCCGTGTCGCCCTTGCCTGTGAAGAATGTCGTGAGCGGAAACGCAAATGCGACGGCGTGAAACCAATTTGCGGAGCATGTCAACGACGGTCACCTGGATGTTGTATCTGGAATGAGGATCGCAACTCGGTGGAAGGGTTGAAGTGTCGCATCAGAGAGTTAGAGGAGGCTCTGGCCAATAGCAATTTGCCTCCTCCTGCTCCTGCTCCTCTACCGCCTCCACCATCTGCGCCAATGGAGGCGGCGCCTCAAACTTTCAATACTGGTACATCCCCTGCGACGGACTTATTCGAGGATAGCGAGACCAGCGTTGATGGTATGGGTGTTATCGGAACCGCCAGCACGTTGAGGTCGAACGGTGCTTCAAACAGACGACCTCGCCGGCAATCCGACTATTTCGGTCCTTCAAGCACAGCAAGTCTTCTATGCAAGGCACGTCATGTCCTCGGCAGGCCATGTTCAGCCTGCCGTTCCGGGCATGCTACTATTCAGGCTCCGCCGGCACCAAATGATTCCATGTTTGGCTTGAGCATCCCGCTGCGAGCTGAAGCTGATAGCCTACTCGATAGCTACTGGACGTGGGTTCATTGCCTTTATCCATTCCTTCATCGACAATCTTTTATTGAGCGCTATCTTGCATTATGGAACCCGCAGGGAAATTCCTTTCCGGAAGGAGACCCGGGCTCTCCGCAGCAACGGGCAGCTGTATACTACAACAGTCTCAGCAATAGTGCCTTTTATTGCTTACTGAACGTCGTCTTTGCACTAGGTGCGCTCTTCAATCCCAGCATTGATGAGCAAGACCGCGACAGTGTTAGTCGTTCCTTCTTCGACCGATCCAAGAAATTACTCAATCTTGATCTTCTAGCCCAAGGGAGCGTTCCTCTAGTGCAGACACTATTACTCATGGGTCAGTACCTTCAAAGTACTGAAATGTCTAGTTACTGTTGGAACGTCGTGGGAATGGCTATCCGCGTAGCACAATGTATCGGCTTACATCACGAGCGGAATTGGTACGAGCACGAACAGGGCTGCTGTCCGGGGCCCAGTGGCGGTCAGTTAGACATGGAAATGCGCCGAAGAACGTGGACAGGTTGCGTTCTTCTTGACCGGTGAGTTTGGACCACAGATGAATCGTCATGTCTGATTCCGAGGTAGTGTTCTCTCACTGACATATGGCCGACCACTTATGATACACTCAATCGCTACTCAAAACCAACTACTCCTTCCCTCCTCCATAGATGACCAATATCTTACCAGTTTCCCTGATGGTCCTGGCGCCCAGCCAGAGCATATTCCAAGTATCATGGAGTGTTACGTGCAGGCTGTCAAACTGCAAGATATCCTCGGCCAGGTCCTCGCAACATTTTACTACGCCTCACCAGAACAGCGAAACGAAGATACACCCGTATTCGATTTAGGACTTCACCACATGACTTCATCCGTCATTGGTGAAGGCATCAAAAGTTCTGATTTTCAAATGCTCCTGGACGTGGACGGACGGCTACTGGATTGGCATAAGCGACTGCCCCAGCACCTTAGGGTTCAGACGTATCAGAATGGCAGTATTTCGTCTAGCATTCTTGATCCGATAAGAGTCGATTTATTTCATCGGCAAGCTGTCGTGCTAGAGATGAGGTAGGTCACAAAATTTCGGATTTGTCTCTGTCATTTAGGGTTTTCCGGAAACGGCATGTCCTTGAGAACGCTAAATCTTTTTTAGATACCTACACGTCCGACTTACCATGCTTCGCCCGGTGCTCTCGCTTCTTTGTGATGCAACTCATCGGTCCGATGATATCCCATCCGATGAAGATTCAATAGAATCAAATCTACGCCATGGGATGCTCCTCAAGTCGGCTAAGCTATGCCTCTCGGTAGCCCAAAGCCTGGTTAATATTGTCATGGAGAAGGCTGCCATAGGGCTATCGTCTGCGCCGTGGTATAATGTATTTTGTGAGTCTCATACCCTGTGTTTAATCAAACCCAAACGACGTTCTCTAACTGGCTGTTCTGTACTTGCAAAGATATCCACAGCTGTGCAATGGTTTTCCTGCTAGGCTATCTTTGTTCTCCCAAACAAACGAATATCATGGACGAAGCATCTATTATCGCAGGTTTCGATCGTTGTCTCGTATTTCTACGAAGCTACGAATCTCATAGCCGGTCGGCCAAGAAAAGCAGTGAGGTCCTTGAGCTTGTGAAGCGGAAAGTGTTCAACCTTCAAACCGGTACGTTCCCAGTTTCATGCACCCGGAGTTATAGGATTGGATCAATTGATTGATACTAAACCAGGAGACTTTAATGTCGTCGGGCACCCTGGACCCGCAGACATACCGCCAGTGGAAAATGTAAACGGGGCATGTACTATAGATACGCAAGCGGATCAGCAAAACATGACAGGAACAGATTTCTCCTGGCGAAATCTGGACATTCTCGGTGAAGAGCGTTACGAGCATCCCTGGATGTGTAATTCATCAGATATGACTTGGCTTTCTTTTGTGCCGTTCTTGGAGGACGTGGGTGAGAACAATATGACATGATATTTTATACCATGCTACTCCTGGTTGGCCCGTTTTCTTCCGATAGTTGACGGGTAATGTGTCAAGGGAGCTGTACTATCTTCAGTCATACATTATTACTGCTTAGATGGGATTCAATTCCACGAATACCGTTGTTACATGCATTGAATAAGATCAACTCATGAGGACACATTGCAAATACGTTGGAACTCAGTCCGATTCTTACGACAAATTATCCAGCTACATACCATCATCAGTACGGCACCAGCTATCACGTCGGCTTACCCCTTTCCCGGAATATCAAGCTATACCTCCCCAACTGAGCGGTAAGTTGATCTCTCATATCACGTTCGATACCGGCTATGTCAACACCAGGCGCAAATCTAAATCGATATTTCGAGATGATTGTCGCGAGAACAAGTCGAAGCTGCGTTAGTGCAAGATTCTTGCCGACGCATGCTCTACGCCCTGTGAATTGAGGTCAATCTTTGAACCATTGAGTTGTTCGGGAAGTCGAGAAGTGTTGAACACATACCAACTCCAAAGGGTGCAAACGCGCGCTTATCTTTGATTAGCCCAGGCTTACTATACCACCGCTCAGGGATGAATTCGAGAGGTCTCTCGAATGCACTTTCCACTATGCCTTATATTAGCAAAGCATAGACCTCAGAATTATTCCGGAAACTCACATCGGAAGATAGTATATCGAGGTGCTGTGAGCTTCGTCCCCGGTGGTATGAATGTTTTGTCAATCCATAGTCCTTTTGGGCCTGTGACGCGCGTCCCTGTTGTCAACGCAGCAGGAAGAATTCGCATAGACTCCTTAATGACAGCGTTCAGATGCTCCAGCGTCGCCAGAGAATGGATGTCGAATGGAACTGATAGTCCTTGTAGCTCTTGATATATTTTCTCTGCATGGTGGGGATGAACGGCTAGAAGGTAAAACAGAATGATAAGACTCGGACCCGCTGTGTCGCTATAGCCAGGTATATGGTATTTAGCACGGTATACACTAGGATGGTAGGAATTGTCTTACCTTCCACCAACAATAACAGAGATTGCATTACCACTAAGAAGATTCTTCTGCATTTCTGGATCTAGTCCTCGACCGTTCTCTTTAATATCCTGCAAAAAGTACGCAGCAATGTCCGGCTCAGCCGCCTGGGTCTATTGAACTATCAGCTGTCAAATATAATGAAAATTGATGATAGTCTTGAATATACTTTTGCTCTAGCTTCCATGCACTTGTCGCAGAAAGCAGTCATTCCATTCCATGCCTTGACCTCCCGGGTGAAAGGGAAGAATGCGAACCCAATACGTATCAGCCAGATAGCCATGTTCATAGGGCCAAGAAGGGAGAGCGCCGCGCGCTGTTGGGAAATAGTGGAGTGCCATGCACCCGACTTCATCATACCAAAACTCTCATTAAAGGCAAACTCGCCCAAGGAGTCATGGGCGTACCATTGCATGATGTCATTGACAACCACAGGCTGGGACTTTGCGTCGTCGATTAGCTCTGTCAGTATAGCAATCTGTCGTCGTATCCGAGGTAGGTATGTTTTTATCGCTGTCGCCATAAGTTTTGAATAGCAATGCAAAGGCCAAGGCTCCCCTCACCTTTTGTAGAGAAGGCATTATTCCATGGGCGACGCCTTTCTAGATGATCTAATGGGTCTCTTGAAAAGATGGGAGAAACCCTTGGATGGATCAAATCATACCAATCTGATCGTATATTGTCATTACCGGTGCCGTCGAGAATGTCGAATACTGCAGGATGAAAAATCGAAATTTCATTCGGACCTTGAAGCCGGAGATTCTTAGCTCTAACCTGAATTTGTTCTGCGGTAACGAAAACCTACCACTTCGTACAATCTGTCCGTAGCGTTTGTGCAGATCATCCATCACCCGGTGGTTCTTCGAGTCTATACATTTCCATACGTGCCAGAGCTTCGAGAGCGCCGCTAACCTAGGACCAGGGAAGTGACGAAGGCGGTGGAAAAAGACGCGATATATTCCAATACTCCCAAACAAGCCAGCAAGGTACACGAATCCAAGTTTGAGAGGTAGTAAAATATCACAAAGTGCCGTTGAAAGTAACAAGACCAGACTATGAGCTACTACTACCTTCGGGCCACGTAGATGCCATTCCCCTCTGATGAATATGATTAGATGCATCAGGATCCCGATTGTGATAGCGTATAGGAACTTTTGCAATGCCATAGTCATGAAATGAGGTTGTTAGACGTGTCTTGAAAGTTCTGTGATGGAGTCATAAAGGCATATTCACAGCTTGATCACGTTCCAGATCCATGATGAACGCCGCAATCCCAGACCCTGAAATAAGGATTTACCCGCCAGATTGGTCAGGCTATTGTTTCCGTGTATCTTCGAAGCTCGAAAGCATACCCGATGTAGAAATAACCACGTTTATCATCGGATCAACGTTCAGTTGCCATAATTGGCTAGTTTGGCCCCAATCTGTGCCTTTTTTTCGAAAGATGAAGCGAACGAAACTTTTCTCGCGTGAATGTGCCGCCGGGCTCAGCTCTTACCAGATCTAGCTCGGGGCGTTCCTTTCCACCCTATTAGTCCACACAACAGGTTTCAATATCGATATGACAACGGCATCCTATATCAGTGAAGACCAATGGGATGTTGCATCGTAACTTAGACACAGTGCCATTGCCGTTGACTGCACTTAAGAACGGGGGTATGGCTCCTAGGCCACTGTCAAATGGGATGGGCAATTACTTCCGAGAAAATCCGAAGGTATTCGCTTACGAGGCAGGATTACCATTTTCTATTTAAGGTAGGAATACGGCCTATTCCACTCGAATAAGCGCCCGATGGATTCACATTCTTGTGGCGTACGATTCATTGTTCGCAACTGCAGAGCGACATTACCCACGTTTTCCATACCCCACACAATTGCATATATCAGAACAATGCAACATCTCAAGACAGGTTTTAACGGCCCCAATCGGGTGAGATTACTACTTAGGATTCTCTGTTATTTGGCATGGCATTGGATATATCTGCAGAGTATCACACATGATGTAGTAACTCCAAAGGATTCGAAAGGATCATGCACATGCAGTTCAGTAATTAGAGGAAGGATCAAAGGACAGCGAGATTCTGACGTCCAAATGAACGCTTCTAACTGTCTTCGATTTCTTGACGTGATTGATGTCACATAATTAGATACTTCATTGTGTTCAGCTAGAAGATTTATGGGGTTTCCTAGTCCGAGACACACTGTTTCTGGACTCGCTCCTAAGTGGTCGAGAAAGATATTTCTACATATATCATTGATTCCGAGCTGTCACAGAGGTACTATCCATTGCCACCGCCTTCATCACCTCTCTAACAGCGAAAGCTTCTTCATCAGCTGCAATCTTGGCGGCAGCTTCGGGCTCTGAAACAATGGCGAAGAAAGTCTGGAAAGCTTGCTGATCTTCGAAAACAAGCTCAGCAATACCGTCATAAGTAAAATCCTCTTGATTACCGACAAGGACCGTAGCTGGCCAAGTATTGTCCTGGCTGACCGGTCGGGAAATGTAGTGCCGAGTGTGCGTAATCGGAAAGTGCTCTCCGGTAATGGTTTTGAGGAGCTCAACATGCTTCGTATCCCAATAATTCTTAAACTCAGTGGGCGTGAGAGTAGGTTTTCGAGTAATGAAGAGGAGGAATTTGAAGACCATTTTTTAATATAAAATGCGAATTGAGGTTGGGCGAATCTTGAAAGTTCTGAAATGGGCTGCGAGACGACAGTAAAGGCTGGATTGGCCGCTCTTTTATCCTTAGGCTCGAGATCCATATTTTTGATAAGGTAAGCAAGTCCGGTTCCAACAAATTGACTGAGGCGAAGCTTGTTGCCTAGGCACAGACTGCTGCAGGCTACGCCCGACACAAGCATACCCGTTGTAAGCCGGGGCTGTTTTGGACCGTCGCTTCCCGGACGTTGACTCTCTGAAGCTCTAACTCGTAGCCAGTGTACCAATTAGCAAGTTCTGAAATATAGATTGACATCTGTAATGAACATTTGACCATACGTAAACAGATCGATTCTTTGCCCTTTTCTACTACTCCAAGCTCACTTTTCAAGTAATCGTTGCACCCGAATCCGTTGAATATGATCACATCGAGCTTTTCTCGCGCTATGTTCCATGCCCATTCACTGTGGCTATTCACTTATAGTGACTTAAAAACCATGATCTTCCCAAGCACAGCATTTGCCTTCTCGATGGCTCTCGCGAAGTCACTCACGACCTCACAGAACGAAATAGAAGAAATGAATATGAGCGATATTATTCAACGCGCACCACAAGTCTTGTTCTGGTCCTGGATCAATTGTCTCGCCTTCAACATCAACAACCAAAAACTTCCTCATTCTATAAAAGAGGACAACTTGAACAAACCTTGGAGGCCACTACCCGCAAATCGGCTTGCACCATCTCAGGCGGTAGCCCTGGCTAGAGTCATGCTCCCGGTCGTCTTCTTAACCAGTTGGATCGTGGGAGGGGGGATGTTGCCATCAATTGTGCTTGCCGGGTTTGGGTACGCTTATAACGATCTTCGATACGGAGATAAAACAGTCATTGTGCGGAATTTTCTCAATGCCTGTGGATTCACGTCATTCGCGGCCGGCGCGTTGGAAGTCGCGCTTCAATCATCCACCGATTCTGCGACGGTTCGATGGTTAGTGGTTGTTGCGCTTCTCGTCTTCAGTACCGTTCACATCCAAGATATGCATGACCAAATCGGAGACAGCGCGGCCAATCGTTTGACGATCCCTCTTGTAATTGGAGATAGCTTAGCACGGTACACACTTACAGGACCTATAATGATGTGGTCGTATTTCTGCCCGAGATACTGGGACACTCATATTCTAGGTTACTTAGTCGTAGGGATGATGGGGATGGTAGTAGTGACCAGACTACTTCTCGTGCGTACGGTCGAAGGCGATAGAACAACATTCCTTGTATACAATTTGTGGTTAATGTGCATTTACTTGCTGCCACTAATGAAACACTTAGATGTATATTATGTTAGAGAGGTGAAGGGCTTGATGTAGGTCGTGGCTTCCTGATATGCAGGTTTTGAAATACATATATACAAGGAAACCCTACTGTATTTTGTTCAAGCGTTTGCTCAGTGAAAATTATAACTCCCATAACACCTTTACAACCATTTGGCTTACTATACCACACGATACTAAACGATGATAAATTCAATCGCAAACGACATTCACAAGTATCTAATGTCTCGAGTTATGTTTCACGGAAAGTTCAATCGGCATAAGAAGTCTCGCTTGAGCATCACTGCCCGAGTCCTACACCTTTGACTCTTTAGGCACGGCCTCAATATGCTCAGTCTGTCCCATGCCAATAGCTTCTTTATCCAACCCCTTACCAATAGCATCCTTTTCCTCCTGAGACTCAAACAAAAACGTCAACTCCTCGAGCGACCGATTGTGCGTCTCGGGAAAAAGGAAATAAATAAAGACAATCTCGAAACAAAGCCAGGCGACATATACGAGCAGATACTTCCACGCAATAGCATCGAGGGCAATCGGATTGACAAAAGTGGAAAAGAAGCCTGCGCTCTTGCCAAAAAGCTGGAACCACGCCACACCCTTTGTACGGACATAGTAAGGGTAGATTTCAATCAGGTAGACGTAGGTAAGCGCGTTGTATCCGATCGAGTACGCAAGCTGGTAAAGGAAGATGAAAGTTATGACCGTGATACCGGCAGCCTGGGACCCCGTCATCATCTGCCGCGCCTGAGCAATCGTCCAGCCCGTGTAGACGCAGAGCAAAGCCGAAGCACACAATAGGTACATTCTTCGCCGCGGGAATCGCGTCGCTATCAAAGCCATGCAAGTAGCTTCGACTAGATTCCAGCCCTGCAGACCAACATTGATCTGGTTCTGCACAAACGGATCCGTATACCCAATCTGCTTGAGGATCTTGACCAGATACGCAGAAATCAGTGTGTTGCCCGAGAACTGCGTGAAGAGGCCTAGAAAGGCGCCGATTAAGCTGCGGCGCCGCATACCAGCGGACTGAAACAGCTCTGCCCATCCACGCTTACGGCTCTCGTTCTCGAGATCTAAAGCGCGTTTGATCTGCGCGAATTCGAGGTCTGCAATCACGAGCTCTGGCCCCGCCTCGTCGTGATATTTGCGCAGAATAGACAAAGCTTCTGTACTCCGATCTTTAGATATCAACCACCGGGGAGACTCAGGGATGAAGAAGACGAAGACGATTTGAAACATCGAGGGGACCATTTGTAAGATCGAGGGAAGCTTCCAACTCCAGTGGGATTGGATCTTGAGGGTTTGGAGGGTGATTCCCGCAGCTATCAGGGCGCCTAGGTAGTAGCATGCGTTGAACAGGGAGCCCAATCTGGCGCGCTCTTTTGGGTGCGCGAGTTCGCCGATTAGGGCAGAGCCGGCGACTACGCAGTACGGGAAGCCGTGGCCTAGGAAGATGCGGGCGAATATCCACATTGTTACTGAGTTCATATGTTAAATTTGGGCCTTTTATTTTTGTTTCGCCATATAGGGGGTCAAGGCGGACTCACTGTTTGTCGAAAAGGATTGTAATATAGCACCAGCGACCATAGCAATAGATCCAAAGATAATCGACCACCTTCTTCCCACATGATCAGACAGTATGGACACAAAAGGTAACGCAGTGATAGACCCCAAACTATACGATGCCGACAGTATCCCAAGAATGGATCCTTGCGGTTCGTTGAATTGATCTTGCCAGTATTTCAGCGACTGTAGGCCGTTCATCATGGAGGCATCGAAACCTCCTGTTGCTTCTATTGCTAGACAACATGGTAGGAGGAATAGGTAGAGGGTTCGGAGATTGGGCTTTTTGTACCATGGGATTTTGTCTTTGGCGATGATGTCTGCGATGATGGGGTCTGAGGCACTGGAGGAAACCATGATATGCAAGTCGATTCGTCGAGATCTTTACGTTAATTTTGTGTCGGGAAATTGAGGCGATTGATGGTTGAGATCAAGTACAAGTGAGGAGGTCGATATTCAAGGTGCTAATATGTGGACTGGACATGGCAGGCTGTGAGGTTTCTTTATATAAGGAGTGAACAGAAAGTCACGCGATGCGGAGGTGGTCGGGACCAGGCGATAGTGTCGTTCTAGCCTTTGCGGATAGTATGGGGTAGCTCCTGGACCAAGCGTATAGACGGGTAGGGGGAGGGTGTAGTGGACAAGACAAGCAAAGGCTAGCGCTTTTGCTCAATCACCGCGGCTGTAGTATTTTTTGCCAGTACTCGGATGCTTGGATGGACTGCTCCTGGGCTTGGAATTGGATTACCAGTTGTATAGGAAATACAGTTGTCCGCAATGCTTCTCCGGAATACTTGGTCTGTACATGTAGACCACCCAACCTAGTGCAATGGGTCGAACACTGGGCACCAGCCTATACAGGTGAATTGGAAGATATTCTTGCATTACCGGCTTCTGATTGTTTCAGATGCAGACTTCACCACACTGTGTGAATGTCAGTGAACGGCCCGACACAATTAGCAGGTCATCAACCGCAGGTAGAATGACTGAACCAGGCGTTCGTACAGACGAACCTAGGTCCAGCCAGCTCAGCGACGCTCTCCTTAGGGGACACGGGGCACCGGAGAAATTCTTACAAGAGCAATATGCCTCATTTCTGGTTAGTGAGAGATAATTGCCATGTCGTGAAGCATCCACATCGCCATTCTGATCATCTGAATAGCTTATGGGATATTTGCTGGTGTGTGAAAGGTTCTGGAGTTCTGTGCAAGTCTGCGGAAAATTAGTTCCTTCAAAATACACTAGCTTGGGAGATTCCCCGCGGGCATACTTCCAACGCTATTATTTCGCCGAGCAGACGGAAAGGGACAAGTGAATCTTAATCATTTCTACCGCGGATAAAATTTAGTCACATCAGTTCATCCGCGGCCTTAAAGTTATAACCGCGCGCTGCCACATTTCTCCGCGGTCGTTTCTCTATACTTCGTACTTCTCAACATTGTTCAGCTTCCACTTCCCTGCCACCTCGAATGCCCCCATCACGGACCCCCACGAGTAGGGCGTGCGATAGTTGTAAGAGACGTAAGGTCAAATGCGATGCGTCCAATCCCTGTGCAAATTGCCGCATCGCAAATCTTGTCTGCGGATACACAGTTCCCCAAAGAAAGCGAGGACCAAAGACATCTGCAAAAACGCCAGACTTAGTGTCATCTCCGGCACAAACACCTATCAGCAACACACTAGAATATCAGCTCTCGCCGACAATAAGCGACGCCCATGTCGGGGTTCCTAGCCCATCTCATAGTATCACCATATCGTCTTCTATAGTGGCGGATGGTTTACAACTCATTGGAGCGTCTCCAGTATCTGCAAGGTCACCCCAGTCCATTCAGGAAGACCTCTTTTCCCTGCTCCACTCAGTCATTCCACCTTCCCTGACTATACTCGAAGTCGTCAACCATTGTATCGACCTGCATATGCAGTATGTATTCCCATCCGCGCCACTAGTGCATGAACCCACAGTTCGGGCCCATGCTGCACATTTCTTTTCAGACCAATCCATTAGACCCTACGTCAATGCAGGTACCGATATGCAGAGAGTTGATGATCTGAGAGGGTTCGCTCTTGTGACTTCAATCTGTGCATCTATCGCGTCCATTATGCCTGACACACTCATCCCCTACCGAAGCTCTCTCGTCCACCCCTTTCTACAAGCGTCCCGGGAGACTTTGAGATCTTTCGAAGACTACGACCTTGAATACCCCAAGTCAATGTCCATGACAATCAGGCTTCTTCATTCCAGCGCTCTGCAGAATACCACTGGCAAACATCGCGCAGCATGGCACGTGCAGGGACAAGCTACTCTGATAGCCCAGAATCTTTGCCTTTACCGCGAAAGCACACTAGCCGGAATAGATGATATCGTAGAAAGTCATTTGCTGCGGCTACACTTTTGGCACATGTATGCCTCAGACCACATGGCTGCCGCGTTCCGAAACCGCGCATGCGTCCTACACGAGTCACTATTCAATGGTGGCCTAACCTTGCGAGCGTACTCAGAACAACAAACCGCACTACTAGATCCAAACAAGCCTTGGTACGATGAAAGTTTTGAGAGCCAGCTCTTGGTAGGCTTCGACCTGTTCCGCCGCGTCTCGTCAGCGGCATCCCTACTAATCCTTGATATACGAAAGCACGGTCCACTGTCTACAGATCTTGAGAGGGAGCAGCTGGCCCGTGGATATCTAGAATATGCTAGTCTAATCGATGGGCTACCTAGCTGGCTTCATGATTCCCAATTAGAGACGATGGATAGCGAGGAAGAAGGTTCAAAATTCCACAAACAATCATTCTGGGTACAAAGGTGCACTATCCTTGTAGCATTCTATTGCTTGAGGCTTGTAGTGCTACGTCAATGCATACATAGTAGATTATGGGAAATTGCGGGCCTGTCAGAAGATCCGTATTCATCGTCGATGAATATCATCGAAATGGTGTCAGACTTTCTTCGAACACTGGAGGATATTCCTTTTATCTACATCCAAGTGAAAGGAGAGCCTACCGTCAGTTGCTCATATTCTTTATGAGTTAGTGCTAATTTTTATGACAGGTGGAGCGGATTCGCAAAGTAGGAAGCATCCTGCTTGAAGTGATGCAAACAGTCAGCATTGAAGCTATCAAGACACGTGCAAAAGCCCTTGCTAGACGACTTCTGGATATACTGGCGAGACTTGACTCTAGAGCGTCAGACAATCTGGAGGGAGTGAGGCTGGAAGACTTCTGAAAACCCAGACTATTTTGTCAATGAGACAGCTCTACGATCTACATACCCTCTCATCTCAGTCCATTCCCGCTTCATACTCCCGACCAACGGAATGTGTCTGCAAGCATGAAATTGCTCCGCAATACCTCATCCTTCGGGTTAGCACTCCTTGCGATGATGACAGCATATTCTCCCTTTTCTGCTTGCCATTGAGAATATTCCTCGGACCAGAAAGATAACGCGTATTTATCCAACTCCATCTCCACCGAGACCACCTCACCGGGCCCCAGCTGAGGTTTCCTAAAAGCTTTGAGTTCCCGAAGCGGACGTTGAATTGAGCTATTGAGGGGCTGAATGTAGAGTTGGACGACTTCAGCCCCATCATACGGGCCATTGTTACGCACGTCGACTGATATCTTCATTTCGTAATCCGACGAACCTTCGAATACTGAGGGAACAATCAGATTCGAATACTCAAATGTGGAGTACGAAAGTCCGTGTCCAAAGTAAAATAATGGATCCTGTTCCAATTTCTCATAGTATCGGTGTCCAATGAAAACCCCTTCTCCGTACATGATGGTACGGTCAAGCTTGCCGAATGTCAAGTACGCCGGGGTCTGTTTGAGGAACTTTGGGAAGGTCACTGATAGCCTGCCCGATGGATTGACATGTCCAAAGAGAATGTCAACTAGGCTATTTCCGGTTTCTTGACCGCCGAACCACGAATGGAGAACTGTGGTGGCTTTATTGATCCACGGCATTTCTATTGGTAGGCCTGATTGGGTTACAATGATCTATAAATGTCAGCTATCAGCAAAAATGTCGAGTCTGAATTGCGGCGTACAGCGTTTGGGTTAGCATCGATTACAGCCTCAATCAGCTCATCAGTGCGCCGGGGAAGCCGTAAAGTCCTACGATCGGATCCTTCGTATTCGTAATCGATAGAGAGACCTGTCATGACTATAGGATAATCGACTTTCTTGGCAAGCTCAGCTGCATCACGAATTGATTGATCTTCATCGATGACTTCAAACCCGCCAATACGCGCCGTCAGGGTAGCTGCTGTTCCCACTGCCCGGCCCATTCTCGTATTCTTGAGCAGCAATTCTAGCTGCACAGGCTCATCAGCCTTCGCATCTATATCAGTGAACCGTTCCATAGATAAGCGGTTGAATACTGGCGTCTCGTCTGTCTTCGGAGGATGGCTCGTCCACAAGTCAATAGCTTCTTTCCCATTTACAGATAGTTTCCCTTGTCCTGTCACTCCAAGTCCGATGCGGATACGGCACGAGCTCGAGGGAGTGTACGTTGATCGGGCTCTAAGGCAGAATTCAGAAGGGAATGACGGTGACAAGCTCTCGGGAACATCGATCAAATCTTTGGCGGTGGTCGTTTTGAACAATGGTACAGCCTTTGAATTTTCCTCTGGATTGTCCCCGAAAATTTCAACGAGCCAGCCAGCATCCGATGTATCTGGAATGGTGAGATTGTTTAGGTACGGGCTGAATTTGAATGCTGGTAGCCATTATTAGATACAGGTAGACACTTTATTTGAAGGTTGCATGACTTACAATATGCACCGGTAGCAACCTCTACGTTCTCCTTTCCTACTGCACTGACGATAGCATCATACGGGGTGACTCTGTAATATGGTTCCACCTCAGCACTTCCACCACCGCCCAATGCTGGGTTCTTGAAATGATCCCCAATAAGACCGAATGTATTTGCTTGCTTTTGTTTGAGTGGTAGAACATTTGCATCATTCTTCAAAAGCACGATGCCATCAGCGCCGAGCCGACGGATGAGCGCTCGGTGTTCTGCAGTGTCAGCTGCTGAGCGATCTTTAGGAGGATCAATTTCGGCAGGAAGAACTTTTTGAAGTAGGTTTAGCAGATTACGAACAGAGCCATCTACTGTCGCCTGTGACACTTTTCGACTGTTGATTGCCCAATTCAAGGCTCTACCTCTGAAAACTGTAGGGCCAGGCATCTCAATATCGAGGCCAGCATTGATGGCTTCTGTGGTGCTGTATGTACCCCACCAGTCGCTCATAGTCAGCCCATTAAAGCCCCATTCATCCCGCAGAATAGTTTTAAGCAACAAAGGGTCTTCACTGGCATGAACGCCATTGATCTTCTGATAGGCAGTCATGAACGCCCAAGGATCAGAAAACTTGTACGCTAATTGAAATGGCAACAAGTGCAACTCGCGGAGAGTCCTTTCTGTCATACAGACTTGGTCTTCAAGACCATCTTTGGATTGATCATGAGCAGCATAGTGCTTGATACAAGCGGCCACGCCCTGGCTTTGAACGCCTCGAATGTACGCAGCGCCCATCATGCCACTAAGCACAGGGTCTTCGCCGAAGGCCTCGAAGCCACGGCCTATGAGTGGCGAGCGTTGTAGGCAAACAGTAGGCGCCAGTAGAACATGAATACTCTTATTTCTGGCTTCCTCACCAAGAAGCTGTCCAATTTTCTCTAAGAGCTGTATATCAAAAGTGGCGCCCATCGATGTTGCGCATGGAAGCAGACAACTGGGATTCTGTCTCCAGAGATAAGCCTTGATTGAGAAGACGCAGAACACTATCGACTTACTGAATCAAAGGATCGGACCCCACGTATTCCATGAGGGCCATCCGCGGTCTATCATTAGCATCTTAAAGTTTCAGGATATCTGGAATGCTTACTCTTAGACGAGGGATTCCAAGGCGCTCTACGCCATTCACCTCGAATGACGTAATCCCGGAGAGAAGACTGACTTTCTCGCTTGGATAGAGCTCAGCCAAAGTTTCTTCGACGTTGCTACTCGGGCTGAACTTGAGTGATGCATTTTGCGCCATTTTTCGTCGATATTACTAGATATAACGTTCCCCTCGAAAAGGCCTGTTTGTAGTCAGAGTTCTAGGTACCTTGGACTTCAACGCAAGAAATACGTCTTCCTTAAAACCAAACCATATTCCAATATCGGAGCCTCATCGCGTCGTCGCCACCAACCTTGCACCGAATCGGGAGCTATGTGCTCCAATCGCGGAAAATAACCCTACGGCTCAGTAGTGTGGGAGTTTCTCCGTGGCGAAATTCTTCCCTCCAACAGCCTCCCGAGAGAGCGGAAACGAAATCATTCACCCGGTGGTAGATAATTCTAGGCCCACCTAACATACGCGAATCGTGGAAAAGCGCCCCTCGCTCTGTAGCTATCGCTCTTTGTTTAGCCACGGAACAATGTCGACTAGTTGCTAACTAACTGGATACGCACCGCAATGAATGAATCCCAATGGGCTAGTACAAAGCGTCTTGGTATTGATAGAACCACATTTTCGGATGAAAAATATTCAAGGAAAGATTTCCTTTAGCGTAAAAGCACCGCGATGAGCTTTTACGCTTTGTATAAGGCCAATTGCACCCGATTCTCTGGACGTGATTCAACTCCAAATTGCCTCCACTTCCAACCCCCCAGAACCATTATTCCCACCCCTAGCTTAACCCTCATCATTCACATTCGCCAGCATGTCCGCCGAATCAGCCATGTTCCAGGCTGGGGACATGGCCACCGCTTATAGCGAGTCCACCGGGTACAACCTCCCCATAGAAGACCTCCCGCTACCGCAAAGCTTCCGGTGGGGAACTGCTACAGCAGCTTACCAAGTAGAGGGTGGTGCGGATCAGGATGGAAAGGGAAAGTCTATATGGGATGTCTATTCACATCTTGAGCCATCGCGCACAAACGGCGAGAACGCAGATGTCACCTGCAATCATTACAACAGGATGCCCGAGGATATCGAATTGATGGCCCTATTTGACGTTGACATATACCGCTTCTCACTTTCTTGGTCTCGTATCATTCCTTTAGGAGGCCGGAATGATCCAATAAATGAAGAAGGCATCAAATTCTACGACCGTCTTATCGACAACCTCCTGGAGCATAATATAGAGCCGGTGGTCACTCTTTACCATTGGGATGCCCCTCAAGCATTATACGAGCGTTACGGTGCATTTTTAAATACTGAAGAGTTCAAAGCCGACTTTGAGCACTACGCTCGTCTCTGTTTTGAACGATTTGGGGACCGAGTGAAGAAGTGGATCACTTTCAACGAGCCTTATATCATCTCCATTTTCGCCCATCTCAATGGGACCCTTGCCCCAGGTCATTGCCGCGAAAGGGGAACTGACACCAAAACAGAACCATGGCGCGTTGGACACACCCTCATTCTATCGCACGCATCTACCCTCCAAGTATATGCGAAGGAGTTCCAACCATCGCAGAAAGGCACCATATCTATTGTATTGAATGGACATTTCTACGAGCCATATGATGCGTCAAGCCAAGCCGACCGAGAAGCTGCTGAACGCAGAATGGAATTTTACATAGGATGGTTCGGGGATCCAATATTCCTTGGAAAAGACTACCCGGCTTCAATGCGGTCCTATCTAGGATCACGTCTACCCGAGTTCACACCAGAAGAACGACAGCTGCTCAAGGACACCGCAGCTATCAACGCTTTCTATGGCATGAATCACTATTCTACAAAATACGCGCGACAACTAACAGATCCTCCTGCCGACGATGACTGGACAAGCAACATCGAAGAAGGAGCAGTAAATAGCGAAGGTCTCGAAGTCGGCCCCATGTCCGCCCAACAATGGCTCCGCGTCGCTCCCTACGGCTTCCGCAAGCTTCTGAACTGGGTTTGGAAACGCTATCATCTCCCCATCATCGTCACCGAAAACGGATGTCCCTGCATCGGCGAAAAAGACGTTTCTGTCGCAATCGACGACAAGTTTCGACAACGATATTTTGGTTTGTATCTTGATGCTATTTCTAGGGCTATATATGAGGACGGAGTCGTGGTGGAGGGTTATTATGCGTGGAGTTTGATGGATAATTATGAGTGGTCGGCTGGGTATGGACCAAGATATGGTATTGTGCATGTTGATTTTGAGACGTTGAAGAGGACGCCCAAGGGTAGTGCTTGGTATCTCAAGGAGACGTTTAAGAAGAGGAGAGCAAGGAAAGACGGGGATGCGAATTGACCAGAGTCAAGTTGAAGGGTATTGAATGACAATAATAGTATAATCAAAAGCATTTACATGAACACAGAAAGACCTATTCAGCTTTGAAAGTTCGTGCTAAATTTTGATGTAAAGATTTGGTTCACTATTCAGCTATTGGATAATGCCTAATAAATTTTCCTATATCTACAAATTGGTGAAGTGGCCACTCACCATTCGCTGCCAACTTTCCAACGTACCCATGAAACATCATATTTGCTTAACTGTTCTTTGCACTGGTGCCCGCCATGGCTGCTTGAAAAACTTTTCTGGGGTATCCCGTGCACCTTCCTTCCACTGTAACTTGTCAGAAAACCATACTCACTGCCTGATATTACAGATACGGATTCGAAGCAACTTACATATTCATACTCAATCCACTCATCCTCCCTCATCTGCTCCTCACAAGCTTGCATCCACTTCCCCAACTCAGGCGCCAAGGGCACCACACCAGTCTCCAGCACATAATCCTCCCAAAGCGCCAGCAGCTCTTTCAACTTCTCCGGCTCTTTCTCCGCCAAGTCATTAGTTTCCCCCGGATCACTCTTCAAATTATAAAGCTGCCATTTCTCAGGCCCTTTGGGTTTCGGGATGAAGACAATCTTCCAGTCGCTCTTTCGAACCGCTGCACGACCGCACGTTTCCCATCCTTGGATGAAATCTTCGGCATGGATGCGCGGTGACCTGTTAGTGACAAATGGGAGCATGCTCTTCCCTCTCATCTTGACAACCTCGCGGCCTTGGTATGTAGGCGCTGGGTGTTGGACTCCCGCCATATCGAGGATTGTGGGCATGATATCCATGATCGTGGCAAATGTGTCCGTGATCCCGTTCTCCTTGTCCTTAGATAGCAGATCGCCGGGGAATTTCGCGAGGAACGGGACGCGCACGCCTCCTTCAGTCGTGTATGCTTTGAACAAACGACTAGGCGCCGTAGCAGCTTGTGCCCAACGCGGTCCATACCAGATGAAAGAATTACCATTCCCAAGGTTCTCATGAGAGTTGTCGTAGTATTTCTGCAAGTGCTGCATCATCTGACCCTGCACGATTGGATAAGCCTCATACGCTGCACCTTCAGCACCATTATCAGACATGAAGCAAATAAACGTGTTATCCAGCTCTCCAATATCTTCCAGATGTTTAACTACGCGGCCTACATTGTAGTCAATAGCATCGACCATCCCCGCAAAACATTCCATGGCCCGACTCGACATCTTCTTCTCGAAATCAGACATTTCTGCCCAGGGCTTGACTTCGTCTGCGACTACGGGATGGGGCGTGACATCCTGCGGGATCATCCCTAAATCTTTTAGACGCTGTAGACGCTTCTCGCGAAGAACGTCCGGCCCTTCATCATACACGCCCCGATACTTGTTGATATGCTCCTGCGGAGCCTGCAATGGCCAATGAGGTGCTGTGAATGGGAGATACGCAAAGAAAGGCTTGTCTTCTGCTTTGGTCGAGTTTTCGGATTTCCATTCTTTAAGGTACTGGATCATCTTGTCGCCGTACCCGTTCGATGAGTACCAATTGTCTGGTAACTTGCGAACATACTCGCCGTTTTCGGAGTGCAGAGCGATAAAGGACATAGTCATGAAGTCTGGAATTTTGTCTCCGGCGGCTTTGTCTAGTTGAGGCTCGTAGCCGTAGTGGTTGCTGTAATCTCATATCAGTGCCCACCCTAAATTAGGATCGTAGGGAATCAACCAGAGATTGTGGAATAAATTACCTGCAGGCTGGTAGATGTGCGAAAGACTTCTGAAAGCCGCGCGCTTTGGGCGACCTTTCTGGTGTGAGACCCAAATGCCATTTCCCAGAGATAATAGTCTCGTAACCAGAATCGCGCAGAACCTCACTCACTGCGACCTGTCAGTGCTATCCCATGGTCATACATTACTTCTGGGATATCATATGTCCCGTTTTCATAAAAAACAAGTCACAGGGATATATGGTCAACTCACCTGCTACGACACGCTCATTAAGATAACCCTCGTATCCGGGCATTCCTCTCTGTGGAGCTGTGGACATGCCACCTTTGGGATCATTCTGCCCGGATATGTTGGTCCACTCTATTAAGTTTCCTAATCCTGCGATGTGGTGATCCGTACCTGTCATAAGCATGGCACGAGATGGTGAACATGCTGCTGCCGCGTGGAAGTCGGTGAAGCGCAGTCCTTGTTTTGCCAACTGTGCATGTAGGTTAATTACGAACGGATGCAAAGGTTGTTATAGACTATTGTTTTGGGGCATTGTACATCGCTAGCGTTTCTCTTCTTGTAATGCTCATGATATAATGGAATACGGCAGCTTAGAAGATATGGAAGATAGGTGGCGTTACCTTGTCAAGATTAGGTGTCTGAATCTCACCCCCAAAGCATCCGATATCGCTGAAACCAAGATCATCAGCGAGGATGATGAGGAAGTTGGGGCGTTTGCCAGGAGCCATGGTGTGTGTTATTGCGTTGACTTTGTGTCCTACCCTAGATACTTGTATTATCACAAACCCAGTATCGAACGACCTTGAAGAAACCAATTGTAACGTCCTTCAGAAAAACATGAGGAGATCGTGGAGTCAGAGTAACAAGTACCTCGGAAACGGTATCCCGTGTAACCCCACGTGTTGGCCGCAAACCTGGTTTGGCTCTAATTCATAGGCTCATGTGTAGTCTTCCGGGCCTCAAATGAGCACTTTGATTGGATACAAATCCACATCGGCTTCCCCAATCGCGTTGGTACGAACTCGCTATTCAATATCCCGTCAATCGGCTCATTTGCAGTAAGCAAGCATATTTCTGGACGGGATATCCGTCGATCAAGCTTCAACCCATGACGCTTGATCGCATGGTCTTGTTCAGGCCTTCCACGGCCTACCCCGCATCAAGGTTGCACTCGCAAAGACCCAACGCCGATCACGAACTCGCAATCATGTCAATTTCGACCGAATCTGCTTAACCTGCATCGACTCGACTTGCCTATCATGTACAATGGCCCGAGGAAGCTTTAAAAGGTCCATTTGAGCTCGCAATGGCCCGGTTTCGCGAAGAAATCTCCCTCGTTTCAGTGGGTCTGCTTCTTTCACGATGAAGGCGTCGACTTTGGGGAAAATTAGAGCGTATTGGCTTGGGACTGTTGTCTGTGTTGGTGGATTTCTCTTTGGATATGATAGCGGAATGTGAGTGTGATTTACTGCCCATTTTCACAATCGCTAATCATACTTCTAGTGTTGGTATGCATAACTAAACCCACGCAACGATCCCTTCCGCAATCTAACCAAAAGACAAGGCGGCGTTCTCACACTCGAGAGCTTCATCGAATCGTATCGCTATGACACCGCTCACAAAACACGCATCAACTCCCTGGCTGTCGGTACTCAGCAAGCAGGCGCATTCGCCGCATGTGTTGTGATCGCATGGCCCCTTACAAATCGACTCGGCCGCCGATGGGCCCTGATGTTATCCTCAGCCGTCTTTGTTGTTGGCGCTCTCATACAGACAATTGATACTCACTCTATGGGTGCCTTCTACGCTGGTAGAGTTATCGCTGGTGTGGGATTGGGAACAGCGACTGTGGTAGTACCGATGTATTCGAGCGAAATGGTTCCCAAAGAGTTGAGAGGTCAAATTGGGTCCTTCTTTCAGTTGATGTATACCATGTAAGCAATTTCCCTACCAGTGTACTTGACTGCGCGCTGATGATATGTAGTGGCATCTTCGTTTCCTATTGGGTAGACTACGGCGTCCTCAAAGGGATGTCACCGAAGCCTATGCAGTGGCAGATACCCATTGGCCTTCAAATCGTTCCCGCAGGCTTACTCGGGCTCGGAATGTTGACGCTGAAAGAATCAACCCGCTGGTTGACCCAAAAGGGTAGACACGAGGAAGCTTGGGAAAGCTTGAAGTGGGTTCGTGCAGACGAGTCGCAGGATACCTTGGACGAAATGGAAGAAATCCGGACTGGGGTGGAGATCGAAGTGAGGGAGACGGAAGGTTTTCAAATGAAAGGTAAAAACCCCCATGAACATCGTTGGAAACCAAAATTCTTACCGCAAAACCAGAACTCTTCGAATGGTCCAATTTCAAACGAATCTTTACCGCGTTCGCCGTCTTTACAGGGCAACAAGCAACCGGCGCCACCGCATTCGCATATTTCGGGCCTCAATACTTCAAATTGCTCGTTGGAGGCGGAGACAAAGATCTCCTTCTAACAGCCATATTCGGAGCCATCAAAGTCGCCGCATGCTCTCTCTTTGTTTTCTTCCTCTCAGAGCGAGTAGGGCGTCGCCAGGTCCTCGTCTGGGGTGCTGCATTCATGGCGGCTTGTCAAATCAGCACGGCTGCGGTGGTGAAGCACATTCCATCTCCGGAGACTGGCGAAGTCACGTCGAGTGGAATCGCGACGGTGGCTTTGATTTATCTCTTTGTCATTGCTTATAATTTCAGTTGGGGCCCTCTCCCTTGGCCATACGTTTCCGAGTAAGCTATTCCACGGTAGCATTTTCACCATGATAATACTAACTATTAGTAGAATCTTCCCCACGCGTATCCGAGAGCCAGGCGTAGCAGTCGGCGTATCCTCTCAGTGGCTATTCAACTTCATCTTCTCCCTTGTCACTCCGTATATGATTGATAACATGGGATGGGGTACCTTCCTATTCTGGGGTCTCGCCGATGCCGTCATCGCTATCGGGACTTTCTTTTTCCTCAAGGAAACAAAGGGTCTTAGTCTGGAAGAGATTGCGCATAATAATTATGGCGCAGCGGAAAATTTTAAGGATATAGATGCTGAGCGTGATAGTGTTAAGTAGATGCTGGAGTGCATTGGCTGACGATTAGACTCATGTAGACGTCGCGTTGATATTACCTATACAGGCTCTATATTACATCTTGAAGCGCTTTGGAATGTTTCCAGGTCGCATGAAGAGGATAATTCGCCTGTATGATTGGTTTAATCTAGCATTGCGAGTCGAATATAAATTGAGGCTCTGTGGGATGACCATGTGAAAACTATTTCCCAATACTCTTTCCAATGCGATACTGATTCGGTTTATCCTTCAATCAAGCGGCTCCAGGAGATTGAGGGCGCCACCAACCAGATGAAGGCTCCCAGTGACAAGCGTCTCCATTGCATTGTGTTGCATGCCAATGTCCTGCGCATAATTCAAGGCTCCTTCGATTGTGTCCTGGCGAATGATGATGGCCTCAGGGTCTCTCTTACTCCAGAGGTCAGCATACAATGCTTGAAGATCTGGGAATGGTGCTTCTGGTTCCTGCATGCTCTTGTCTATTTGAAGTTAGCTTGTTAGTCCGTGTTAATAAGAGTCGGCTGGAGGCTTACCTAGTCTTATCTTTCCATCGAGACGTTCCCGATAGGTTGTGAAGATAACGTATTGTGGCCGCACACCACCACCTATGATGGCATCGGCCAGAGTTTTGAGCAAAGCGATACCATCTCGCTGTTCGTTGAAATGGGTGAATATGAGGATGCGTATTGGTCGACATGCGCCGATACTAGTTCCCTTAAGCAATCTATACACGAGGGTTAAAGTTTATGATTGCATACCTTTGTATCTCTTCTGTGATTCTGCAGAACCATTCCCCAGCCTGTTTGATGCTCAATTCATTATGTGCACCGTCAAAAAACCATTTATTGCTACCATCTACAATGGTTTGGAATCTCCCAGGCCATGAAAATCGCTCAATACCCTGGATGATATCTTCACGAGAGAGATGGTGACTTTTTGAAGAAGAGGTACGCTCGATGAATTTGTTTGCGAGAGCGAGGGCTAGTGATGAATTCACCATCTGGACTGGTGCGTACAGCGCTTGTGCATCGTTTGGTAACGACTGGTCCACGTCCACGAATTCGAGCTCCACGCCCTTTTCCGCAGCTCTTCTTTCCAGAACTGTAGCTACGTCTGGATCTTGAAGGGTAGAAAACGCTGGCGCTCCATGCTTGAATATTCCGGATTTGTGCCAGGCTATGTTCTCAAGCGTAGGGCCGAGTTGGGAGATATGGTCCATGCCAATCGATGTGATGCCAGTGGCTATAGGGTTACAAACTACGTTCGTTGCGTCATACTCTCCTCCATTATGGGTTTCCATCACTGTCGCGTGGACTTCTTCTCGGATGAAAGTGTGAAGTGCCAACAGAGCCATCAGCTGGAGAAATCGGGGCATCTTATCTTTTCCCCCAGGAGCGTTTTCTTCATGTTTGCAAAGTCGGTCCCATACTTCGAAAAAGTATTTCGCGAACAGATCTTTTGCTATTGGCCGTTCATTAATTTGGATCCTTTCGCGAACCGTTCTCAGGTCCGGTGAGGTGTACATTCCAACTTTCAGTGGAAACCCGGTGCGCAAGCCATGCGCGGTAAGAAATGAGCGAGTGAAAGCACAAGTACTCCCTTTTCCTTTGGTCCCCGCAACATGGATGATCCTCAAGTTATCGATATCGCGCTCCTAGCCAAATCGTAAATGTCAGAGATGTTTTTATTTAGTGCTCTGTATCAAATTCCATACCGAATGCCCCAAGACCTCGAGCCAATGCTTCATGCCCGCCAGACTAGGCAACCCGCGAACAGAAGGCGGCACAGCTCCATTTGAATGGTTATCTTCCGGTTTGGGCACATCTTTTGGCCTCACTCTCCGTCGCCTGGCGTCCAAAAGCCGAAGCGCTGCCTAATGTAGCTAAGCACAATTTTGGTCACAAGTGAGAACACTACTCACTTCATAACTCCTTTTCATTACATATACAAATTGGATGATACGTGAACGATGAGTTGATGAAACTAGTCAGAAAACTTTCCGCTTCTTTGGCTTGCCAAGACCACTTATCGATAGCAACACGTGATTTGTCCTACGTCATCGAGGTACAGACTGGATGACGATACACGTGGTATTTATATTCGATATTTACTGAGAATTCAATCAAACGTTCATTGTATGTCATTAGTAGCATAGCGATTCTCAGATTGGTGCGATACTTTTAATGCACAAGGCTGTCCACCATATAACTCTCTCAATCTCCACTATCCGGCTCGACCTGGTATATGAAGGCAGTACAATCGCTGGACAAAGATCATAAGTGGTAAAATATACAAGATGGGGTGCAAATAAATGCAGACGGAATAGACAATAAGTCGTCTTCAGATGGACACTAATACGGTACTATACAAGCAGATCAAGTTCCGATCGACTAGTCCGATGCCTTTTCCCCACATTTACCCAAGTCGTGGATACAGCCTTCAGATCCAATGCATTATTCTAGATCCAACGTCTGCACCAGAAGACAGATTCTACAAGGAGCCACTTTAGATGTTCGGTGACTTTACATGGGACTCAAAGGATCTAATGACGCGGCATTATAGCCGCTATGTCCCATTACAATACGGCAACTGAGAGCAACAAGTTGGCCACTAACTTGTGATAGCTGAATGGTTGAAAGTCATGAAACCGAGCGATGAGGGACTTCGCGTGATTGGCACGATTCCATGGTCCAGATAGTTTCTCTGTAAGCCTCTTTCTCTAAGACTAACAGAAACCCACGTTGATTTCGCGTGCTTGCAGCTAGAAGTTCGTAAAAATCCTTTGAAGTGTCTGCAACTACCTTCTAGAGCCCAAGCAGGTGATTATTGACCATCTGATCGCTACAAATTGCACAGAGTATCTCTTATCTGCGACACCACTGGCTCATTGACTGGATATATAAAGCATACTCCAACTTGCCGTCGTCTTAGAAGATGCTAAGCGCTGCAACGCAACCTCAGAAATCCTTCGGGAACAAAGGCAGATTGAATGAACCGTCCTTCGATGTTATGAATACAAGAATAACACCACAAGTGAAGCTCTTGGGGAATGTGGATATTAAAATCGGCCGTGCAAGGCGTTTCCCGTCAATCTATCCGTGTGGCTCCGGCAGGGGCCTGCATCCTTACGCGGGGCCAGGTGCAGGGTACGGAGGATAAATTAGTATACAACGGGACTTAAGCCTCCCGCAATTGGTTGCAGACACTCGCTTGATTCCTAAAAAAGACGGCATAAATTACTTGGGGGCCAGTGCACTGCCTGGATCTCGAAAGATCAATAAAAACTTCCTCAGGGGTGAAATCGTGGGATTTCCAAGAGCATGGGTTGGATTCTTTATAAGGTGTTGGGTGGCAGATGTCTTTGTTCGTGATGTCGTCGCAGTAGCAGCATGTTCATTCGACAACCCCAAGTTCTTGCGCTTTTGGTGGCCTGGGGGTTTATCGGAGGACAACATGTAGCGGAGGCGATCAGTGTCTCGAACACAACCATCTCGAGCACTGGAAATCGCACGGTGGACAGTAGTGCGACCTCAGCGCAAACCGGCAAGAGTGCGATCAAACTAAATTCAACCGCCACAATTTCTGGGACGGGAATTCCTACCGCCTCCAACGGGTCATCATCCATCATCGGTACGAGGAATTTTTCTTGGCCCTTCCCCTGACTATCTCGTTCGCCCGACTAATCCTAGCCCTAGATCCGATTCTCTCTTGCGATCGAGAATGGGCGACGTATTCGTCGAAGAGTCTGGAGAGCTACAAACCCATAAGCTCGACTACGATTACTAAAGTAGTCCTTAGCACACAGACTGTGTATCAGACCACTTACACATGCTCGTCGACATGTGGCGATGTGTGCTATGCAGACGTGACGACTCTAGCTACGTCGCAGCAAACGATCACCACTACTTCGGAAATCGAGTCCACTAAGTGGGCGACTTACAATGGGTCGACGCCCACTTGCACTGTACCTTTGGAGTCTTGCAAGAGTATCTGGCAAACCTGGTCAGAATCGACGTCACGATGGAATACATGGGAAAACAACATGGGACCTCCCGAATCGGAGCCACCGTGGCCGTACGCCACTCCAGGTTGCAAGTGGTGCAGTGCGACAAACTGTTACATTCAGGGGTCAGGGAAAGTGCAAATGTATTACTGGCCAAAACCAACGACGGTTACGAGAGATATGTGCACCAGCTTTCCCGCCAGCGCAACACCCGTTGATCCTTGGATGGGAGGGAGTTATATCAACACCAGTGAGTACATCTTGGACCTCTTGGCTGAGCAACTTTACTGACCTCATAGGTTACATTCCTGTGACGACCGGAGGTTCCACGGTGATAGGTAGTCGGACGTTCTACGAAGGCAACGTCTATCTCTATGTCCCAGAAGCCAGTGTCACAGACAACTGCGGTGCTACTGTTGGTGACATACACAAGGACATTATGTTGACACTGGCTTCTTCAGATCTGTACTCTGGCAGAAATGACTACATGGGCGGAGTGTTCACAATTGACTACAACGACTTTAACACGCCTGTGCCATGGAGGTTAGTAAAGCTCTTCTTCGGATGTAACTGTTTCAAAAACCCAGCTATTAACACCAAACAGTGCATACAAAGGCGCCCTTCATGACTGCGCTAGCGGCATGAACTTTGGCCAGGGACCATGGTGTTCACGCTCAGTGGTATTCCAGGATCAATTCCACCCTGTGATCGTACTCCCGATCTCCATGCAACATATCGACCCTGCATGGAGAACGTGCAAGCCCATGGTCAATCTCATCGACCCTCCAGTCGCCCTATCATCAGTCCCCGGGTTTCTCGGCACTGTTCCTGCAAGCGCCTCAGCAATTGTTACTCCCACGAAAAAAAATCCTGGGAACGCACCAGCATTCACAAGTGCAAACCACGGTGGAGGACAAGGCGGCGGAGCCCACGCAAAACCCACAGGAACAAAAGCTCCTCAAGGCCGGCCCGATCCCCCTGCCAATAACAACAACAATAATAATAACAATCACAACAACGACCCTCCAAGGCCCGCAGCTCCAAAAGTAACAATCGGCCCAACCACAATCCCCATATCCCCCAACAACGGTGGCGCCCTGGTCCTAACTCCCGGCATCACAATATCCAAATCCGGACCCCCAGCAACCATAGACGGAACCACAATCCGCCTAGGAGCCGACAACACTCTAACCCTCGACCCACCAACCGGCAATCCATCAAGTATCCCCTTACCACGCCCATCATCATCGAACACCAACGATCCCAACGACCCTGGCACACAAACCCCAATAAAAATCGGCGCAACAACGTTTCTCTACGACGCCAAAACCGGTACCCTAACCACCGCACCCACACTCCTCCAATCCACAGATCCCGCAATCCAAATCTCAGGCTACCTAGTCCAAGTAACAGATTCCGGTGTCCTGCTCACCAACGCAGAGACAGGGGAAATAGAATCTATTTCTTTTGAGGAACTTTTACAGGGGAATGGAGAGGAGCAGGTGATTACGATTGCGGGGAAGGCGTATTCGTATACGATTGATGCTAGTGGCGGGTTGGTTTTAGGTCCCGGAACGACGTTGAGAGTTGGTGGGCCGGGGATTACTGTTGATGGGGTTGTGGTTAGTCTTGGGGCAGAGGGTGTTGAGACGGGGTTGGCGGTGAATGTGGCTGGTGGAAGGGCTGGCGAGACTGGCGGTGCGGTGTCGGATGAGAGCTCGAGTCTGACCCCGACGAGCGCTGGGGTTAGGGAGGGAGCGAGTAGGAGTCGAGCTGCATCGCCTGTTGCTACTACGGGGGCCGCTGTGAGGGTACCTTTGGGCAGTGTAGCAATGTGGTTCAGTGCCTTTAGTCTCGTCATTACATTTCTATGACTAGGCTGAAGAAAAGCATTACGACTCCAAAAGAAAGATTTGCATGGTTACGAGATGAGGATTAGGATATAATGTTCCGCGACGATTTTCAGCCTGTATATTTTTTGTAGATACCCATATAGTTCATCGAAAAGATTCCTACTAAGTCCTCTTCGTATGCGCACCTATCAGGACATGAGCTCAAAGTCGAAAGTACAAGGCCGTCTATCGCAAGAATCATAGATAAATAGATCCTACAAGCCAATATCGCACAACATGCCGAATGTATAGAGAAATGTCAAACGACAAGCCCAGCATCCTTGTGCCGAAACAAACTTTCCGTACTACTCTCCCTCCCATCCCCAGTCCCAGACCCTACATTACTATCCGACTTATTGCTGACCTTGACATCAACCATGGTAACGACTCTAATTCTATCATCGCTATCCCGCTGACTCTCACCATCCAACCGCTCGACCCCTCTTTTAGTTTGCAGAGAACCGAGATGCATGCCATAGTTTCCGATCGACGGGATGACAGATGAGCGATTACGATGACCATTAGAGCCAGACGGCCCATTGCTATTTCCATAGGCGCCACGACTCGTTGAGGAGAGGCCTGACATCCATTTGGCGAGGAGCGGGCGCAATGTGGGCAGGCATGCGCCAATGATAGCGACGTTGGTTTCGACGATAGAAAACGTAGCTACGGGAGCATTGTCGTAAGACTGATCCTTGGAGTGTGTAATAACTAGGAGAGAATGGAGACGAACGGTCGATATAATGCATACCCTGAGAGACTTGTCAGCGTCATTCCATACGGACTTAGTGCAACAGCACGCAATAAAAGCTTGACTTACACTCCACCAAAAGCAAACACACCCATGAGCAGGTACTTTTGCTTCTTTGCAAGCTTGAGGCGTTTGATGACAGGCATAGGCAAGATGATGATCATGAGGTCCGTGACAATGTTGATAGCTGCATTCGCAAACCAAGACGCGAACTCATTGATGCAGGTTCCTTCCACACCGAGCCAGAATCGTTGGACAGGAGTGCAAATAAAGATGCAGGCAGCCACAGTAGCAATAGTGTAGGCTACAATGATTGCAATAAAACTCCAGCACCAAATTTGAAACTTGCGAGTCGTAAACACGCGTTGGTACTGCATCAATATTGCGATTTTGGTGAGACCTATCGACGCGCAATATGTGCTTATACTAATGTAAATCATCTGTAGAGAAGAGTTAGACTACCACAATGACTTACATCAACAAGTACCAACTTACCAGAAGCAGATTCTGCACATCGGATTCTGAGAGCGTCTCGCCATGCTGACCCAGGCCAAACTTGATCTGTAGACCGATTGTGACAACAGTGACTACTGCACAGAGCTGATCGTCGAGTTAGCTATCCTCATTGTAAATTACAATAGAGACTTCACGTACCCAAGAGAAGACGAGAACGGCATCTTCCCATCCAGGAGCTCGCACAATGACGAAGCGAGTCCACAGTCGCAAGCCCACGAAGAAACTACCAAGGATAGAGAAGAGACTTATGATGATAGCGGTCTGAACTGCGCGATGACCCAGAGCCATGGCAACTATCTTGAGAATCTCTTGAGGGCAGCAGGTCTAAAAGAAGGACCGAACCGTACTCGGGGGTGGGTCCAGTGGGCCTGAATTGAGCACTGAGATATATACATACGTATCACGATCCAAGGCCCAGGGTCTCAACATCTCCATAATGGTTTCGTAATGCGCCAGCTGAATGGAAGAAAGTTTCCGGGGGTGAGCAGCATGCGGGAAGCATGTAGTGCTGCCACTTCCCCATGCAAGCCTGAAGTTTGTGAGCAATCCTTCATCATCATTGCTTGAACAGCCTAAGGGCTTGCCTATCTAGGGACAGCCGAACGATTCAGGAGAAACCCAGCGATGAATCCAGTGGCCAGAGAGCTTAGTGTATGCGGGGATCAAGTTCGCTTGACCCATGGTGCAGGTTGTGTGGCGTAAAGATCCTAAGCTGCGAGTTCTTCGATGCAGCAAGGAACAGGTATGAGGCGATGATGTGCAATAGAGACACATCAAAGGATGACGAGAATTTTATGAAGCTTCCAAGATATCAAAATGTTGCCCTCAAGTTTCCCTGCTTGCAGAAGGGTGTGAGGAATGTCAGGAGAGTGTGACAGTCAACCAGGAGGCGATACCATTGGGGAGAGGTTGTTCCGGCCACGCCGCAGGATTTCTGACTTTGAAAAGATCCGTGCCTCACCCATTTCACGGTTACTTCGTAAGGAGAGATGGCGTCTAGCACATTGATTTCATTTCACCGACTACTGAAGTCATTAGCAGTGAATCGTAGATGGTAGCTTGAAACTGGTCGAGTGGTTTCATTAGTGTCAGTTGCGGCTGTCAACCTGTCAAAATGTCGACCGACCATCTTAGTCTAAGAAACTAGGCCGGGTCGAACTTTAGAAATGTACACCTTCCAAAGCCATAGAGAAATTGAGTTTGCCCTGACTCGTCCCCATACGCGATTGCTGCGTGAAGACTGGCAGGCTATCGTGCGGGACCCGAAAATCCAATAAAGTAGAGTTTTCAGGCCTCCACGGACGTGCTGATTGGCTACTAGGATGATAATTCGCAAGGCTTGTATCCGGTGAACCTGCTGGAAAGAGTTAAAGGTTGGGTATGTCTGTGTGCGCATGAGAAGCGTGCCGTGCCAGCCAGCCAGGAACGTTCCAGGTTACACGAGAACGTGCATCTCGTTTGCCCATGTGTGTGCCATGTTCGCCGTGCTCGTGCACCGCATTCCGCCAAATCAGACTCCAGTTCGAGGGGGCCACTCTCGCCCGTCGATCCTTCAACGCGTGCCGTCTGGGTTTGCCCCGCATCTCGCTTTCTCTTTCTCATCAGTCTTTCGTTGTCCTTGTGCCTGTGCTCTTCGTCCTTCCTTGCAAAGCTGTGTGTGCCTACCGTGCCCAACCACACAAGTTGCAACTCGTTCATGCGCGTGACGCCACATGTACAAGGTACAGCGATTCTTTCAAGTCGAGTCACCCTAAAGCCTGCCTACTGAGCCCAGTGCCCCTAGGGAGAGAGAGGAGCACTAGGGTTTTGAAAAGGTTCGTAGTTCGTAGGAAGCTGCAGCAGATGGATCGTGCTGATATCATATTGACTGGTGAATGCTTCGATCTTCTGCAAGCCGCGGAACCGCACGAGGCAATCAGGAGACGACTCCAGGGCACCAAGCCTAACATTGCATGCTTCCGTCTCACCGTTCACGGAAAGGGCTTCTGGACGGATCGGCTCGCTCGAATTGCTTTCCTGCGCGCGCGTCATCCGACCCCAAAATCTCTCCACAAGCCAGTGAGTCAGTGCCTCCTATCGAGCCTGATTTTAGGGGTTACCCGAGCGTGATCTCGTCCCATACGGGACATTTGAACGATGGTCGCGTATACCATCTTTGATGCCCGCTAGAGCATGCTAGACCTCGCTACTTCTCGATGATCAAGTTGACTAGCGACTGGGCGCTCTTGTCGATATGCGGCTGTAAAATCCAAGGCTCTAATACTACGCCGTTCTTTGTGACACTGCGCCGCCCATTCTACAGCAACCAGACACCATGAGTTCTGTTCTGATTAGCTGGTCTCAGCACCGACCATTGTTCTGGCCTGCTTACGATACCTCTCCCAGCATCATCCCTTCAATTCTGTCGGCTTTGCTAAGACTCCCGAAGCGATGTAGGAGCCATGTGTTCGAGAAGTCGATAAAATCCTCCGGATTCTTACGGGACGCTGTCCTAGTGGGTGGGATCCGAGCAGGGCGTAAACGATACTGCAGGAGCCGTTTCCCGCTTTCCCGTTACGCGTCAGTTAAGCCTGCACGTAAGCTTAACTGAAGCTCGAACCAGGAATTTCTCGTTCCCACCCCACCGTCGTGGGATCTTATGATGACAGTTAATACGGTCAGCTGCCCTCGAAAAAGCTGTTGTGTAACAGTCCTTTTCCCAACGTCTGACACCAATGTGTGATAGGAGTGGAAAAGTGGATTGGATAAGAGTGGTGTACTGTACCTGACCTGACACTGACAGGCTTGCAAGACTCAATTGCAGATCGCAGAGTATCTCTTGTCCTTGCTTAACTGGCATTGGTTATTAATGAGCTGCAGCTACAGCGTGTCGCAGCACCCAATGACATATCCTGACCTGTCGCTGTCACATGAAACAAGGAAACTGTTGTTTCCACATGCGCGAAGGCCAAGATACCTGCTCGTTTGAATGTCTGAGGCTGGGCTTCTCGCCGCAAGCGCGAACCTGCTCGTAGAATGATGGACGCAAGTCGATTTCTGTAAGTTTGCCCTTGCATGAAAGTCGCGATCCATCATCGAATGACCGCGATTCTGTGTTAGCCTTCATTCCTCTTCATGGCTAGTTCTCTACTGGAAGGTTGATTTTCTCCTAAGAAGTATCTGCAAAGCCATCTCACCATTAGCAGTACCACAAGTCCTAGAAGTCAGCCTTGATGCGCGTTCTTTGTTTTCTTCGCCTCCCATAAGGTGAACCTGTGAAGGATTGCAAACATCGATCGTCAATAGCGCCATCGCAAATTCCCTCCCGCAATGGCTGAATATTAGATCCTTCTCGCATAGGTGCTGTACCTGGGGCACCATGATCCTCCCGCTATCAGTAGTCAGTGCTTCGCTGTACATACTCACCCACTGCGACGTAGAAACTGCAGGTGTTTGCCTGGTGATGCAGTTCAAGTCGTTGGGAGCCTGCATTGCATACCCGTCGGCTAGTTGTGCCATGGCGACGCCCTATCCGCGAGTCCTTCTGTCTGAGTTATCAAAGGATCGCGGTGTACGGGTAGATGCGGGGAATGTGAAGATCCATTGGTCGGCTCGCTGGTCGAAGAAAGGTAGCTGTTCCTTTCTTTTTTTCCACCCGCACCAAACTGCAGTTCTAAACCGTCTTATGCCTGTCACAATTCGTTAGCACGCCTTGTGATTCGTTTTGAAATCTCTTCGCGTTTGTTGAATCTGCATTTAGATCCTTATGTGCTCCTCATGAAACGAACGTAGGATTCTTGTACGAATTGTTGATGCCTCACTCGCCGTTTTCTTGCAGGTTTTGTGTAACACTTCGTATTGCTGTCTTGTGATTGATTCACGCGTATTGGCTCCTGTCCACCCACTCTGGCTGCAATGCCTTTCCGTCGATCTTGCCAAATCCAAAGCCACTCTGGAATCGTGCGTATTCGATGAGTCTGAGGGTGTCTAGCTTCGCACCCGAATCCATTTGCGCCCAGATAACAACGGACAAGTAGTTTACGCCGCGGTTGTTGATGATTCCAGGTGGGATTGGGAAACGAGTCTGGGGTCCTATGTGTGGGAGGTACTTTCCATATTGGTATCTGCTTCCCCATTAGCCTCCAGTGCTCCTATTGAGACCACTCTCTGCGCTCATCAGGAAGGTCCTTCATGTCGCGTGTATGTAGTAAACTTAGAAACGATAACATACCCATTGACAAACAGCAGGATTCTAGCCTGCTTGGCCTTATCAGCACCAACCTCAATTCCCAATGGCACATCCAAGTCCTCGTCAATATTTAACTCAAACTGCGTATTATACCACCTGATACCACTACCCTTGAATCCTTCCAGCGGGCTCCCATCCTCCCATTTGCTGGTATCAAACTTAGGTAAGTGCCAGCCAAGCCTCTCGCCATACAAACCTCCCTCATTCATTGGGCCACGAACTGGATCGATGTTCTTCTCACCACCTGCATTGCCTTGAATCTTCCATCGATCCATCGCGAGTTTGGATCCATTCGCGCCTCGGAGCGTGGCGCCTAGGATTCCTCGCGGGTTCTGCGCTCCTGCGGGGCCTTGGGATGTCTGGTCATGGCCCGTGTAGTCGGTGACTACTGTGATAACATTATCTCTTTCTTGAAGTGGAATGTCCTTGAATGCGAGGGTCGCTTTTGTTGATTGCTGCTTTGGATCTCCGGAGTGGCCGCCAATGAGTTTTCCATTTAGCCAGGCGTTCCAGCCTGCAGATACGCCGCCCTGCACTGTGATATCCAGGGAAGTAGCCATTGTGCCGGAGAAGTATCCCCTGTAGATCTTTGCGCCAGTATAGAATGCATAATCGCTGCTGTAGAGCACAGGAACAGTAAGTGGCTTCACAGGACTTGCGGTTGAAGATTCGTTAGCAACAACCCAGTTTGAATCGTCATAGTCGGGAGAGGCCTCGGGGAGACTATCCGCCGATTTGAAGCTTGTTAATTCCGGAAGTGAAATTTCGCGTTCTTCTGCACCCTTGATTTGCCCTCTCAATGAGCCATATGCGGACCACACAACAGGAACTTGCTTCCCGTTCCAATAGACGTCGCTCACACCTGGACCCGCGTAGACCTCCATTGATATGGCATTCGCATTATCACCCGTTATCGAAATGTTGTACTCAGACACGTGTACCGACCTAACTAGAGACGGTCCAAGAACAAAGACGTGCTTGTCTGCGGAGATATTTGGGTCCGAAGTGATCGGTGGCGCAAAGAAGGTGTAAGCTGAGGGAATATCGAGCAAGTAGGCCAGCACGCCGTTGGAGAACTTGACAATCGTTACTCCTTTGACTTGTGTGTACACAAATTGGGTGTACTTTGCGCTTCCAGTGCTTGGTGATCCCTGTAGATCGTTCTTCGCCCCATATATGTCGAACGTAACATTCTCCTGGGACGACTTGAATGCGAATTCACCAGTTTGTCCCTCCCTCAAGTAGAAGACGACAACTGGGCGGTCAAATATCCCGTACGTGAGCACCTCGGCGGAGGAGTATAATAGGGTCTGATTGCCGATGGGGTAGTCTGTTACAACCCACCTACTCTGGCGCCCATCCAACTGCATACTTGGAATCTTGACATCTCCTGCCGAGGTGCTCACGGTGATAGTGAAGTCTGTTTTGGCTCGCGTTCTGGTATTGTTGTTCTCTGCGAGATAAAACCTGCCCTGTGCCTCTTTACTCTTTAGTGCCCAGGTCCAAATCGCTGAGCTGTCTACAGCATTCTTAGTTCCATTGCTTTCCATGGTGGTATGGTGGAGTCCTTTGCTAACGCGAGTAAATAGAGCAAGGAGCTTGAATTGTTTGAACTTGTCTCGGACTTCTCGGGTCTCTCTGAGCGGCGAATCGTAATCGTACGAAGTGTATACCTAATTTTCGTCAAAATAACGAAACCGCAGAGTCGAGAAACGACAAGACTTACCACCGGAGCAGCGCTATGCCCCCAGTTCGTCCCACCAAACGCCATATACAAATTCAATAACGTAACCCTCTGCGCAACGACCCCCTTATAATAAACATCCGCAAACTCTGGGCTCTGCTCAGCCTTACAATCATCATAAAAGTAGCCTCCCCACGGCTGAAACCAGCCAGCTTCAAACTCGGGCAGATACTGCGGCTGCGTAAACGACACCTCTTGGAACCACTGATAATATGTCCTGGGGAGATTGAACCCGGCGTCCAGATCGATGCAACTCAGTCCACCGGGATAATTATCCAGACCATATACATCTACAGCACCGCCGACATTCTTGTAGTCGGAGGACCAACTCTTAGACCGCATTCCCTTCTCATTGTGCGTCAATGGTACCACGATACCAGCATCACGAAACGCCTTTTTAAGCTGTTCCATGTACACCACCAACGTATCTTTCGCATCATACTTGGTTTGCTGCAATTCATTTTCAATTTGCGCCAGAATCACCGGCCCACCATTCGTAATCTGGTTCTTCGCAATGATACCTCCAACCTCTTTAATCCACTCTGACCACGCCATCCGATACGTTTCATCCCCTGTTCGATATTTTCCTCCTCTGCCATTTCCACTCGTCCACAGCGCGAACCCTCCTCCGTTCGTCTCTGCATTGCAATACGGTCCAGGTCGCGCAATAACATACAATCCCGCTTCCTTTGCCATATCAAACAACCGCTGAATATCTTTTCCCGGCGTCGAGAAATCATACGTCCCCTGCGACGCAGAGTGATACGACCAGAAGAAATAAATGCTCACAGCATTCATCCCATTGGCCTTGAATTTCTGGAATACATCGAGCCAGAGTTCGGGAACGGGGAGGCGCTGGTAGTGGAATTCGCCGCTTGTGATCAGGATTCTGGTTCCGTTTATTAGTAGGCTGCCATTGTCCCAGGTTACTGCTTTCTGGAGGCCATTGTCGGTGGCGCTGGCGATGTTGAGGAAAAAGAAGATGCGGAGGAGATAGTGTAGGAGCTTCATCGTGGTGGCGGCCTAGGTATTTGCAGTTCCAATCCCAAATCCAATTCCAGCTCCAAGACACGATACGACCAAGGAGGAAGGAAAAGTTGAGGACGCATTGCGAACCTAGATCCCTCCTTCATCTTTTAACCCCAATCTTCCCCCCTCCCCAAGAAAATCGATCTAAGGAACAAATGCTAAATTTCTCCACATAGCTTTTTCATGACGCGAAGAAGCGCATTTCCAAGTGATATAATTGATGGTTTTAATTTGCCGGTGGGGGAATTGAACATATGCGGCGTCCCGTGCCTGGTGCCGGGTTAATTGCAAATTGAGCCACACAAGCGCCACGGAGCTGGGAGGGGAGAACCTTGCGGGGGGCAACATTGCTCCGACGCCCCGAGGGGTCATTTGTGCTTTCGAGGGTGTTGGTAGAAGAGTTTTGGCGGGATGCCGGGAGTTCGATTTGGGATGACTATATTTGTTGATGTCATATGGTAGGAAAGCTCTAACACAGCTGCGTGGTCCCTGGGCTTTAGACATCTCCCACCCTTATCTATGGGAATTTACAGGATGCAAGATCTATCAATGAGAATTCCATGTAGCAACCCACGTGGGAAAAATCTCGAAGTTTTTGAACATGGGTTGGTAAATAGGCGGTCGTGCATTAAGTAGTTGTAGATGGTATTGTAAAGGCGATGATAAGTTAAATAGGGCATCTATGAAATAGCGGCTTCCCGTCGGTAGTGTCTCTAAGAGCACACACGCAGAGTGAAAGGACTTAGAAATAATTCAAAATTTACACCTGTGCAACTAAACTTGGATGAATGACATCCAGAGTGTGACAAACCTCAGTAGGGACTACAATCCCGTTTCTCCTTGCTATTCTACATCCTCAACAACCTCATGCACCCTGTTAAGTCGTAGCCTCGTTCTATACTTCTTCTTGAGCAGCGTCTTGCCAGTGAGATTGGTGGCGGCAGGCATGTCCGGGCGATCCCGCCTGATAACACATTGAAAGACTAGTTCCTGATCTTCAATTTGCCCGTAGCCATTATTCACTGTGCTTAGCTGTCTCCGGCTTTGTGCGGCTTCCGCTGAGCTTATACTTATTTTCTGGATCGAAGCGAACGTTTAATAGGAGACGTCATTGCATCGGAAAAGATTCTCAACTTGGCTATGAGAAAACATAGGTCTGCCCATAAGGTTCGTTCTCCATGCATGAGTTAAGGCAAACACTAACCCCCCACCCTTCCCCACCCCCGTGTCGTTGAGCATGGACGCATGTAAGCTACTCGTGCGACTTTTTGGCCCCTACATTACAGCCTTGTACTACAACACTACTAGATAACTTTACTGTTTCCGGAGGCGGAGCGCAGCACATTCCTACTTAATATGTTTTGGCGCCCACAGCACCGCGATCACCTGAAATCCCTCTTCAAGTAGGTAGTACAAGTTCCTGTAGGAGTGGAAGCAAGTATCCACATTGTAGTTGGTTGAATTGACATCAGCACAACTGGGGTCCTTCACACCAGCTACAATATGTAGCATTTGAACCGTCAAACGGAAATCCGGACGCTTTCGTCAACACGATGATCCTGGATGATATTTTTAGTTGTTATCTTTTACCCCATCTAGTGTCTCCTCCATCACGAGAAGCATCCGTATTATCCCCAAGGGGTACCTTCGGAGTCCGATTACGCTGCATTCATAAAGCCACTGGTGGCAATACATGTAGCTTCACGCAGAGGGAGGTTAGTGCATAGGCATATATTTGCCATATTGGCTATATTGTCAGCATACAGGCATGGAGAGGCCCCTGTTCACCAATTTTGCGGCGTTCGCTGCCTCTTCATAGGATGTCAAGTCAAGGCAGATTCTATTTCTGGCACGGACGCAGTCTTCGTATACCTGTCATTTTTGTGAGCGCCTTTTCATGGCATTGGTGCGGCGCTTCTGTGTCCATTTCAATCAAAGATTATGTCCTTAGTCTCGTGACAATACAACTAAAGGCTTATGGAACCAACAGCAATCGACGTGAAATGACCGATGGATAGTTAAGATCCAGCGGCATGTGAATCATAATTTAATGAACACCAATAGCAACCGAGTACATGATCCGAAATCTTCAAGAGTTCCCTAGCCCCGTCTATTCCAATTCCACCTCAATCAGACCCTCCGCATCGTCTCGAACTTTATGAAATTTGACCACTTTAAGACCCGCCTGAGACAGAAGTGCGCTCCACTGCTCTTCAGTGCGTTCCATACCGTTGAGAAGCGCCATCATATTGATATCCAGAAGAGCGGGGTACAAAGGAACGCCTTGAGCAGGCAGAATCCACTCAAAAATCAGCAACTTACTGTACCCACGGGTCATAGCGGCTGCAATTTGCTTCATGATCTCAATGCAACTGTGGTCTGGCCAGTCATGGAATACATTGCGGAGATAGTAGCCGCGTGCCCCTTTCACAGGCTGTGGCTGGAACATGTCATGCTTCTGCCGTGTAATGGCGGCGTCAAGGGATTTAATGTTGTCGATAACGGGAGGGAGGTCTTGAAGTACGAGATTTCCCGGCGCATTAGGAAAGCTGCGATGGAATGCCTCAATATCATGACCTTCGCCACCAGCAATGTCCACGAGAAGAACGTCCGTGTCACCATTCTTTGCTCCATTGAGTAATAGCTCCTGCGCTGGGAACGTATCGAACCAATCCGGACGTGTCTCAAGAGAACCGGCCATGAAGGCGTTGAAATTGGTCATCATTGAGGGATGCTTCATGAGGTATGGGAACATGCCATCTTCTGTGTTATTGCAATCCTGGAACGGCCCGGGTGCTTGATTCACATTTTTGTATCCAGTGCGCTCCAAGTATCGTGGTAGGTTGGCCAGAGATCGGGTAGCAAGATCAAACCTATTATTTTGTATCAGTCACTGGTTCCGTGAATAGCCATGTGGTAAGAGCAACCGCACATAAACTGGTAACCTCCTATGAGAGGAGGGGCGGTCAATATTTGCGAGATGGGAGTCGATTCATAAGTTTGAACCGCTGTTTCACGGAATATGCCTAAAGCAACCAGTGGACGCATCAATCGGACTAACGGCAAAGACGCGGTCAGCTATACGAAACTTCTTAGGGAGGTTGAGCTTACTTATTAACATCTCTTCACCACCACAGCTCTCAGATAGCTCCTTAGCTGTCTTCGGTCTGCCAGCTTGGACCAAGTCGCTAACGACCCCCATCTGTATAATAACCATCAACGCTGAGGGCGCATGAGGCTATAAATCCAGCCCCCCAAAATTAGCACGATTGACCTCACCAACATGACGTGTATTCATGACTTCTTACCGACATGATCATTCTCCACACTGTTTCCATGGGCGATTCGACCTTGCCCATTGCCTGCATAACCACGTTGAGAAGTTTCTTCCGAGAGGTTTCATCGTCGATGGAAGCAGCAAGGCTTTCGATATCTTTAGAGAGAGCCTCGATACGGCCATCAATATCAGATGAGATCATTTTGTAATGGAATGGCTGGTGTTTCCAAGGTGTATTGAATAAGTGCAGAGCTCCGTCTTGGAAGCAGATATTGGCCGAGGGAAATGTGTGCTCTTATAGATTCGCTTACAAGTGCAACACCGCAGTCTCCATTATCCTGTCCAGGCCTAATGCCTACTCCCTTGAAATCTCATTMCCCCGCCATAAGACAAAGTCCCCAACATATGCATGTCCGGCGATTGCATCAGCTTACAGGAATCAATGAGGGCGTTTACGGGCGGTTTCATTGGAGGCTGAACACCATTCGCCTTCATCAGGCATACCCACAGATACAGATTTATAATATCTGTCAAAATCGGACGCTAATTCACATAAACAAGCATCTTCAAGTATAGTTTCGGGCTACGGGTGTCCAGATGTTCCCATTGGGGCAAAATTCCAGACAAAGGGCATTTCCCACAGCCTTGTCTGCATTTCGGAACCTTCCAGTTCCGGCACACTTGCCAAGCACACGTTTGCCTTCTTCTCTGCAGTTACTTACTTCTCGAATCTGCACAAGGCATACCGATCAGGCCACACAGGACCTGCCTACAGGGTTGGTTGCACGCAAACGCTGTGCCGCCCACGCCAAGAAATGTTTGAAATCCAATGTCTGCAGGCCTACGCCCCGATAACGTCGCTTGATTTTCCCCAAACCATACCATCATTCTAGATCAAAGGAGCCCCGATCAAAATACCCCATTGGACAAACATTGATAAGCTGACACGAAGGGTTCATATGTCCGTTGGTGGCTTTTTTTCATCGGGGTTCCTCTGATTTCGAGTTTCTGGAAAAGGAAATGCGCGCGTGCGTGAGGCTCCGCGGTCAAATGTTCGGATTCTTAACAGATAATGCTTCGTTCAAGGCTTCGATTTTCAAGTTATCGTTCATGGTGCCATCAACTCGCTCTCAAACATAATGGCAATCTCGACTCCACCTCCACCGAACGTAAACAAGGGCCAAGGAATCCTGGCGGTCAGTTGGACTCAAGCGGGCATTGGGGTGTTGATTCTGTCTGCGCGTCTATACACACGCTCACATATTGTTCGGCGCCTGGATTGGGATGATTGGACCATGGTATTTGCAACAGTGAGTATTACTCATTCGGTTTCTTGTTGCATATCTGACATATTTGCCAGATTTTAGCATTGATTACGACGGCACTTGTACACATGGAAGTGTACTACGGTGTTGGTCGCCATGCTATGTACTTGGACCCTCCTGATGTCATCAACGCTGTCAAGATGATCTGGTTCACGGCCCCATTTTCCACGATGAGTGCCTGTTTCGGGAAGATTTCCATTGCACTCCTTCTCCTACGCATCATGAATAAGAATAGGGCTCATACGATATTCCTGTGGTTGTTGATTGCTGGACTTATCGTGGTGAATGTGCTTCTTGCTATTGTTACTTTTGCTCAATGTCGACCAGCTAAATACCTTTGGGAACAATTGAATCCACAGCTACAATACAAAGGATCATGTTGGGATCCGCGTGTCCAGAAATACACTGGTTTTTTTCAAGGAGGTATGTAGTACGTTCCTAGATCACAGTGTTGAATATTCGGTAACGTTACCTTAGCCTTCTCATCGTTAAGCGACCTCATCCTCGCACTATTCCCCATCCTCTTCATATGGAAACTCCAAATGGAACTTCGTCTCAAGTTTGCACTTGGCTTCGTCATGGGCCTCGGAGTGATAGCCACAGTCGCTTCGGTCATAAAAACCGTTGAACTTCGCAACCTCTCTACGCCCGATTTCACTTGGAACGCGACAATACTCGTCTACTGGTATATCACGGAGAATTGGGCTATAATAATTGCGGCTTGTATACCCACACTTGCACCACTGTATTTCGTACTCCTGAATAAAAGATCTAAAGAGAGCTTCCGGCATCAGCGGACGGGTAGTAGCAGTGGTAGCGGGTTATCACTGAAATGGAGCTTCAAGTCCCTTCGCTCGAGTATGCCTTTGGACCTTAAGAAACGGCGCGGAAATAGCATTGGATTACCACAATCGTTTTCCCCGAGAAAGCTGGACAATACGGATACTGAATCCCAGATGGAGTTGACGTCCCTTAGCCCCAGAGTAGGACCTCAAAATGGGTCGATGGTTATTGACCGGACGACGGAAATCTGGATTACTAGATAGTATGCTCACATTGATTTTCGGATGTCTTCAGTTGAATAATTTAGTTGTCGCGTTATTTGATCCTACTAAATACTATCTTCTATATTCACCCTCTCTCCAAGCTTATTCGTATCACGTCATATCCTCTCTGTACTCGTCGTTGCCTCTGCTTACACCAAGCTCACACTCAAGCCGCTTGCGCAAGATCTCCACCACGAAGACTGAGACGCTCCCAGTCTTCAACTATGGTCTTAGTTGCTACCTCGCCATCTGCATTCCCATACCTTTATGTGCTGATGGTACCATTCACCAATTCCGACACACCGACGCCGTTGGAAGTGGCGACGTCGGGGTTTGGATAATAGTACGAGGATACAGCTATGATGATGTATATAATCTGTGACAACAATCAGCTATGTCCGCGAGGCAAACCGATTTAGGTCTAAAAGCATAACGAGGATACACAGAACCACCACCACATAAAAAAAATATTACCAAGAGCTAGAGCGGAGGGGGGAAACATACCACCAAAAGTGCACCCTCGAGATAATTCGACTCCCCATCACGGAGGAAATTACCAACTACCACAATGGATAAAACGAGGAGCACAATCATGAAAATTTCGAAATTCAGATCCATTGGTTTGTGCAGGATCCAGCCTACGATGACGACTAAGGGGGCGTTGAAGAGCGCGGTTTGGATCGAGGGGCCGATGCAGTGGAATAGTGCGAAGTTCTGTAGGCCAATGGGTTAGTTGTGCTGTGCGAACATGATTTGGGGGATTTTGAAGGAAGTAAGGCGTACAATCTGTCCATCCCAAGCCTCATCAACAGCCGTCAAATGCTCGGCAGCCTTCTCCACCAACGGCAGAAGAATCAAACCCAGAAATTGATCCGGAACCCCTGACTCAACGACATCCTCGATGCGCTCTACGAGGAAGACTGCGAGTAGGGTGACTAGCGCCAGAGAGAGAACCAGCGCGATCACGCATTCCGTCATGGTGAATTTGGGCTTTGCAAGGTCGGATTGTCGGTCTAGATCTTGGTGTTCGTCTTGTTCTAGGACTTCGTCGAAGATGGAGTGTTGGCTTCTGGCGTTGTAGTATATGAAGCTGTGGGTGTATGTTAGTCGAGTTGTATCCACACAATTGACGCGTTAATAATTCAATTATTGAGGAAGGAATTCTCACATGACGAATGCAATAATGAGCAAAATCGACGTCACCTGGCTGATCCTGAGAACGTTATGCTGCAACACTTTCTCTGTGAATCTATGATGCCCAATTGGCACAGGCACAGTAGATCCTTTAAGCGCAGAATAATACGCGCTTGGAATCAGCAGCCCAAAGCCAGCCACACATAAAAGCCCCGTCCCCACCTCACTGATAGAAGCATGAAACTTCTGAGTCGATTGTCTTAGCCCACCAACAAAAAAGCACGCTCCAAGACAAAGTAACAAATTCGTAAGAATAGATCCCAGAATCGCAGCCTGGATGACAGGGATGAGATTGCCATGTTCAGAGCTACCAGTCGTCGATTTATGTTTGGCAATGAGGATCAAGAATAAGATGATCTCGACAATAGACCCGAACGCTGTTTCGATAAGTATTCCTGAGACTTTTGGCATCTTTCTGGCGAATTCTTGGCCTGCGAAGCCGAGGAGATTGGCTACGGGGACCATGGCGATGTAGGAGAAGGCGAAGATGGCGAGCGGTTTACCAGGCGCTGCGTAGTGCAGGATGATGGCTACTGGAACGAAGGGCCACAGTAGATTGACGTATTTGGCGGCATTGCTACCGCTTCGCCATGAGACATTGAGGAAATGGCCGAGTTGGAAGCCGCTCCGTCCGCTCTCGCCATCTGGATGGATGCCGATGTCGTTCGGGATGATGCTGTGGACTTGGTCGTGCACCTGCTGGAGGAGCGGGGTCGATTCGGAGGAATTGGCGTGAGCCATGTTCAATCAAGCATGAATCTGAACTATAGGTACGTTGATGATGAATGGAAGTTGGAATTAGGTTGTGGATCTTTATATACAGCTGAAAAGTGAGGTTAAACTTGGAACAGTGCGGGGGGGCTGGGGCTGGGCACTGTCATCGGTCCTTCTTTGCCCAAACAAAGCTTGTTTGGACAGGAACACCTTTGAGGCATCGACACCATCGACTCTCGTCAGAATCATCAGCATGTATCGATGCTACGACGGCGCGAAGTCGCGATGGCTTCACATCCTGGCCGACCATAGAGAGCGCAAAGTCGGGTTCTCGGAATGCTGTTTGGACAGACGTGCCAGGCACCCCAGTTCGCCCAAACCGCTGGCATGGGCCGCAATTGGCCCCCCGCCAACTACCGCACAGTGCCGGCATGTCTACAGAGTGGTGGCTCGTTGCGTCTCGGAATCTCCATGTCATTACATTGCATTGTATTCATAATTACATATATGCCCTTCTGATTTCGATATTTTATTATCCCCTCATTCTTCCCTCAATCGATCTTACTCCGAACCTTCTTCGGAATCGTACTCCTCCTCCTCCTCCTCACCATATCCATCTTTCGCACCCGCAGCCTCAAGAAGTTTGGGGAAATCTGGCGTCCCAAATCCGGTGACTGGATCCCAGCCCTCCGTCACTGGGAACCCTTCAACATTACACCCGTAACTGAACCCCTTGGTGATATCCGTAAGCGCCTTGTATCCCTTCTTATAGAGCCAAGGGTTCAGCCATCCAAGCGGGGACTTGCCTTGCGCAATCAGGGCATCGTTAACCAAAGAGAAAATTCCCGCCGTCAAAGGAGTGGAAGCTGAAGTCCCGGAGATTGTGCCCTCAGTGCCGTTCCAGAAGTAGGCAAAGTAGAGTCCCTGAGCTGCTAGGTCCGGGTACGCGCGACCTTCTTTGGCGTACAAACCATCGTAGGCACCGTTGAGGTTTTCGACGTAGCTGGATACGACTTCTTCCTGCCAGTCCGGACGATCAAAGTAATGACTGAATCCTGCACCACTGGCGTAAAGGTCGCGGAAGGTGCCGTTGACTGTGCGAGCGGGCCTGTATGCAGATTCCTCGGGCTCAAAGTTCATTGTTGCGCCTACAACGGTAACGTAGGGACAGGAGGGTGGGAATCCAGGGAGGAAACGAGTGGTGTTTTTGCCATCATTGGAAACACATTTATCAGTGCCGCCAACACCGCGATCACCAGAGCTAAAAAACAATGTCGAGCCTCGGGCACCGACTTGCGCAAACTGTTTGCAGACACGCTCAGCGTAGGAGCGAGGCACAGTCTGCTCAGAGTCAGAGTATGAAGTGCTAATGACTTGAGGAATATCGTCCTGCGAGAGGAGCCAATTGACCCAGACTAGATAGGGTTCGTTCGTGTTATCTGGTGTGCTGACATCGGGATCGAAGGGTGGTGAGCCGCCGGTAGAATAGCTGACTACGGGGACTGGGTAGCTGATGCCGGCGATGGCTTGTAGGTCCAAATTCGCCTCATGGCTGACATCTTCCAGAGACTGGTTCAGAGTCAAAGGGCCATCTTGTACGGGACCGTTGTCGATGGAGTATTGCTTAAAGTCCTTTGCGGTTGAAACAGCCTCCGGGCGGTACTTTTGCAAGAACAGCTCTGCATCTGGCCGCACGGGAAACTCTCCAAGGTAGTTGGTGAAACTGACTTTGTTGTCATCGAGAGCCTGTGGCTTGTAACTCTTTGTCTTGTACAAGGTGGCAAAGCATTCTGGGGTGACTGAAGTGACGTTGCATACGGCAGCAACATCTTCATTTTCGGGCTCCTTGTAGCTCTCTGGAACCTCCGCTGGCGCATTGATCCACGTTGCATCGTCAGCTGCAGCTCGGAAAAACGAGGTGGTAGGTTGAATAGCATCAATGTGGTCGTAGAGATGTCGTGGCAGCGACCACGTGGTGGCACGTTTTACGACATTTCCGTTTTCGTGCTTGTAGTTGTGATACTCGGTGTCGAGAAGGCGCTCTACAAGCTCGATTGGGAGCCTGACGATGATCCAATCTTTGGCTGTGGAATAGCTCAAATCCTCAATGTTATTCTCGCGGAGCCATTCATGCACTAAGTCATTCGTCTCCTGCGTGGGTTTCACCAGGGAATTGACTTGCTCAGCGGAAAGGTGCTGACCATAGCGCTTGTGATCTGGGTTGGAAACTTGACTATGGTTAGCAATTCTGATCGTATGCCTGCAAAGACGGTAAGTGATCCTCGCCTACCTTCATAGAGCTGTTTCTCAAGCTCAGCGAAGTTGCCCTGCTTGAGGCCAATCTGCAGAGAAATGACGTGGTCGCCCTTTGCACGCCCAAGCCTGGTCCATTCGCGAGGAGGATAGTGTGTCTCCTTGACGACGTAGGGAGAACGAGCGCGAATTGGTGTTGCAACCGCGCCATGAGCTGCAATTGCTGCAGAGAGCAGGGCAATTGAAAATCCTCGCATGGCTGACCGAATTGAGCCCTTATTGCTGGGCTTGAAGACAGCAAGTGGAGGGAAGGGAAAGGGGGATGGAAAGCGAGAGGAGGGTTGGAGGACTCGTGACGGCCGATTTGGCTAAACGGGGGCAATGGCCGTGACTTTATCACCGTCCGACGAAGTCGAATGATGCAATCCAACAAGCTCGCAAAATGTGCTCTTCAAGGTACCACACCAACATGCCCGTCGTATGCGGGGTGGGCCGGGGTGTAGTGAAGAGCAGGCTAGGGTGGAGAGGGTTAAATTGGGACGGGGACGAATCCCAGCCAGGAAGGCGAGCAATAATAAAGTGGAGAGGAGGAGGATGTGGTGATCCTCATATCTGTGCCTCGCCATGGGCATGGGCATGGCCAAGGGCATGGTCAGAGATGCTGATCAGGTCCTCATCCTTGGTGGGTGCTTGTCGGTTGCCCATGATGACGGTTGCATCCAACCTCGCGTATTGCCAAATCAAAGGAAGAGGCAGCCGGTGGGGCGGTCGTCTTTGATCATTGTTCATCTATCCGGTCTCCCGCGACGAGTTGCATGCTGCGAGAGGTTTTTCTTTTTTTTCTTTGGAAGAATTGCTGGAACGAGATGGGGAGGGAAAGACGGAGAAAGAGCAACAATCAGTTTGCCCCACCACAAGGATTACGAGGTACAGCTGGAGAGGATTGGGGACTAGTGCCACTTGTGGCAGGTGTGAATGGGTGCAGGTGATAAGCCCAGCACACACACGCCCGCTAAGCCTCGGGTCAAGCTTCGCTTGGAAGTTGCTTGTTTGATTGCTGGACATTCCTCGACTCAATCCTTGCCAATAATGTTATAAAACGACTTGCCGTAGACCTGGCCAACGGCTCTCCTCATCCTGTTGGAGATGGCCAAAATACACCAATCAAGCGAGAGGTCTACGGCGGACGATTGTTGGGTGAAGGGACAAAATTCGGAACCCCATCAACCACCATAGCTAGGGTGTACTCTAGGGTAGTTTTACTAGGCGAAACAGGATAAAATACATTCATATGATGAATAGTAATGCTTAGGAAGTGAATTAATAGTCATGTGATGTCGCGCAGCTATAGTGGTAGGTGCCCTACTATAGATTTTCTATGTCGCGTCACCTCTCTTACTCTCACTACCTAGCACTAGAACTAGCACTAGCACTAGCACTAGTACTAGTACTAATATAAGTTTTTATATAAGTTTATTAAACTATTTTAAATAATCTTATTATAACGTAAAGCACTACTAAGCTAGACACACTACTAAGCTAGACACTTTTTCTTAGCACTACTAATACTATGTATAAGACCTTAATTTACTCACTATCTATAAGAGAACCTGCGTATAAGACACTTAGACTAGATTTAGAAGAAGCTTCTATATCTTTTTAGCACGTATAAGCGTTATACCTAGTCTTTCTATAGTTTCTATAGTGCCGTTGACTAGGTTAACCTAGTTCCTTACTACTACTACTATAAGCCTTCTTAGATTACTAAGGAGCTATAGATGC
>JGVQ01000178.1:0-63092 GCA_001007845.1 Nigrograna mackinnonii
AAGGACTTCTATATAAGAGTTAATTATAAGCTAAATTCTTATATATTACTTAGTGTTTTTAACTACTATAGTATTTCTAAGAGGGGTGCCTCTAGTAGCGTACGTAGGTGGACTTTAAAGCGCTTAAGAATAACCTACGCGTTAATAGGAACTAGTCTAGATGCTTTAAAAGCTTTTTTATAGTTCTTATACGTAAACACCTTAAAAAACGCGTCTTTAAAAGCTAGTAGGAAGCTTTCCTTATTAATATAGTAAACGCGCTAGTATACTAAGTCTTATACGCGCTAAGAGTACTTTAGCTTTAATAGTAAGAAGTATATTATATTAAGTAGCTATAGAATATGTAATAAATATGCTAGCATATAGAAGATAAGGATCTTTTATATAAAGTAGAAATCTTTAAAATCCTAGTTTAGATAGCTCTTATAACTATTAAAAATAAGTAGCTTATATAACTCTACCTAACGCGTCTTTATATACGCGTTAAAATACTTTAACTACTTAAGACTAAGCTTATTATTTATCTATCTATTCTTAGAAACTAAGAGCTTCTAGTTATATARDATATCTATCTCTTTATACTATACTAAGATATAGACGCGTCTTTTATAGATAATAAATAGTAGAGTTACGTACCTAGTAGCGTAGATGCTCTAGATTACTATAATCTACTCCTAATTACCTAGCTAAATAAGCGTAGGTCTTATATAGCGTTCTAAACCTATAATAACTTTTATAGAGCTAATTATACCTATCTAGAAGCCTATYTTATTAAAGTTATARATRTYATCTTTATAGATACTATACTTAGCTACTATCTCTTATATAAGCTTAAACTACGCGTTAATAACCTCTAGATCTTCTTATAATGTCTTCTAATAGTCTTTTACTTAATTAAAAGCTATTTTAAGCTCCTTTATACGTGATATAAATTATTTAGGCTAGTTCTTACCTATAGGTGTCCTACTCTACGCACGTAATAGTTTATCTACTATATCTACTACCTTATAAAGCTACGGCGTAAATCCTCACGAATTAAGGTTAAGGATATATTATATAATCATCTACTCTTTAGTTACTATAAGTTTTATATAATTTAGTTAAGTTTAAGGTTAAAAGATAATTCTATAAAGCTAGTTAGCGACGCGTTAATATCATACGTTAAAAGCTACTATAGCGCGTTACACGCTTTAAAATTAGCCTAAAGTATAGGCCTAAAGAGTAAGTTTAATTCTACCTTCTTAATTAGATAGATTAGCTTCATATTATTAAGATATAGTATTACGTATAAAAAAGTTACTATACTAAGAAAAAGTATCTAGCTTAGTAGTGTGTCTAGCTTAGTAGTGCTTTACGTTATAACTTTTAAGTTATAGCTTTAATCTATAAGTAAAGAGCTTAGTTATAGTTTTACTTTTAAAGGCTTTACTTTAGCTTTATAATATTTTAACTACCTATATTATAGATTTTATATAAAGCTAACTCTTAAATAGAGCTCTTATTTTATATAATACTATTACTATCTATATGTAGTAGTTTAGTTAATACTAGGTATTATATAACTTTTTATGTGACTACGTATAGTACTATATTTTAGCATTAATAGTTACCTCTTTCTTCTATAGATAGGATAGAACAAGTAATTAATTAATTACCTATTAAAAGATACCTCTTATACGTAAGTATAGTAACTAGTTATAAGCTATTAATTATTTATATAARAAGTAGTCTATTTAATACTAATTAGTAAATTAATTAGATAGTAAGATACTAACYTCTTAATACTTATAAATTAGTAAGAGTAAAGATAGAGCCTAGGCCTATAAGAAGTAAGCCTTCTATATTATACTAAAACTAGTATGTAGATCTTCTAGAATTAGAAATTAAATTCTTCTCTATATATATGTAGATTCTTATATAAAGAAGAACGCGATAGTATGTAATTACATAAGAAAATAAGCTATATAAATAAGCTAATAGCTACCTATAAAACTCTATACCTATCACATAAACGTAGATATAATAGATAATTAATAATAGCTAAAAATTTAAGCTAGAGAGATAGTACTCTATTACTACTACTAGATAAATCTTTAAGCTAACGCTCTACGCCTAAAGAGATATAYTYRTATAAATAACTTATAAAAGATATAAATATATTAGAGGGAACACTTAAGAAGAGGATAGAGCTAAGATATTAGATAGATAAGATTAACCTAGAGTTAAATCTAATAGATATCTAGCTAGCTTTATACGCTAGATGTGCTTTAGTAGATYTCTATATAATAAGCTTTATARRAAATAAGTTTATATACTTATTTATTAAGGACTTTAATAAATAGAAAGAGTACTATTTTAAATCTATTACTTATGTGATCTAAAGAGAACTACTTAGCGTTCTTACTAGTAGAGGTGTATATCTAATATCTCCTAAAAAGGCTATATAGTATAGAAAGCTATATAATATAGCTTAATAAGAATATACTCTTAGACCTCTAATATTAACTCTATCTTATATAGAAGATCTCTAACTATATCTCTCTATTAAATAATAGTACGTAATAGAGAGAGAGACTTCTACTTCCTCTAGCTATTAGCTATCTTATAAACTAACTTTAAGAGTAATACTAATAGCTTATAAATAGCTACTACCTACATAAACGCCTTTAAATATTAGGAGCTAGTCTTTAGTATAACTACTATATAAGCTATATGCTTTATATTCTCTACTTCCTCTATAGTAGATCCTATAAGACCTATATATACTTCTACCTATATAGGAATTTACTAGTAAGAGAGTCTAACTAGAGAAGCTAATTCTATTCTAGAAAGTATAGAAGAGAGAGAATAACTAYACTAGTAAGCTATATAATATCCTAGTAGATAAGGTATAGATTTTTATTAAGCTATACCACTATCTTAATATCTATAAGTCCTAATATACTAATATCTTTCTAGACATCCTAGAAAGCTATATAAGCTTCTATTACATGCATAATATAGGCTCTAGCTATACGTAGAAGTTTCTATATAAGTAACTTAATTAATATTTTAATATAATAGTTAATTATAACTAATACTAGATAGATTAGACTACTATGTCGTTTACACGCTATAGGTAAGAGAATAGTAAAAAGACTCTATATAAAGCTCTAGAGATTATAATTAATAAACTTACACTCGCTTAGAGAGTACTTAGTATATAATTTTAAAGTAAGATACTACTCTATATAATAGTTATATAAGCCTACTAAAGATAGCCTAAGCTTAAGTAAGCTATGTTCTTAGTTAAACTAACGTATAAAAGACTCTTTAGTAACCTATAATTAGCTCTATAGATATCTATAAACTACTAAATAAACGCGTATCTATAAGAGCTACCTAAGAGCTACTATATAGATTAGAGATATAACTTTACCTTACGTATAAGACTCTTAAACTTCTAATAAAGCTACTACCTATTTACTACATAAACTATATAAAGCCTTAGAGAGAAGGATATACGTAAGAAGAAGTGTTTTATATACTATAAAGAAGGTTATTAGTTAATAAACTACCTTTATATAGACTATATAAGAGCTAAATAGTAATATATTAGCTTATATAAAGATTTCTATAATAAATCTCTATTAAGTAACGTAGTTATAGCGTATATTATAGATTTTAAAAGTTAACTAGATTATAAGAACGCTGTTATTCTATATAATAAAGATAATAGCTACGATAATAACTTTAAAGAAGGTAAGGAAGCTATTAACTACTTTACTTCTTCTATATTTCTTTACTATATAACTAGTAAAGATATATATAGGATAGAAATAGATAAGTAAGTAGATTAATTCRTACTTAATAGCTACTACTATATAATGTACTAAGGTGAACTATAGGATACTAGCGCTATATAAATATTAACTATAGGTAAAGCTTAGCTTAAGGCTTACCTATAAGATAATCTTTAAATAGTAATTAATTAGACGCTAAGTAAGGCTAATATTAGCTTTAGTAGCTAGGATCTCTAAAGATCTATAGGTACTATACATATTAAGAATCTTATTAGCATAGTCACCTACTATATCCTTAATATACTAACACTATTTCTATTCTCTCTTACTAATGCTAATAACTTTAGAGCCTATTTTAATAACGTTATAAATTAAATAGTATAGAAGGATAACATAATAATTCCTATTATACATAAATAGAGATACCTATTCTTTAATATTAATAAGAAAGACGCTATATTATTCTTTATAGAATTATAGCTCTATATAATCTATAGGTGATTTAGACACCCTTATATAGAGCGCCTATATAGATTACTATTAAACGCTAGCTATACTATTAACACTAAGGTGCTAGAGTAGATTAAGAAGTTCTATTATTTCTATTAACTCTATAGACCTATACTAAGCTAATTTAAGTTTATAATTAARGATRATAYAYACTTTAACTATAAGATTATTATTAACGTTATATAGATAGGTAAAAGAGATGTTCTATACGTAATTAACGTAGATACTTTATTCTAGGTAGCTACTTTCTTTAATTCGTTATCTATATAAGACACCTAAGAAGCGCTTTATAAATACTAGATTAACATATATCTAGACCTACCTAATAATATTATACATAACCTAGGAACTAACTTTACTTCTAATAAGTTTAAGAATCGCGCGAAGATTATTAGTATAGATTACTATTAAATACCTATAGAAGTATATTAGGTAGTAGGAAAAGTTAAGCGTGTATACGTACTTCTAAGAAGAGCCTATAATATCCTTAGAGCTAAACTAGATAGTTATATAAGTAATAAATCTATCCTTTAAATAGTAGTAAAGGCGCTAAATAATACTACTAGCCTATATAGGATTATGCCTACTCTTTTAGTATTTAGTGCTTATCTAAAGATTAATACTAACTTACTACTTTTAGTAGATATTATTTTAARRGCTAATACTATACGTAAGGCTATAAGAGTAATTAAAGCTAAGAGAGTAAAAGTAGATATTAACTAAGCTATTAATACCTATAATAGCCTATTACATAACGTTCTAAATCTTCTAATTAGCACTAAAGTGCTAGCTTAAAGAGAAAAGAAAGGATAGATAAGCCTATATAAAATTAAAGGTTTTAATAATAGAGACGTTATTTTAGAGCTAGAAAATAGTCTAGTAAGCCTCTATTATATATAAATTAAGTAGTATAACTAGCCTAAGAAGCTATATAAGCTAAGAATAAGAGAAAAAGACAAAAATTAAGAATAAGAGGACCTAGATAAACTAGATCCTATATAAATTAAGCTCTAGAAGCCTAGAAAATAAAGACGCCTATAGAAGAATTTAACTTAAGATTCTAGAGAGCCTCTAGATAAATTAACTCTTATATAGCTTAAGCCTCTATAGCGTAAGAAGCCTAGAAGGCTACGTAAATACCTACTACCTAAAGAAGCCCTTATATAACTAGAGTAATAGGCACTAAAGAAGAAGCGTAGTAGGCTACGTAAGAATCTATTACCTAAGCCTCTACCTTCTATATATAATAAACTAGCTTAGAGATAATCTACTTATTAAACTTATACGTAGGCCTTCTTTATATAGAAGAAAAAAGATAACTTTACTCTAGCTATTAAGCTCTAGTAAGATAGTGTTATTATAACACCTAGAGCACTATTTAAAGAATCTAATTATATAGAATTTAAAGCTCTAATAGCTAATAGAACCTTTAAAGTGACTACGTATAATCTTCTCTAGTATAAAGGCTATATATTTAACTTACGCCTTATATAAGAAGTGAAAGAGAAGAATATAAGGCTATATAAGAAATTAAGGCTTATGTTTATAGGCTATTTAGATAAAGAGAAAGAAGAGATTCTTACGTAGTTACCTACTATATAGAGGATAAGCTAACGCTTAATACTAGTAATTAGAGCTATACTAATTAATTTATATAGAATATAGTATAAGCTTAGAGATATTACATAGGCGTATATATAATTAGAAGATAAGCTTCTCTATACGCTATACGCCTAGCCTCTAAAAGAGCTCTAAAAGTAGTTTCTAATAAGAATAGTCTTTAGAATTATATAACTACTCTATAGTATAGTAGAATTAGAACTATACTAGTTTAAAACGTACTATAAGCACTATCTAGAGAAGCTTAGAATAAAGGTATCTTTATATAATCTATACTTATTAATTACGCACGAAGACTAATAGGACTTTAGTATTACTAGTCTCTAGACTAATAATACGCTTAGTATCATCACTCTTTTATTCTTAGAGAGAGAGGAAAAGTAACTACACTAAGCTAGGTTCTATATAAAACCTAAAACTATTCTTATAGAAGATTAACTAGTTAAATTTAATAGTACTAAGATTACGTACGTATAGGATAAGATTATAATACTCTAAAAAAGCTAAGAGAAGACTCTCTATATAATTAACCTATAGAGAATTAACGCAGCCTAAGAATACGTTAAATAACGAGCTAGAGGCGCCTATATTACTTTAGTTTATTAACTAGAGGTAGCGTTTAATCTCTTAACTACTAYATAGACTATAGAGCTATYACCTAAAGATATTAAAGCCTTTAACGTATAACTATAGTAGTAAATAGATAACTTATAGAGAGGTATTACTTATATACCTATCTAGCTTAACTATACGAAGCTATTTATCTTTACTAATAGATTATTTACTAATAATAAGGACCTAAGCTCTTAGCTTAGCTTCTTTATTATAATTATAACTAAAGATTATATAAGAGAYRGYGAAAACTTTAAAATCTATAGTAATATTATATACTAGAACTCTATAAAGTATAAGAGAGTTATAAGGAGCGTTTTAGTAAGTAAGCTATATAGTATAGTTATAGGATTTAATAGTGCTATTATACTAAGCATGACGATCTAGTAGATTATATGTAACTTATAGATTCCGCCTCTACTACTTATTATCTACACTAATTTAAGGTCTCTATATTAATGCCTTATTAAACTTAGTATAACTAATAAGAAGAGGCTTATAATTAATATTATATTACTTTAAGAATTATATAAGAGGTGAGAGATTAGTGAAGTTTACTAGATTAATAGTAGTAATAACTCTATAGATGTAATAACTAAGAAGAAGCTAAATTAAGCTCTTAAATAGCTTATTTTAATAAACTATATATAGATTAGAGTTAAAGCCTTTATTAAATAGCTAGAGCCCGCATAGAGAGATAACTAAACTAAACTATACTTAAAAGACTAAGATATTTCTACTTATATTCTTTATATACACACTTATTTATCTTATTTCTATATCTTTACCTATACACACACATATTTCACATATTTAGAAGTATAAATTAAGAAGAGAGAGTAAAGATTTTATTTCCTATTTATATACATCTAAGAAAATAAAGGAAAAATAAAAGAAAACCTATATAAATACTATACTAGGCTAAATACTACCTAAGAGTAATGCTAGTAGTGTAAACTATAGCTCTACTAGACGTAGAAACTATACGCACTATCTTAGTATGTTATAATAGTGCGACACTCTTTAAAAGGATTCACACTAGGTCTACTTCTATAGCACTAAGCGTAAAGAGTAGGCTCTAAAAGCCCTCTACTTTATATAAGTAGCGTATAAAAGTAACTCTCTTAGTAGAGGATCTTTATAATAAAATACTATAAATTAGTACCTAGATTTACTAGAATAGTAACATTATATAATAGTATTACTACTATAGTAGATTCTTTAGCCTAYACTAAGTTAGTAGTCTATATAAGAAAGAAAAGACTCTTAGAATACGTATATTAATATAGAGAGCCTATATTAACTACTAGTTTCCTAGCTACCTAGTAGGTAAGAYGACTTAAATCTTATTTCTTTTAATAGTAGAAATAAAGGCTCTAAAGAGCGCACTAGTAAGAGTAAAGCTAGACTAGCTAGTAGGAATAAGAGCTATAGTGCCTATATAAAGTAGATTAAATTAGATTAGATTTAGATTAGATTTAGATTAGGATTTAAATCTATACTAAAGTTAACACTATATAGACATAGGAATAGGCTTAAATAGTAGAAATAGGAGTATAGAAATAGAAGTAAGGTAGAAAGAGAGGCGTAATCACATACTATAAAGAGAGGACTAATAGGTTAAAAGAGAGAGAGTTAAGAGTAAGCACCTAGCCTAACTTTATACCTAATTAGCTACTACTTAGCGCTTACTATATAACTTACCTAGTAGTTACTACTTTCTAGCTTTATAATATAACGCCTCTATATAAACTTATTAAGAACTATAAGGCGTAAAGAGATTAAGTAATCTTATATAGATCTAGCTARTATAAATAGCTAATTAAGCTAACTAGGAGTCACTAGATTATAACTTACTACTACTTACTTTATAATACCTAATAGCACGCCTTCTAGTAGCTCTATAATAGRGYAYACTATACTAGGAGAAAGGCTATACTATATAATACTAGCTACTTCTACTACCTATAAGTTTCTCTTATTTATAGATTAACTATTCACACCTCTAAGTAGATAGGTAGTATAGTAAGGTAGAGAATAGGTAGAGAGATAGGAATTAACGTACGTAGAATTAACGTACGTAATTAGATCTATAAGATAGAGAGACACTATACGTAGGTAGGTATTAACTAAAAAGAAAGAATTACTAGTATCTATACGTAGTAGTTTAGTTAATACTAGGTATTATATAACTTCTTATGTGACTACGCATAGTGCTATATTTTAGTATTAATAGTTACCTCTTTCTTCTATAGATAGGATAGAATAAGTAATTAATTAATTACCTATTAAAAGATACCTCTTATACGTAAGTATAGTGACTAGTCATAAGCTATTAATTATTTATATAAGAGGTAGTCTATTTAATAATTACTACTACTTACTATCTTACTAGAGAAGATAAAGACTCTATCTTTATTATTAGAGGCTAGTAGATAGCTTCTTTAGTTTATAACGCTTTAAGCTAGGCGTTATTAGCTTTACTAGAGAGGGATATTTACTTTATATAAAGCACTTTATTCTCTTACTAAGTTATAACGCACTAGCTCTTATACGTTAATACTATCTTTATTTAATCTTATAGAGTAGTAGTAGAACTACTCTACTTTATTTATAGAGAGAGAAGCTAACTATTTCTAAAGTATTATTATATAGAGAGATACTTTAATAGTATATATACTAATTATAAATAGCGCGATTATACGTTACGCTATACTATATAAGAAAGAGGAGAGAATAAACTAGCTATAAGCTATTATAGGCTAGAGCTACCTCTTAAGAGACTTTATAGTAGTAGTAGTAATAGAGATTATCTTCTTTTAATAAAAGATAAAGAAGAGAAGCCTAGGGCTAGGCCCTATAATACTATTATATTAGTATAAAGGTTTATATAAATTTCTATTTACTTTATTTATTTATAACCTAGCCTTAAGAAGTTATCTTAAGTACTTAGATAAAGCCTATACTTTTACGTAGTGTCTAGAATAAGTAGCTACTAAATAGTAAAACTAAATAAGCTATTTATACATAGTTTAATTTAAGATTAATATTAAAATACCTTTAAATAACTAAGTACTATTAAACTATACTCTATACTAAATACTCTATTTCTTTATAGAAGCTTTACTCTAAAACTTATATAAAGACTATACACCTATTAAATCTAAACTTAATAATTCTAGAGTCTTTAGAGACTACTCTAATTAATACTTAGAGAGCTTAGAGAAGTTACGCTTCTACTTATATAATTTCTTATCTTTAATAAGTACTACTCTTAGCTTATCTTTTACTTTTAGTTTAGCTTTAATTTTTAGTTTAGCTTTAATCTTTAGCTTTATTTTAATTAGGTTCTTCTTCTTAGAAGTAATTTAAATTAGTATCTTAGTAAGAGAGCTTTTAGGAGATTTAGTATCTTCTACTTTATATAGATACTTCTTCTACTTCTTAACTAGTATCTTCTCTTTATATATAATATAGATAGAGTATTTCTAGTTTAAATTTAGCTTAAACTATATATGTTTAATAAAGAGTTCTTAAATTATATAATACTCTTCTACTTTTCTTAGAAGATCTATAAAGTACTTCCTACTCTTATCTAGGCCTATAGAGAAGAACTAGTTATAATCTTTTAAATTATATAAATCTTATTTAGTGCGCTTAATCTCTAGTCTAAGATACCTTTTAATAAAATAATCTATATCTAAGATTATTATATTTAAATTATAGTTAACTTAAGTAACTAAATTAGGCTTTAGTTCACCTTTTCTTCTAACTTAGTCCTCTATATTAATAATATAGACTATAATAATAAAGTAAATCTTATTCTATTATATAAGTACTTTCTTTAAAGTCTTCTAAATTAAGTTCTAGTAAGATATTTTAGCTATATTTAGTTATTATGTTATAAGTTAGTTACCTAGCTATAAAGCTAGATAAATACTTAGTATAGTTAACTATCTTAAGATATATATTAAGGTTTTTATATAAGCTACTACCTCTAGAGAATTATTAATTATAATAACGTCTTATACTTTATTCTATATAAGAGTTCTAAGCTATAAGATAGCGTAGTAGTTTAGATAGTATTTAAAAGATAGATTAAGACTAGAGTATAAATCTCTAGTCTTTAGGTAGAATAGTTAAGATATTTTAAATTAGTTCTATATTATTTTATATAAAGAGTAGATAAAATAGAGGACTTAAGTTAGGATAAAATAAAAGATAAAATAACTATATAGGTAAAATTATATAGTATATATATAGAAGCGAAGTTACTATACTAAATCTAGATTAATTTAATCTTTAGTTACTCTAATACTATCTATTTTAAGATTAATACTTTATATAAATAATAATTCTAGCTAGAATAATTAGTTATATATATGTAAATAGTAGTATAGCTATAAACCTACTAATTATATACACTAGTTAGCGCATAGAGTAGAGATAGAGCTAGCTAGAACCTATCTTTAATATAAGATTACGCTTTTATATAAACGTATTTATAGATATTAAAGAATAGTATTATACTATATACTAAGAACTATAGTACTAACTTATAGTTAAATCTAATTAACTCTAGTATCACTTTATACTATTTTAGTATATACTTAAGAAGAAATATATTAATATCCTAATCTTAGACCTCTCTCTTTATTATATAAAGCTATTTAGTATTAAACCTAAGCCTCTAGTTCTAAATATTTAGTGCTAGATAGGTATATAGTATATATAGCTTCTTAGTTATAATATTTAGATAGTTCTTCTACTTCTAGATTATATAAGAATTCTAGAGTTATATAAAATTATAGATCTCTTTATAAATAAGTAGAAAGTAAATAGTATAAAGAGATATAAGATTAAGTAGTTTATCTTTTAAAAAAAGGCTATCTTACTAAAGCGTATAAAACTAGATCTAGAATAATTAGATTAGTAACTATTAACTTTATATAAAAATATACTTATTAGTAAAATAAGAGTCCTTTTAATAGCTACTACTACTAGGATTTAATTTATTAATTTACTATACTTATTCTATATAAGTAATAGTTTTTAAACTAAAGCTCTAGCTTAATTACTTCTTAGAGCTAGTAATAAGTATTTACTAATATAACTATCTCTCTACCTCTATTAGATTATATAAAACGTAGTTAAATATTAATAGCTTTAAGAGTATTAAAGAATTAATAATAGTAGCTTACTACTATATAAGTAGAGATGCTAATATAGACCTAGATAATATACTAGCTATATATATTAATACACGTATATATCTCTATATTATATAGTTTTAGCTTATTATAACTATCTATAGACTAGATATAATTTAGTCCTAGTATAAGATACTCTCTATATTAGCGCTAAAAGTTACGTTTCTTTCTCTTAACTACTTCTAAATTAATTATATAAAAAGCCTAAAAGAGTTAATCTCTAGTAATAATATAACTACGCTACTAGAAATARGTATARAGATAACTTTATCTATATCTATTAATTAGACCTTTAATAAGCTCTTCTTATATAAGTTATTATATAATTTTATCTACTTCTTATTATATCTTAATACTATAGACACGCCTCTATAAGCTAAGCTTATACTAAAGTTATATAAGCGTGTATCTACTAATTATTTAACTTTCTTTCTAAAAGGTATAGCGTATCTCTAAATTATTAAGCCTAACTTTAAAGAATAGAATCTTAATCTAGGCTTTAATCTTATCCTCTACCTAAGTAGGTATCTACTTTATAAGCTTCTATACTCTAAAGCACTACTTAATTATATAAAGATTAACTTATATTTAGTGCTCTTTATATAGGTATTAAGAAATTTATTTAAATATAAGGCCTTTATAAAAGAGTGAAGCTAATTCTATTTAGTAGTTAGTAAGGTCTATCTATAGGTAACCTCCTATATAGATTTAGCTTTTATATAATAGATATATTAATTAGAAGTATTACTAGGTATTATAAGAATTATTTCATATAAAAAACTAGTGTATTTAGTATTATAGATAGCTATTTAGAGCGCAATTACTGTATAGCTGAGGTAGTGCAAATTTTGCAGATGCGGGGTTCCGAATTTTGTCCCTTCACCCAACAATCGTCCGCCGTAGAGGTCTCGAGGATCGACACTTGATTCTGATTGGCTGTCGTCTCGAATGAGACGGAATGCATTCATCCTCAATCCATCTGTACCTGCCTAACGGGCTCTAACACGACTATATGGCCCTACATAGGCAGCATCGAGTAGCCAAAGACATGCAGACCACCCATGGGCATCTTCTTCCTCCCGTTTTATCTCTAGTAGCTCCGGAAACGCTCTTTATATCGGTAGTCGATACAATCCACCTAGGCTTCGATAGATCGAGGTGTAGAATAGAACTCTAGTCTTATTCCCTTCTTTCTTTTTCCCATTATACTTATTCCATTCAAATTCTCAGCTTGCCATCGCATACCACAACATCGCAACCTCTCCATAAACTCTTACCGTCCTTTGTCTACCCCTTTCACCATCCACCCCCAACCCACTAAACATTCCCCCAAACACCACCCATGCACCAAAACATACCCAAACCCAACATACACCCCTAAAAACCTCTCATCCAAGTATCTCTCCAGAACTTTGCAAACCAAAACTACCACTTTGCCAGCCTCCCACGCTATCGACACCAATCCCACCCCCACAATAAAGTCAAATAATACCGTTACGAGCGTTAAAGACTCGATGTATTGTCTCGTGATTTGGAGGATTTTGGATAATAGCATCATCGATGAAGAGTCAGGGCAGCGCTGGTTGGATGGGATTCTGAGATCGTGATATTGTTTTATGCCGGTGATAAGACGGGAGTTGAGATATCTCACTGACCCCGCTCTCGTGGTAGCAAATTGTCAGAAACAAAGTCCACATACAACAGAGCATAGAATCGGAGACTCCAGTCGCCAGAAAATAATACTCAGACAGGAAGATGATCACTTTCGGTAGAAACGAGCACCATACTAATTAGCTTGTCATGAGGTCGACATAGTATTATATTCTATCTCAAGATTTATTCACCACGAGAGCCCCGCCTTTTTCAGTTCAGGTTAGGGTATCTAAAGAAGATGGCGAAGTAAATTACTTACGGGCCTTTAGGACAATGGGGCGCGATATCGTGAATTCAAGTTTGCGGGTATGCAAACTGCTCGCTTAGTATCGGGGTCTTGATATCACAGGTTTCGTCTGAAGCGGACACCGTGCAGGAAGGTATTGTTCGTGGGGCGAAAAAGTGACAAGTTAAGTAGACGATTACGCACGGCGAAGGCGGAAGAAATGTATTTTGTATCTGCAACTGGGCGCGGAACCGTGGGTGGGTCCGTCAACGAACCACATCACGCAGGGTTCCGGAAGCCTCGAGATTTGCTTAGGTGTGATTTCCATACCAATAATCCCGACATCACTGGATTGAACACAATTTATCGACAGAATTTCTGCGACTAAGGTGCTGTTGTAGGGTGTTGGAGTGAAGTCTAGCAACTACCATGTTGAAGTGTTGCCCGTGACAAAGATGAAATGCTGATAGCGCTTTGTTGGATAGGAAATTCCTAGACACGAGAGGAATCTTTAGATATAAAGACACTCTCAAACACTGTCAGTCATTGATTTCTATTTATGTCGAAGTTGCTAGCACTCTGCTGAAAGTGGCCTTAGATCGCACTGAGAGAGTCGTCACCGCTGGATCTTTACGGAATTTGTGATCTCGAGAAGATACCATCATTCGCTATATTATGTCGTATTTCATGCATCATTTAAGCAGTCTCCCGTTTGCTTGTCCAAGAAGAGCAACGTGTGATGATGAAATGGAAAGAAAGGTTTCTGCTTGCTTACGCACTTATGACTGCCAGAACACCTTTCCCTAACTACAACTCGCTAGTCTACCGAAGGCGTTACACACTAAATCAAACATCACATATTCAGAGTAACTTAGCGCAGCCGAGCTCCTGGTTCACGCAGGCTCAGTCCCTTTGGGTAGTGAAGTGTAGTACAACAACCGTTGAAAGTAACAGTGGCGTTGTCGTTGACTTAACAAATCGCTCTAAACGGCAAATCGGTGTCCGTGCAGAGGGCTCAATGAAGACATGTAGGAAAGCAGTGTTGCCTATCAGATGGCGACATCGTACAGATCTTAGACACGAATGTTCCAGTTGGGGACATCGTGTGTTACGTCTTCACACCTCTGATGTCGAGTTTGAAGCTGCGCTATTGGTATAGTGCACCTTTATCAGTCTCTTGTGGCAATTTCTACCCAACATCATGCTCTACTCCAGCTAATACCGGGCCGGCTCCGGCCAATTCAGATTTCTCTCACACATGTAACATCCTCGTAGTACGCACTTTTGTTCGCCACAGCATACTATCGAATTACTAGCACCGAGGCTATTGCATGGGCTTCTATCTATTCCATTGTAGTACTCTAGAGTCCTATCCTGTGATGGGGTTGCTTCCGAATAATTGGGGGACATAGTATTCCCTTTCCGCCACAGTACCTTCTCGCTCACTGTACTTGGGAAAGATTGTCACACAAAGAGCTGACATACTTCTTGGTGACGGATATAATCTCCGGGAAACAAGGGTACAGAATACCTTTCATTTAGAGTTAGTATGATTAGGAGACTAAAAATTGTGTCGAGTACGTGGTAAGCGTGGCGGTGAACCTTTTCCAAAAGCCAGCTGAAATACATTTCGTCGTTGCTCTCCAGACAGATTCAGGTACCCTCGGTACGCCGGCCAAACCGACATTGACCACAAACAAAGGGAATGTTTCGACATACTCCTTGCATTCCGCTAATAACGCCGCACACACCGCCGCTTCCAGCCAAAAATAGGCTCAAACGGTATGTACGTAGCTTGGCTGAACAGCTCGCGCAACGTCGACATGGGGCTCGCTTCCATGACCTCACCGTTCAATAAAGTTTGTATGACGCCAAATGGAGGCCCACGTACCATCGCAGTGGGACCCTTGCTCCACAGGAAACATGTTTCTCACGTGTCTCGAACTTCCAAGTCTGTCTAAATGTCACACCGAACTACTCCATTCTCTACATTCGGATGGCCAGTGATGCTGATCTTTTCCACGGATGGGATTCTCATTGTAAGCGATCTAGGAACGGTTTCCGTGGCGGTCAATGAGTAGTCACATGTTCGAGCATAGGTGTCAGTCTCCCTCTTCCAGGACTATGCTTCCCAATCGTGACAATCGTTTACGCCACCAAGATGCACTGTGGAAGTGGCTCGCTAGGCGATCGTTCAACGCGCTGATCACGCAGCAAGAGTTGGAATGGAGTAATGAGGATCGCGTAGAGAGAACCCCATGAATCAAGCTTTTCCATAGCCTCGTGGAGCCCTCGAGATAGGATGCTAGAGGCTGGTACTCCTCGCTACCGGCAACGCCGTTGCGTGGAAGAGCAATCGGGCAGCGAAACGAGGGACGCTGCAAGGGCAGACGTCGGTTCCACGAGTTGCTACATACTCCCCAACCACTTGACCAGACTACTGGGTACGGGCAATTATGACCTCGAATGGAATGGTTCGATTTGACGGTCTGGAGTTGCCGAGTCCGAGCGTCTGGGAAACTGATGAAGTGTATCTTGACTACAATAATGTTGGGTATATATTGGAGCCAATATCAACCATATGTAGAGCTTTCTTCACCCGCAAATCAAAGCCTTTCAATCGCTAAACTGTTCGCTGAGGATCCGATAAATCATTCACTTCTTCTTCCCAAATATAACCTACTACAATATACTTTCCACAACTACCACATTCGTTTTCAAACCACTCACCATGTATCTCCCAACCATCTTCACTGTTTTAGCCACACTTCTCAACCTGGCTCTTGCCGTCCCGGCCCCGAGACCAGACTCCGACATTACCACAACCAGCACGCCAATTCCCGCTACCACGAGCTCAACAAGCACACTCTCCCTCAGCACTGGAACCCCACGCCCCAAACCATCTCCCATAACCTTCACAGTCACAAATTTCACGGCCTTCCACAGCAAGCATCTCAACTCGTCTCGGGCATCTTTCCATTTCACCGATAGCCGCGAAGGCCACGAGATGTCGGTGGAGTGCACCATCTACGGCGAGATCTACAGGCCCTTGTACTCTCGGTGCGGTGGCGTGGAATCCAACACCAGGTTCAGAATGGCTGAAGGCCAGATTGAGATTAGTAGGATGTGGAAGAGCGCTGCGTGAGTTTTTCCCCATTTCGCCATTTCCATTCCCCCTCCGTACCGTACCTGTGTCGTCAAACCCTCGCAAGTTCTTCCGTACTCGACTCTCCTGCTCGCATGAGTCTTAAACAAGCCCTAAACAATGGAGCCCCTTACTAACACCCAATCCTAGGAAAAACTACATAACAGGCTATGCGCCCCAGGGCACATACTGGACCCAAGGCAACGACTCGGAAGCCGGCAATATGACGATCACGGACGAGGGGCGCCACTACGAGCGTACAAAAGCTTGGGTTTTTGCTGTAAAATCGGCTAGTATTTCCGTTTGATCAAAGTCGATGAATGTTGGGAGCTGATTTGGGCTTTGTAGATGGTCGCATGATGAGGATGGATTGGGCGAGAACATGTAGGATGGCGTGCCTATAAGGGTTGATCGAAGCAGTGAAGTGGGGACGGGTGGTGAAGGGTGTTTCCTTGAGTACAAATAAGTGAGTAATAGGTGTGCGTAATAAGAAATAAAAATCGTATACTTGATAGAATGGAATTGAGTCACCTCGAAGCCTTACCGCTCCGAGACTGATGTGTTCTAAATGATCAACCAATGACTACCACCAGAATCTCTAGTCGTAGTGTAAACGAATTGCGTCAACACGCATGACAGGAATACAATATCAGGGAATCATTAAAATTTAGTTACTCGAGTAGCCTCGAATGTTGTCTTCAGAAAACGCACTCTCCTTCTCTTAATCAGACAGAAAAAAGGATGAACCCATACTCCAGATCCCAAATGCCCCAACGAAGAAAGGCTCGTCATGTAGCGAGTAAGACAATGGTCTGCCAAAGTGCAGCTGTGAAATGGACCCATCCACCACCTCGTTGCCTCTACCGCCTTGGCCAGGCCGATCCCCTTCAAAATCCACCGCAACCGTTCCCCTTAAAAAGATAACCCGAGACTAACAATTGCAGCCGCCAGGTCCTTGTGTTTGATTTGCTTCGGGTCGGAGGTTCACACCCTGTCGTTGTTGACCTGGCCGCAAGTTACGGGGGCCAGCCTGGTCGAGTGGTAGTTTCTTTGCAATCGCGGTGAAGAGATCGCGAACATTCTCGCTCGTCTTGGCCGATGTTTCGAAGAAAAGGAGGCCGGCCTCCCTGGCGTACTGCTCGGCATCTGCAGTGGGGATTGCGCGCTTATCAGGGGATTCGGTCACAAGATCGAGCTTGTTGCCGGCAAGAGCTATGATGATGTTCTCGTTGGCTTGGCGCTGGAGCTCCTTCACCCACGCCTTTGCCTTATCCAAGGACGACTATTTTCCCAGTTAGTTTTATCCTAACATCCGGCAGTCTATATCCGTACAGCTTGTGTAATATCATAGACGACGACAGCGCAGTTGGCATTCCGGTAATACATGGGAGCAAGAGACTTGTATCGTTCCTGGCCTGCAGTGTCCCAGATCTCGAACTTGACGGTTGTGGATTCATCGAGGGCAATGGTCTGGGTAAGGAAGGCGGCACCGATGGTCGACTCCCGGTAGTCGTCGAATTGATCCTGTGTACTGCATAAGTATGTATGAAGAGGAAGGGCAATATCTCAGATTCCATATGACTTACCTTGACGAAGCGCAATACTAGAGAGGACTGCAAGAGAAGTCAGTATCACAATCATGGTTGCCTTGATAATGGACCCTGCATACCTTTCCTACGGCCGATTCCCCTGATATATGGTTAGCCGTGCACTAGAAGAAGGGGCACAATGAAGTCTACATACCGAGGAGAACCAACTTGAACTGAGCAAACCTGGAGCCTCCAGGTCGGCCACCCTGCTGTACTCGTTGCGACATGTTGGGGGAAGGCGGGTGACGCGGCGGCTATCGAGGGAAGATTGACGTAGGCAGGCTGCAGGGGTAGCAGCACTGTGTCGAGACAGCTGGAGACAAAGGGCAGCTGTAGGGAGTAGCGGTAGGGGGTAAGTGGATGCGGTGGAGGTGAAGGAGGTTGTGTGAAAGTCGTAGTTGGGTGGTTGATGGGGACAGGATGAATGAAAGGTTGAGCGTGACAGTCGACGGTTTCTTGGCGGCCGGGCTGGCTTGGCACTAATCGTCATTTCTGTGCCTGTGCCTCTGCCTCTGTTTCCGCCCTGCGTTGGGTTAGAAAACACATATGCGACACCCGACAACATTCCCCATACGTCCCCTACAACCATAGGCTCCGCGTCCACATCCGCCATATACACGTCCCTCGCTTTGATTTCCGACCATTGCACTGCGGTATAGAGCTCTGCATAGCTCCTAGACACCCTGCCCGCAATGGCCGCCGTCCTGCCGTACCGCGATATCAACGTCCATTCCTCCCCCTCGCACTATGCCTTCTCTTCCCCATCGTCCCCTTCTGCCCCCACGCTCGTGATAGACCGGCCATCCGGTGATCTCAGACTTCACGATGGGAAGCTGCTGGGCTCTAAGAGAGTATCCAGCATTGCTGGCATCCTCGGCGTCATCAAGCTTCGCCTAGGTATATTTGTTGATCCCACACAAGGGACATAGGCTGATTTATGCTGTCAAGACAAATACATTATAGTAATCACCAAGGCCCAGCCCATGGGCAGGATAAAGGGCCACATGATCTACAAAGTCATCGCGACTGAATTCCTAGCATTGCGCGAGCGTCCTCTGCACGACCCAGACGAGGATAATTATCTCGCCCTCCTAAAGAATCTCCTCAAGACCTCCCCGCTATACTTCTCCTACTCCTTCGACATCACCAACAGTTTCCAGCGACAGGCGCATGCCGACCCATCTACTCCGCTGTGGAAGCGGGCCGACGACCGTTTCTTCTGGAATCGCTTCATCCAGACTGACCTCATTGACTTTCGCGGTGGACTTGGTGGCGGATATGGCAGGCACTCCACCGGACAGCAGCCCGAGGTCGATCCTTACATATTGCCCGTGATGTTTGGCATGATGGAGATCAAGAACACCTCTATCAAGGGCAACCCGCTGACATTCATCCTGATCACTCGGAGGTCTAGGTTCAAGGCTGGAACCCGCTATTTCTCCCGTGGCATTGACGAGAATGGCAATGTCTCCAATTTCAACGAGACAGAGCAGACCATCATCCTCAATGACAATGCTTCTGGTGGCATGGGAGGTTTCGCTGGCGACGGATCCGTCCAGAATGGCAAAGTCGGTGGAAACGCGGGCAAGGAGGTGCAAGTGCTTGCCTATGTACAGACGCGAGGAAGCGTTCCCGTGTATTGGGCTGAAATCAATACCTTGAAATATACCCCAAGGCTCCAGATCCGTGGGGTAGAGAGTGCTGTCAGTGCGGCGAAGAAACATTTCTCTGAGCAGATTCGACTCTACGGAGACAATTGGCTCATTAATCTTGTCAACCAAAAGGGCAGGGAACAGAGAGTCAAGGAAGCTTATGAGCAGATGGTCAATATCTTGATCTCTCAGCCTACCGATAACACCCAGGGTGATAAGGTTACAGCCGAGAAGTTCCATATTGTTGAATCCAGCCAAGCCCAGACTGCTTACGACCGCCTTCACTATATCTACTTTGATTTCCACAACGAGACAAAGGGGTTGCGATGGGATCGCGCGGCACTTCTCATGAACCAGCTTGAGCAGCCCGTCCTTCAACATGGATATTTCCGTGGGGTGGATATGCCAGGAGATACCGGCCGAGTTGAAGTGAGGAGGCATCAATCTGCAGTTGTCCGAACGAACTGCATGGACTGTTTAGATCGGACGAATGTCGTTCAGAGCATGCTGGGTCGCTACATCCTTTCTCGCATGCTCATTGATTTGGGCCTCATGCGCGAGGGCGAGAATGCCGCTGATGACCAGGCATTTGAGTTCCTCTTTCGTAATATGTGGGCAGACAACGCCGATGTTGTATCCAAAGCGTATTCTGGGACGGGTGCTTTGAAGACAGACTTTACGCGTACGGGGAACCGCACGAAGGCAGGGGCTCTTCAAGACTTCAACAACTCCGCTACGCGCTATTTCCTCAATAATTTCGCCGACGGGCCAAGACAGGATGCGTTCGATCTGTTCTTGGGCAATTATCTTCCTTCTGACTCTGGGATCGGAAGCCAACTATTATTCGCAGATCGAAGGCCGCTATTCATCCAATCCGTCCCATACTTGCTCGCTGCAAGCATCTTCTTCATCTTTGTGGGCAGCTTCACTCAGCGCGCCCCCGATGCTACCGTCTGGCCCCTCCGGCTTATGATGTTCATCTGTTTGGCGATGGCAGCCGCATGCTTCAACTTCATCTGGTCAAACGGCTCCCTTTACGTGAGTATCCCGTGCACCCACTCCTAACCCATGGAATGCGTTCAGTAACAGTGCTAACGTGTGTTATCAGGTCAACTGGCCAAAACTCAATCGCCTCCCTTGGGCTATAGAGTCATACCAGGACGCTTTGGCAAGTGTTCAGCACAACCCTGTTGTTGGGTCTCTTGTCGGCACCAAGCATGAGCGTGGTAAGAGTGACGCCAGGCTAGGATACATGGAGGAAGGAAAGAAGAGGATCGAGTAGAGCGGACTGGATATCCGCTGTTCTGTTTAGAATTCACTTCTTGTGCCCATGTGGCGGCCTTGTAGATCCTGCATAGCCTTGAGCCTAGTAAAGGAAAGCCGGCAAAGGTCCACCAATCACTTACTCTCAAGCACATTTTGCTTTTGCTGTACAAATAGATTTCTCTCCTCTGCATCAGAGTCAGTMAAGCCATACCAGTTTTCCAGCCGAGCGAGGCTACGCCGAATAAACCGGAAAAGACCCACAATCAAGAACCCCTGGCCTCTCTCGGCTGGCTGGCATTTCTGTTTCTGACTGGTTACCTTCTTGACTCCCTTGCTAAGGGCTGGCTGGTTGGTGGATGGATTGGCACGGTACAGGTAGACTATATAGTATAATAATCACTTGATCACAAATTACATTCACCAGACTTGAATATGGAGATGATTGTATATACTAAAACGGAAACGGACAGCGTGACGCAGAGTCTGAACGCGTTGATTGAGCGAAGTGAGAGTAGGATGAGGGGAACGAAGCCTACATTCTCAGCTTACCTCTAAATTCAGCACTGAACGTTGTGGTTTGATGAATGATTGAATGCACGATAGGATGGGTTGAATAAGCACGATTGAAGATTTGAAGTGGACGAATTCGTGATTTGTATAGCTAGCTATCTATCTAGGGTTCTGTGATGCTAGCGTGATGCTAGCGCTTTCGTAAGGCGGTTAGGATAGGGTCCATTTTTCCCTGTCCTTACGTTCTATTGATCATGTCACGTTTCAGTTCCTTCATAATAGATCCAGCTTCTCATCTTCCACACTGGGGATAAAAGGTCGATAAAGGTGCACTTTATGCCAAACACCCTTTTTCCTAATGAACCGACCCGTCCGTACCCTGTTGCGCATAGTACAGAAATAAGGACGGGGACTTGCTTTCCAGATTTAGGGCCCTGCTGGTCACCCCTGCTCGTCCGAATCGGATTTGAGGACTTTTGGTTGTGGATGTAGTTTCTCTATCTCCGTGGCGTTCGATCGCTGTTACCGTGGTACAGGGAGGTAGATCCATTAAGGTGTAGTGTTACATAGTAGTAGTATGGATCGTAGGGAGACATGTGGTGGTACAGGACGGTGGTAGATGTACAGAACATGTACAGGGAGGGAAGGAAATAGAACGAAAGAGAGACATGGCCGGGTATCATTGGGAAGACTACGGACTAAGGGTTCAGCAAATGGGTGCGATGGGTTGTTTCGGGTTCATGACGAGTACGTCGAGGGGGGATGGAATGTCTTGGATCGAATCGAATCGTATAGGGGGTGCATAGAGAGATGGGAAAGTCGGGGCCAGGTGGTGGAAGGAAGTGAAATGAAGAGAAGAGAAGGGTATTTAATCAGGAACAAGAAACCGGAACGACTGGAAGAACAACGACGTCAAACTCCTCATCTACACTCTCTTCACTCCCAGCCTCACTCTTGCCGGCGCCGCCATCCTCACAATGGTACTCCTTTCCGTCTTCGCCGTATTTGCCTCCAACAAAATCCCATCCGTCTCCTTCCAGTCTTCTTCGTAGTCTCTCACGGTTCGAGTTTACAGCTCTTTCAACCAGCGGTGCCCACTCCGCATCCTTCTTCATAGGCGTTTGTTGCGGATGCTCGGTATCCGCCTCCCATTCATCGAAATCTGGGAGAATCCACAAGTCGGATTCAGTCCCTGCTGTACCGGCGCCGCTCAAGTTCAGGCACGTGCTTTGATGCAGCTCCATCTTCAGCTCTTTTTGGTTCTGCAGACGGCGAACTTTGCCTCCCTGAGATGCAGCCCAGTAGCCTGGTGGATAAGCAGCGGGACGAGAGTAGAGGTGGTCCGGGTCTGCAGTGCCTTTTCTTTTAGCTGGGTAGGTAGTGTTGATATTCTGGAAGCGCTTTGTGGGTAATGAGGCGGTGCGCAGGTCAGTGGCAGAGAGATCCAGAGCGCGTGATGGTAAGATGCCGAAGATTGTGTCGGTAAGATTGTCGTGTGCGTGGCCATGACTGTCACGCGACACCGCGCCCGCAATGATACAATCGGGCATGATTATATGTGAACAGGTGTTCGGATAATGGAGTGATACGCTATGACCTGATAGTTTTCTATCAACGTAGCCGGGGAACTAGAGAAGATGACGGCGCGCAACTCTTCTGCAAGAGATGCAGATGTGAAATGCAAGTGACGGGAGTTTGAGTTAGTAGAAGCAGGGCCCCGAGAATGTGGATGCAAGGTCAATCAAGAGCTGAAAGTGGCTGCCTGGCGTCGAGAGAAGAGTCATTGCGCGATGACGCAGGACGAGTACGGTGATGTGTGGCTGTGCTCAGCTGTGTTTCAGTAGTAGCGTATTCCTCCGCCGGGTAGCAGGAGTGGGATTAGAGTAATGAACGGAAAGTGGAAACAGAAGAAACTAGAAGGATAGAGGAAAGAAGAGAGGGCAGGAGATGACGGGCGAGGGTCATGGTGTAGATACGTGGTGGGGAGTGAGTAAGCCCCAGGTGCTGGCAGTGCGTCACAACCATGGATCAGATGTTGCCGCGACGTGGAGCCTATGACAGTTGGGCAGCTGTAACCTTCCAGCGAGGTGCTGATCCTGTTTCATGGCCAGTGGGCGGGTCAGTGATAGTGGTTGAATAGCTATAATCTGAAACGACATGAGATTCTATGGTGATGGGATCTTCGTGGTGTTGAGTTGAGGCATTTCCAATTTCGGCCCGCCGGGGGTGGAAGGAACGAAGGCCCAGGATGGCCCGAGCGTTCCGACATTTGGAGCTCCCAAGAATCTTCAGAGCTGCATCTCCACGACGACAGACGACGACATCCCGCATCCTCCCCTCCCTCTATCCTCGACCTCCGCCAGCAGCCCATCATGCTGCGCGCCTCTCTTTTCAGGGCTCGGCCAGCTCTGAGGTCAATTGGCTCTGCGGCGCGCCCCCAATGGCGCGTCGCCCAACGCTTCTTCGCCGACGAGAAAAAACCTGGAGAGACGGCCATCCCTAATCCCGCTCCATCCACAACTCCATCGAACCCTTCGCCGACCGAGGCTAGCACGACTCCTCCTGCCGGTGCTGGTGTTGCGCAGGCCGCTCCATCTCGCTCAGCGCCGGTTGAGCAGCCTGCTACCACTCCCCCCACCGGTCCAGGTTCTGCCAGCGTAGCCCCCGATCCGAAGCCCGCGAAACCAAAGAAACGACGATTTCGCCGATTCTTAATACAATTGGTCATATTGTCTACTTTGGGTTATGCTGGAGGCGTCTACTACTCTCTCGTGTCTGATAACTTCCACGACTTCTTTACCGAGTATATTCCCTTTGGTGAGGATGCTGTGGGATACTTTGAGGAACGCGAGTTTAGGAAACGATTCCCCGGCCGAGCTGGACAGCCCAGGTTGCACCCGCAAGTGACTGGCGAGAACAAGGTTACAATTCCAAGCCGGAGCGGTCTCAGCTCAAAGGTGTCAGATGAGAGTGGTACTGATCTGGCTGCGAGAGGCCCACACGTGAGTGCAATTGGCGATAACACGGCAAAGACACCGGAACACCAGGCCCCAAAAGTTGGCTCCACCACATCACCAAAGGGAATCCAGGAAAAGAAGAAAGATGATGCCCACAAGGAAAAACCAACCGAGTCTACTTCACATAAACTCCTTCCCAAGGGTTCCAAGACTGAAGCAAAGGATGCGCCAGCTCTAGCAGTCCAAAGTACCTCATCGAAACCTGTGCCTCAAATTGACCATCTAGGTGTACCTGCTGCCAATGAACCAGTGGTCCAAGACGTCGTCAAGATTGTAAACGACATTATCACCGCAATCAACGCCGATTCATCTCACGGGAACAAATACGATTCTGCTTTGGACAAGGCCAAATCTGAGCTAGGCAAGGTGGTGTCAGATATTAACCTGCTGAAGGAGAACCTCCAAAAGTCCGCGGAGGACAAGATCCAGGCCGCGCATGCCGAGTTTGATAATGCTGCCAAGGAATTGGTCCGTCGTTTGGAACACCAGATGCAAGACCAAGAGACGCATTGGAAGGAAGAGTACGAGAATGAGAGGGAACGTCTATCGCAAACTTACAAGCAGAAACTCCAGTCCGAATTGGACGCGGCTAAAGAAGTCTACGAGCAGCGCCTCAAGAACGATCTCCTCGAACAAAGCATCACTCTTCAGCGGTCATTTGCGTCCTCTGTTCGAGACCAGGTCGAAGCGGAACGCGATGGCCGATTAGGCAAACTGAACGAGCTGTCATCTTCTGTTCACGAGCTAGAAAAACTCACTGCGGAATGGAACTCCGTGGTGGACTCAAACCTCAAGACACAACATCTTGTTGTCGCCGTTGAGGCTGTTAAGTCTGCACTTGAGAACCAGGTTGTACCTAAGCCGTTCATCTCTGAACTCTCCGCTCTTAAGGAGATTGCAGCAGACGACCCTGTTGTCAGCGCCGCTATTGCCAGCATTAACCCCGCTGCATACCAACGTGGCATTCCCAACTCCGCACAACTCATTGACCGCTTCCGCCGAGTCGCTCAGGAGGTCAGGAAGGCTTCTCTACTTCCAGAAGATGCCGGCGTTGCTTCACATTTGGCATCACTTGCAATGTCCAAGGTTCTATTCAAGAAGTCTGGACTCGCTGTTGGCCAAGATGTAGAGGCCATCCTTGCACGAACAGAAGTATTATTGGAAGAGGGCGACCTTGATGCTGCGGCTAGAGAAATGAACGGTCTTCAAGGATGGGCAAAGGTTCTCAGCAAGGACTGGCTAGCGGAGACCAGGAGAGTGCTTGAGGTCAAACAGGCATTGGACGTCATTGCAACCGAAGCAAGGTTGCAAAGTTTACTTGTGGATTAGGCATCTTTGGGTTTTAGAAACAATTTCTTTTGTGTTCATATGTAGCTGTAAGTGTAGCTTATAGAAGTGGTTCGAACCATTCAAGTTCCTTTGTTCCAGTCGTCGAAAGTCAAGTTGAGTTCGACATTGTAGCTGCCACAGCCCAAATTACCTAGAGCTAATGCTGTGCGATTCTGTATGATACATTACATATTCCCAACGGCTAGGAACTAGCATTTTCTTCTTCCGCACTTGGTCATTTCATATCGGCATCCATATCCACAGATCCAGGCCCGAACCCTTGCCCAACTTCCCGATACACCATACTAGTAGAACAGACATGAAACATATTATATTACCCCTTCTTTTTTTCCGTCAAGAAACAATGAACAATTCGCCTTTTGAGAATGTAAAGCACCGTATTCGATGAATAGGAACGAGGCTAAATGTCGTAGCACAAGCTCAAGAATCCCAAGGCAATCTACTCGATTATATTATATTTGTAATTCAATGCTCTGGGAAATCTCCAAACCTCACTCTTACAATGGAAAACTGCAGCTTGGTTACGCCTAGGGTCTGGAATTCTACTAAGTAGTTGTCAAAGCGTGCTTCGGGATGTATGGGAGATATAATTTTGGAGCCTTTTGGTGGACGTAGATGAGAGTTGGTATCGGTATTTGGTCTTTTGGTAATCCTGGTGTTGGGTCGTCTTGGGGAGATGTCAGGAAATAATCTCAAGATGCCAGAGTGAGAATATGTCGTACCAATTTCATAATGGCAATTGGGAAATTAGGTACTGCAACTTCAACTAGGGTATTATCAGGATCATTAACTGTGTGGCATTGCGATAGATGCGAGTAGTATAATACAAGAGTTGGGAAGAAGCTACAATATAACATAATATATACAATCAACTTTTATTCAGTTGAACACCAAAAACTTTTCTCCAATTACACAGCCACAAAATTCGACAACGGAACAAGCGGCGCCGTACTTGGAAACATATCGCAACCCCAATTGATATCAAAATCGAAATTGAAGTTCAGGCAATCCACAGGTAATACTGGAGTTGGTTCCGGGATCTGGATCTCTTCTTCGGCGAGCGAGAGGATTTCTCGCGCGATGATGCCCATGTCGTGGTATTCGCGTTCTCCTGCTGGCCAGAACTCGCCCATCATCTTTAGTACCCCCATGTTTAAACGTATTTTGTCTCGTTCTAGGGATAGTTTGGGTTCTTGGAAGATGTATCTGCACGCGGAAAGGTGGGCGATTGTCATGTTGGAGATCATGCAGATTATAAACGGGGTGTGGGTTGAAAATCGCGTTGGGAGAGTGAGCAAATGATTTAACTTTTCGGTTGCGAAGAGGACTTTGGCGGTGTGGAGATGTGCGTCTTCTTTGATTAAGGCGTTGGATTCTGGGGGTGGTGGCGGGATGCAGCGGGATAAGGATTCGATGGAGAAGTATCTTAGATCGGAAAGTTGTCGGTGTAGGTCCACGATATATCTATCATTGGTGTTAGTTTATCTGTAGATTTGGTATAGATATAAATGGAAGCGTACACATTCATGAGGATGTTTGCTTTAAAAAGGAGCTCGTCTACTGTTCCATCGTCTCTTAGAATCCTGCGCTTGGACTTGGGCAGCAGTGAACACCACGCAGTCATCATGGTATCAGAAGCCGCGCACACTGCTTTGATACTGGCAGGGTCATTCCGTCGTCGTGCTTTGAGTGTTCGATTGATCCCCTGAGTGATTCCAATCAAGTGTGCAAAGGACGAGAATTCCGCGTCAGAGAATTCGCGAACTTCATAACTGCTCGGGGAAGGAGCTGGCGGTATATTCTGCAATGTCTCTTAGCATTGGCGTGGGCATGTGGTGGTAACTTTACTTACGCCTGATTCATATTGGAATTCCTCGCATGGTAGGCCAGTGGTCATTCGGATCTGACCAGTCTGAGTGGGGAAGGTATGAGTGCTTCCCGCAATATGGGCGTCGGTGAGATACAGTTGATACCATGTCCGCCTCCAGCTCTCCTCAAGCACGATGTCGCTTTGGCCAGATTGAGTGGCGAAACCAGCATGATTCATGCCTATATTGAGAGCAACCTGAATCGCCTCATCCAATAATTCGCGGCCTCGCTCTGGCTCATTAAACCAGTACACCGCGATTGAGTACAGAGTGAGCGCCTGGACGTAGTACGGACACGCCGCCTGGCCAGTGTCGCGCACTGTGTTGATTGCATGTAATGCAGAATCTGCTAATGGTGCGGATGGTATCGAGTGAGTGAATATGGATCCAATGTAGAGTAAGACAGGAAGAACTGGCCCAAGACTAATGGGGTCTTGGGCTAGCCGTAGACGTAGAGACCATTGAGGGAGTACACAGGGATGCGAGACGTGAAAGTAGGCGTAGTACTGATCCAGGAGTTGGTCAACTTGGGGTTGTGACAGTCTGTTTCCATTCGATAGGGTTATGCCAATACTTGATGCAATTTCCTGTGTATCAGACACGCTATGCGAGCAGCTTGACGCTGACGTAGTCCTAGAACTATCCCCTTCAACGCTCGAGGACAATGAATCTGCCCAAGCGCTGGAGGATTCGGAAGACGGAGGATCCTGGACGGTGACTTGTAGAGGGGCAGGTGCTGGGCGTCGAGGTCGTCCTCCCCGGCGACTCTTTTGGTATTCACACTCCTTTTCATCTACTGAGCATCTGGTGCATACAGGCTGTACAGCGTCGCATTTCACTTTCCGGGCTCGACTGAAAGCAGTTAGATTTAGGAAAAACAAAAGGTACCCTAGCTGACGATAGATGCATACATACCATTGGATACATGCTAGTGGGACGCGTCGTATTGGCCGTCTGGGGCGAGCATGAGGGGGCTGAAGTGGCGGCGTGAAATCCATTGCAGAGAACTTGACAAATTCCCCTGGATGGCCTCGAGTAATGACTGCTTTAAAAGCATTTACACCTTTCGTCTTCGCTGGCGGAGAAGCACTAGAATCAATCGCAAGGACGTTCCAATTCAAGGCTAGGAGATGGTGTTATGGCGGTCTGGGGGTCAGGGTCGGAACAAGAAGTGACCAATTACAAGGCGAACGGGGACCCGGGTACCCGCTTACTCATACTTTTGCAGGCTCAGCCTTCCATGTGATTGCTCTTTGTTCATTTTACAAAGTACCAGTCATACTTTCGATGCTGGGCATAGAGAGCGCCTTACCGGCAGATTCATAGGCTGGCCAGCCTGAGAGTGTTCGGGGCCAGGTTTGATCACTAACATAAGTTCTATCCGGAAAAGTCCGCCAAAGTCTTGATTTGTACATAATTGTACAAGTTACAAACTTAAGTTCAATATGAACGACAACACTTCGAGATCGTGCAAGAGAGAACATACAAGAAGCCTCAGGCCTTGCAAACTTGAATGCGGGAGAGCGTGGCTTACCTAGGGGAAGCGCGACTTACATAACAGGACAATGGTTGGATGGGAAACCAGCCGAAGCACGGCATGGCGAAAATTCAGCTAAACCTAGATACAAGTGCACGGCGTCGGCGTTATTGCATAGGAGAGGAATCGTCGAACCCATCTTGGGTCAAGGAGGATACAAGAACAAGGTATACACGTGCCCACGTGCTAATGCCTACAAAGCATCCTAACACCAAGTGATCTCCGCAATCGGTCTTCTTTATATCTTCTAGAACAGTAGTTTGTTGATCATGAGTGGGTTGGAGATGTGGGGGAATCTGGGCCAGGCGTGCCAGGGTCTCAGTAGAGAATGTGGGGCAATTCACGAATTGAGGGGCGCGGGGAATCAAGAGTTACTCAATCGGTGCACCCTGTAACAACTATAAGCATTCAACATCACTTCAATGTAGCACTCGAAAGAGTGTCAAGGGTAGATAAGGCAGTATTTCTCAGCTCTGCAAACTATTCCATAATCAGACCATTCGGTCTTCCCACGTTAACAATGGCTCACGAGCAATCCGTCATAATAGTACGTTACCATTTGTGATTGATAACTAGAAATCTCACAAACTCCAGGTTGGAGCCGGCCCTGTAGGCCTCTTAACAGGCCTTCGACTAGCTAAAGCCGGTATCCCAACCACCGTCCTAGAAATGCTGCCAGAAATCGAAAACTCCCCTCGCGCAGCCGTCTACCACCCAGTCGCAGTTCAAGAGTTGGATCGTGCTGGTGTTCTACAAGACTGCCGTAAGATTGGAATTTCTAGCACAAAGATTGCTTGGAGGAAGTTGAATGGTGAGGTCATTGTTGAGATGGAGAGGAAGCCGTCGAGTGAGGAGCCGTATGAGAATCTTATCTTGGGTCAGCATGAACTAGCAGACGTGATATTTCGCCACTTCAAGGAATGTGAAGCATCGAAAATACTGTTCCAACACCGTGTTGTGGCGGTCGAGCAGAATGCAGATGGTGTTGTGGTGGACGTTGAAACGCCTAACGGTCGAAAGAGGTTGAGCGCATCATATCTAGTCGGTGCTGATGGAGGCCGAAGTACTATTCGTGAGCTGTCCGGAGTGACATTTGATGGATTTACATGGCCACAACAGATTGTCGCTACGAACGTGATTTACCCGTTTGAAAAGTACGGATATTCGACAGGGAACCAAATTGTGTAGGTCTGAATTGCATCTCGTGAAACCATTCTGACAAGAGGAAGCCATCCGGACCATTTCTGTGTCGTGGCAAAATTGAACGATTCAGGCCTTTTCAGGGTGTCCTACGGAGAGAAGGTTGGCCTTTCGGATGAAGAATTACGAGCTCGATTGCCCATGAAGTATGATGCGATATTTCCAGGACCGAAGCCGTTGGAATACGACCTGAAAATGTTCTCTCCGTACCGGCTGCATCAAAAGTGCGCGAGTAGCTTTCGAATCGGGCGGATACTCTTGGCCGGGGACGCAGCTCACTTGTGCAATCCGTTTGGAGGGTATGTTTATCATCAATTCTCTGGTGTTGATTCTTCAGACTAACACACTAAAGCCTAGGACTTACTGGGGGGCTTCTTGATGCAGGAGCTCTAGGCGATGCTTTAATTGCACTTCTCAAAGATGGCTACACTGAAAGTATTCTTGATCGGTATGACGAAGTCCGACGGGGTATATTCAAGAATGTGATCGATCCGGCCTCTCAAGCGAACCTTCGGAGACTGTGCGAGAATGACCCAGAAACAGTTCGCGATACAGATCCATTCTTCAAAAGCATCTTAGAGGCCGATGCTACAGGAAAGGAGAAGATAAGGGGATTGATGCAGCTACGTGTAAACATCCTAGAGTAAACCAACCTAGATTTCAAAATTCAATGTATTCATAGTCCACTAATGAAAGCTGTGGCTCGTAATGATGAACTGCGGGCAACATAGCAAGTCTTTGAGACTCTCAAGTCCGTGCAATATCAACCAGGTATAGTGCTGTTCTTCATGCCTGTCCCCGTCTTATACTGATGTACATAATTACCCTTCCATTATTGAAATTGCCTATCGTACGCATGATCCCTTTCCCCTCGACCCTAGAAACTATCCTTCCAAAATGCTGCAAATACCACGATCATAGCCCCTCACTGGCCCTAGCCTCCAGCTCTCGCAGCTTCATTTTTCTTTTCCTCCAAGCCAAAACCCCAACCACCACTCCGATTACAGCGAGTCCGCCAAAAACAAGACCCAAAGCAAGTGCTAAAGGGTTCTTCAAACTCCCTCGACTTCCACTCACAGCTCCCGGGCCGGAATCAGAAGCTGTGGGTGAAGGCGCAGATGACGGCGACGAAGCCGAAGTAGGAGCCCCAATAATCGACACGATATCCCCAATACTACTAGTCACACCTCGCATGAAACTAGAACAAGCCGCAATATCATCCGTTCTAGACTCGCAGAATTCATACGCTCGCAGCACACCCAGCGCATCTAGCTTTCTTCCAAGAGCGTCTGCGGAGTCCACTGCTTGACTCTGATAGAATGCCACCGTCGAGACTTTGCTTTTCAGCTCTTCGATCTTAGATGTAAGGTCCTTTTGAGCTTCCTCATTGTCGGAATTGCCGTCCGCGGTAGCCTTGTATGATATAGGCGCCCAGATGCCGAAAAGAATGGCGGATGCAACACCCAAGACTTTGATTGTCCAGTCAAGGAAGAATTCGATCTGGGGTGACAAGTATAAGGAATTGACGGTCTCCGGAATTTGATGGCTTGTCTTTGATGGGGTTGGTGTGGGAGGCTTTTCGCTGGCGTCTGACTCTTGATTCTGTGGTTGTATACTTTGAGATACGTTGGAGGGGGGTCGCTCCATGGCTCTTGATCTAACGTAATTATCGACTGGATCACTGGTGTGCCGCTACTGTCTTGAGCTTATGCTCACACACACTGCTTTTGAGAATGATTCATGAACAGATCCTCGATGAAAATTAGGGGCTCGCTTGACTTAGTTAGCTCCCAAACAGTTGCTTTTTGAGGTAGTCTGCGAAGTGGAGACAATGGCGAAAATGAGTCCGATATAATTGAACAAAACTCGTTCTCTCGCGATGACGACACTCAGGCCATCAGCCTTTGATGTCCGTAAACATAGCCTCAGCTTACAGCCTCAATTCTTGGTCAGGTTTAGGCCCTTTGCAGATCCCCTTAATTCTGTGGGGGCCAAATTCAACCTCTTTTCGGAAAAGCTGGATACCTCCCAAGCCTCGGCTCGGATTCAACCTTGAGCTGAGAGTCCGCCCTTACACTCTGATATCTAATGCCTCGGATAATACATTGCAGATTGCAGTCTCGGTTGGTTGCGATATAGAGACAGAGAAGATGGCTTCCAAATATTCAATACGTTAGATCTGCTTTGGAAGATGAATGTGGACAAGACGCATTTCTAATTACACAACTTTTATCAGAAAAACAGACTGCTGAGTTAGCATACAATGGCACTCATTGAGACCTCTGAGCGTGTGGAAATAAGAAGCTGTTGCATAAGAGCTGATGAAGATCAGGGCAGGGCATCGTCTTTACGATCTACTTGGATTTTGTAGCGTAGCGAAGATATTTCTACATATGTATAGGTAGTACCAGTCTCTGTCGGCTCTTTTCGTTCCTGCATAATGTCAACACATGCTCCGGTTGGAAACCCATTTATGAGCGCTTAGATGCTCACACACCTCGCCACTAGCTGAACAAGTGAAAGGTGTACCGGTGCACAAGAAGGCTAGACAAAGACCTATTTCTCTCGGTGGGAGAAATTGCAGGGGTACTCATGCTTGCGTATGAGCGAGTTGGAAAATTCAGACCATTGAAGGATGACGTCGAATCGTTCCGGCTTCAGTATCAATTTCAGCGGCTTGAGAAATTCGAGTTCTTCATTTGGACCAAAATTGTCTCGTCGTAGTGTATGATCATACCTGGAGGACACTCGGAGAGTGCAGCTCAGATCATGGAGATGTGGCATCTGGGCAATGCGGTCACAAACTCCTGGCCAGGCGTTTTCCTCGGCAGGCCCTCCTTCCGGGCTGTTGAGGTTCAGACGTGTCGGATCTAAGAATAGCGTCCAGCCAAATGATAATCGGCGAATGGCATCGAAGCGCTGGGGAAGAATGGTTTTGATGAAGAAGGTTAGACTTCTCCCCTTGTCGAACGAGAAAGAGTTATGGGAATAAAGAAGGCTAATGGCTTCGAGGTAGCTTGAATCACTTCAGTCGCTTGCCTAGAGTATCCGATAGAGCAAACTTACACGCGGCGGCAAGTCAGAATTAATGCAAGACAGATATCCTTCTTAGAGGGGGAGAGAGCTGTCTTCCCATATGGGGATTTGGACCACGGAATGACTGGCCAACCCTTTACTAACATCACTAACGCGACGCTACCCGGATTTTTACTGAGCTGGTCCCAGCAAGCACTGTGATCCTCTGCTTGATGATCCACACATCCGACGTAGGAGAATCTCCCAGGAGAAATGAAAAGATGGCAAGTGCCCGATTGTTCTTGTAAAGCTGCGATGTAGCAGGCTTGGCGCAGCTCAAGAGGTAGCTTCTTCAAAAACGAACATTGCATTTGGTCACTGGAGCCTAAGGGAAGTGAAAAAGCGCGCACACGCCGCGGCGGAAGCGGCCTTGGGTCATCGTTGAAAACACGCCCACCCCATAAGGGCTCATGGTTTGACGCCAGGCGAGATTGAAACATGTTAGTGTTTTTCCGGGGGAGTATCCGGGCGATGTCTGACATGGCGAGTTACTGATTGGAATCAGTTGCAAAAGAAGGAGGACGGGATATTGATGAGGCGGGCGTTATGTGGCACAGGAGGGGTGTGGTGGTTAAATATCTCGTGCATGTTCGGAGGCGGCTGTGCTGTGCCACCAGGCCGCAACCCCACCACATGACCCCGTGCACATTAACCTCTCTACACCACAGTTATTCAAACCGAGAACCAGTAGAATGAGCTCGATTTCACCACCTCCTAACGATACTCCTACCACGATGCGTAATTTCAAGTCAGGTGTTTCTACCATTGAGTGGGGGAAGTTCTGATGCGTAGTCAACGATACAATGAATGGAAGGAGTGATTGAAAGTAGTCTTTATTTAAGGTCTGCGGGTTTGTTTGCGCGAAGTAAACTAGAAATACTATTGTCAGCTAACTGGAACACTGCCTGCTCATAATTCAATCTGCGCTTCAACGTTACATTCAATTGCATCAACCGTAATTAGCACACCTCAAGTAGCACTATACTTTATACGGTCCTTTCCAGGCAGAGAAGAGAGCATCTCGCTAAGCTATGTATTCCTACGTATGATTTGCTAAGTACAACATGTATGCATAACTTTACAAGATCGCTACGCGAACGGGATAATGACATAATGCTAGTAATGATGTAAAGACAAAGAGATATTTCTCATTTTCCAAAGACCTATCTTGGGTATTTTCCTTCTTCTAGGTCGGGTCGGGTTCTTGGGAAATGTCCCACAGTGTTTCCTCTCGATGTCGTGGCAAAGCTGGGTTGGGAAAACTGGGGATCATCTTCTTGGAGGGGGTTTCCACTGCTGGGAGTGTACCCCACATCAGAATTACCACCTCACTCGTAGGTTGGTGTTGTGTAGCAGGCGACTGCACAGCATCAACAGCGCGCCGAGGATCAGTGTTCCCCCCTATTATCGTGAGCCAGTTTCCAGATACAAATGGAGATGAAGGAAGGAAAACTTACCGCAAAGAAGATTAGCCCTTCATACCCTTCTCTTGTATTGCGATCCTTAATCAGAGCTCCGCCGATAGGAGAACCGACTAAGCTGGAGACAGCTACAATGATGTAGAAAGCTCCAATGCGTGCACCAAGCTTGGTGTCTGGGCACATTTGGCCTACGGACGCAGGCATGAGAGCCATAAAAATCCCAGCGCAGAAGCCATACAGGCAGGCAAATGCGATGACTAGTCCGATCGATGTTGAGCAAAGCCACATAGTCAAGCAAAGGAAGCCGGAGAGCATGGTGATTGGCCAGAGAAGGTTAAGTCTGCCGATCGTATCACCTAGAACGCCTCCTCTATGTACATGGTCAGTATAAGCGCGCGGGGTGCTCGTTAACAATACTCACGCGATCGTGCCAAAAAAGCTAGTGCCATTTACCAAAGGTAGAAAATATCCGCTCAATGCCCTTGCCTCTTCCTTATATACGGCATTAGAGTAGGACTCTGTGGGAATGATTTAGCTTTATCGACATCGAGCCAATTTTGATGATTATTGAACACGTACCAATGTAGTAGAATGGGAGCCAAAGACCAAACTGCGTGATGAAAGCCCCAAGGGAAAGCACGAGGTATCGACGGTCCAAGAATCCTTTGAAATCTAGCAGCGTACCAAACACTTCCTTGATATGCTTGCTGGAATGCTTGCTCGTGGATATACGCAAAGCCACTGAGTAACACAGGCTTACTACGATTAGTGGAATGGTTAATTAGAGCTGTGTTGCGGCTATACACTTACACAGTCTTCAAGGCTGCCACTCTCAAGGTCCATGGGAACCCAATGGATTCACTGAGTCGTGACAACATGATGGGGAAACAAACACCTCCGGCAGCACTCCCGGCAGAAACAACTCCCATTGCAAGCGCGCGATGTTTCTTGAAGTGCTGTCCCGCGACCGTAAGGGCAGGCTGGACACCAAAGGCCATTGCAAAGCCCATCAGCAGACCCTGGCTGAGAAAGACTTGCCATACCGAGCCCTTTGGACTGAATGATAGTGCAAGCAGAGCACCCGAAGTCCCGATACCGGAGCCAAGGTAAAGGTACTGTGTGCTACTCGTCAAACCGAACTCTTGGGTAATCTGTGATGAATGGGAAAGTGTTTACCCTGACCCCAAGCGAGTCACACAAGGCACCGGAGACCGAGGCGAGGGCGTTCATCAGCGCAATCTGGAGTGTGCCGATGAAGGCTATCGTCGTCGAAGATGTGTTGGATAGAAATTCATCCTGGTAAAAATGCTGGAAGAATCCGAAGCTATTGATGATGCCGAAGGAGGAGTAGTATACAAGAACCGAGCCGGCAACGGTGAGCCAACCTTGTACTCCTCCCTCACACTCTTGTTCTTTGAGCTGCTCGCATGACGTAGCTGTGTCTGCTGTGCTATCGGAGCCCCGACGCTCGAGCTTGGCAAAAGACTCTTCTGACATGGTCTTTGAGCAAGGAGAAACGATGCTGGAGTTTCAGAAACCTCGAGAAGAATGTTATGGAAGATCTACAACACAATCCCTAGACGGAAGGGCTACAGGAGCGAGCTGTGAATATATATCCATTATTTCGGACGGCCCTCTGACATCAGGGAATGCAATGAACTGTCGTAAAAGAGGGGTGCCAACTTTTACCTTCAAATGACTTGTGATGTTGTTGTGCTCAGGAATGAAGTGCAACGGAACGGAAGGGAACGGCGCCCTGCGTCTGGGTGCCAGATCCACCCCAGCCCAAGCTCCTCACGGTTCGTGCTACCCTTTTCTTCACGTTCTGTCTACGGCTGCTTTTACGACCATGGGTAATGATACTGTTTGCGAGAATCAAAGTGATGCAAAACTATCAAGTATCTTCCCGCACCCACCCCTAGCGCCCTGAATATTCTAATGATTGACATTAACGTGCGGCTGACGTTTCGGATTGACATTGCACCAGCGACATGCTGCGACGTAGCGTAGGAGTGACAGAACGGATGACACCCAAGAGCCCCAGTAAAAGCACTGGTCTTGTCTGAGGGGATCTTCGTGTTTGCCCCGACACCGAGGATGCAGGAAGGCGATCTAGTAAAAAGCTGCAAAATTGGGCAGAAATGAGGTCTGGCAGGGACTGTCTTTCAAGGAGGTTTATTGAATGTCAAACGTCACCTGAAGTCTCATCATGTGGAGAATTAAATCCAATGGTCGTAATGACCCAAACACACAGGAACGGACATAATTGACTTGTATGCTTTGACGAGGCACAAAGATAAGTCATCTCGTGCAATCATTGGACTCTACCAATGCGGCACCCGTTAGCCGCAAGTAAAAACACTACCCCATTCCACTCGAGACTATAATTCCCTATCTTCCACCACCTCACGGGATAGGGAACGGGACTTAATGCCAGCCATGCGGTTCTTACCATTTCGCTGGGTGTAATACGGGAATATCGATCCCTTAAGAAAGAAAACCTTGTGCCGGACCTCCTCAGTAACCCAGCTCTTTTGTCAGATAGCTCTTTACCATTCGCTCGTGATCGTCGGCCCGACGGTTTTTAGCGAGAGTTGCGATCCAATAAATTGCCATATTCACCTGAAGTCGATCTTCGGGATTCATTACATTCAATGTCTCCTTTGCTTCTGGGCTACCCACGGAATGAACCCTTTCAACCTCTTTCCATTTCAGTTGGCCTTCGAGCTGGTTGACAGAAATGCCTGCCTTTTCCCAGAAGTCGCCGTAGATCCGCCAACGATCGTACCGATCTGCCTTCTCGAACTCATCAACGACACTCGGAAATTCCTTCATTGGGGGAATTTGCAATGTGCTACCCTTATGAAGAAGCTTGATCTTGTGTCCGATGATGACCAATACCGCCATATCTTCATCCCTACAACATGTGAGTATATACGGTTGAAAGCAAGTGAACTTGCGATGTCAGCATTCTTTACATGTAATCGACACCCTCTAGCCATTCCTTGTACTGATTGCGCAGATATTTTGCGGATGCAAAGGCCTCCGCTTCTTTCACCGCTTCTTTCCAACCATCTGGAGTGTCTTTGTAGGGCTGTTTCACCAAGAAAAGTCCATAGGGAGGCTTATCCAACCAATATAGCTCCCTGCCCAGATACCCAAAGTGAATGTAAGTATTCAGTGGCCATTCAGTGATGGCTTCTCTGTCCCTAGAGTTATATGGCAAACTCCCTTCACAAAAGATGTCCACTTTCCGGAAGAACGCTAGGTAGTAGAGCCGGGCGATATGATACGAAGTAGCATTAGCAATTGGCGATGGCATCAGGCGTTCAAAGATATTGTAATTGAATTCGGTTGTCTTGCTGTCATCCTTATGGTCGAAGGCGGTCGGATTGCAGAGAACCCGTCGAATCTCTTTAGGATCAACAAATTCTATGAGGTCGTCCGGCTCGTCCTCCATCAACACAGACGCCCGTGAAGACTTTTCAATAGGGCGGTCCAACTTGACCGATACTGTGGGAATGAAACTAGCTGTGCCGTCGGGAGAGCGAACCACGGGATACCACTGGACATAGCCGGCATTCATCTTCGGATCTGGTGATGTTAGGCCTAATTTGCCCAGACATCCCTCTTCAGCGTGAAAGCATTGCACAGTATTGAGCTTCGGGACATAGCGGAGTGTCAGGCCATCGACCATAGTTACTGCATTTGAAGCAAAGTCCCGAAAAGCACGAGATACGGAGCGACATGCCTTTCGGGTTGCGCCGTCAACATTTTCGATAATGACGCGGTAAATCTCATTGGGGAGCTTTCCGTGAGCACGTACGGTGGACGGGCTTAACCTAAAATGTTCACATTAGAGCTGGTTGCTTACAGAAGGAACGGCTCACTGGTACGTACTGATCAAGATTTTGTGCCTCGAAAAGATGTGCGATTGCTGCGAATGCAGGAGACCGTATATCTTTGCTTACTGCTGGTATATTTTCGTCTCCATGGCATTGCATATCCAGACCACGTTCTAGTTGATTGGGGTCAACGAATGTAAGGGCATGGGTATGCTGGATGCTTTGCTCGGAGACGCGAATCAAAACGGCTTTAGAGATTGAGATCACTACAGCATTGAATCGTTTTTTGCCCTGCGACCGTCCTTCCAAGACAGCGGAAGTAACAGCACGTTGGACATTGCCAGGGCTGTTTAGTTGAGTGTCCAAGCAAATGAGAACGCCTTCAAGCCAGTAAGAAGTGCCGCGTGGTGCACTACCCGGTTTGGTGTGTTTCTGGTGAAAGTTGTTGAAGATGGTGGAGGCAAACACCGTCAGCTGATCTGCAGTGTCCTGCAATCGCATAGGTGCAAACCATTCCCCGCCATCATCCTGGTCGTAACATTTCGTGGCTAGGCATACCAAGTCCATGGAACACGAGGCAAGACAAATAAGAACAAAGGCAGATTCTTGGAAGAAGGTGTCGTCTTCCATCAAGTGTGTCTGAGCTTCGAAGATCCACCTTCCATAGGAATCCAGGAGAGCTTTGAACAATGATTCGCATAGTACAAACGCTGGTTTCTGCATGAGACTGGAATATTGCTTTGCTGATACAACAACAGCGCCCAGCTTTGCATAGTCGGGGGATGGATCAATCATTGGCTCTTGATTCATCACTCGAGTAGTGGTTATGGATTCATGAGGTGGAGGAGCAAGTAATCTCCCTCGATGATATTCTTCGGCTTGTTTCAGGAGCTTTTCCCAGTCTGTTGGGATTTTTGAGAGGTGAAAGTGGGCGTAATTGTTCACTGAGAACCGCTCGCGATCGAGATCAAACGTATAGATCCACTCGATCCAATCGCTTTATTATATAGTCAACAAAGGCATGTATCGGGCACGGGACCCAGATGATAGAGGGTAAAGCATACATATCATGACCACTCGGTGGTTGGTGGTGCGGCAGATACTCCAACCACTCGACAGCGGCGGCAGCGATTGGAAGAGGTTTGCCAGCAAGAAGACGGCCGGCTGTAATGGTGTAATAACACCTATCCAGCTGCGATTCAATATGGGCATACTCCGCCCGTTTCTGTTCAAGCCATCGTTGATAGGCCGGAGGGTCCGATGGGATGACTGCGCAGAGTTGGTTGCCAAGTCCCTCTGGGTAGGAATCACTTAAAATATCTGTTAACATGCGCATCCGGATCGCAGCGAACACCCGCTTTGGGCTTACTAGTGGTTATAGTAGACGTAGTAGTGGCCATGCCACCTAAAGACATAGTAGCCGCGGGTGCCCATCTTGTTGAGCGAAGTTGAGGTAGATGAGTGCAGTGGAGATGGGGAGAGAGATTGAGGTTGAGAATGAGGCGAGAGAAAGAGGGGGTTTTGAGGAAGTGGAGGTGAGAGAAAGAGGGGGATGCAGGAAGTGGAGGTGAAAGTGGAAGCGACCATGACAGCAAACGGAACACGCCCCGCGCTTACACGTGGTCACCTGCCTACGTGTCAGATCAACACCAGTGGAAAGTTGCTGTTGGTCGTGCTATCGTTTGCTTGGGATTCGCACGGATGACCTCGCCGCATGAGTCTAGTACTGACTCTTCAATGTCTTTTGTTGCGTATGGATATACCTCACCTGGCAGTGAATGGTTAGATTAGCCGGGCCTACCGTTTTCATTCCCTGGTGGCTAGCAGTTGCGCCCACAAAATCAAATGGCTGCACATGTTCCTCCAGCCGCTCTACTATTCCGCTCAGGCTTTGTAGAAGAAGATCGAAGTGTGAAACTCCAAAGTACTTCCAGTCCATTACATGAGGATTCTCATGGATCAGCAATCATGAGACGTATTATCGGGCTGGCTCGCAGGTCTGGCTGATACACAGCTAGTATAGTGTCTCTATCTACTGATCCTAGGCTTACATGTGGGCACACACTTCAAAGTAGCATGGCCCCTCGAAGCGTGCCCACCCCCATTGAAACTTTTATATACGGCCTTTGAATACGTCGTCGCTAAGCACGTTGTGTGCGCTATATGCTCGATATACTTGCCACAGCTCGGTGGAAAAACAATAGGTGGTTCTGTGTCCTTCAAATCGGCCAATACTCTCGTACAAACACGAGCTAGACGTCACAGCGAGGCGTTCAGTTTCGTTACTATGGAAGACTGTCGGAGATGAGTAGCCGTGGCACTCTGCAGATATAACTTTGAACGACGTGGGTGTGCATGAGAATTCCACATTCGGCGCCCTCAATAAGGCCTGTTTTTGAATTCGCAGCGTGATGCTCAGATCAGAGATTCTTTACTGACGTAAGTGGCAAAATAGATATGGACAAATACAGTATGGCCCATGATCCGACACGACACATGTCCGTGGTATGGCAAGCATACTGATAATCGAAGATAGGTTCGCCGACGTTGTGCAAACTGTCGACAAGATCGCTATGGATATAAAAGTTAGCCACACAATCCTGTTTTGATCGGCCATGTTATCGAGCGGCGCCAGCAAGGTGTAAAGGAAAGCTGAAGCGGCAGTCTTAGTGAGGCTCGGAAGGAAAACAGGCCTAGTAGATGGAAAATTGTGTAGGAGCATGAAGGCATAAATGTACGGACCCTTTAACACCACATTCCCAGGAGGATCATTACGAATTGTACCTTTCCAGTTCCCCGTGATAACATTTTGAGAACGTAAGTGTATACAGTACCACCAGATTGCAGGCTAGTTTCGTCAATGCATCCGAGCTAAGGTCTGAAGATTGAGAAAAGAAATAGGTTCGACAGAGCTTCACTTTGGTACAAGAGATTAGAAGGCGTGAAGGCGTAACTCAAGAGTCAGAAGAACTTTAAAAGAGTTGGCAAAGAAACACTATACCGCAAAAGTTGTAGGTTGCAGATCGTTCTTCGCAAATGTATAAATAAGCGCCAGATATTCTCTCGACCCAAGCAACTAGGTGCACGTCACCACGCTTCGGTACAGACCCGCGTATCTCCGCCGGGCTCTAACCATAACGTGCCAGGGGACTGTATCTTGAAGGTAATGGCTCTTTGCCTGCTGCATTAATACCGCGACTTCACAACAATTATCATACTTTTGATGTACAACGATGGCAGGGACAGTACTACAATACTAATCAAACATCTGAAATGCCAAACAAACCTATATCAGTAGTGAACGTCTTTGTGCTTACCCAGCCCCTCCCATTTATATGCTGATGAACGCCTAACAAGCCTAACGCTTAACTTTGTGTGTTTGACCAGTAGATGGCCCTTCACATGCTTACTACAACGCGATCTAGATGAATAGTCTACGCCTTCAACCAATCCGCTTCACTGCATGCTTACTAAGTCCTTCTGAGTGCCGCCTTGAAAACACCGTCGTTACCCCTACAGCCGTAGAAAATTCTCCAACGTATATTTCGAATGATGGAACAGCCTGCCACTCAAATACGACGATATCATCGCAAGGTGCGAACTGGGTGTGACAATTGCAAACGAGGCCGCATCAAATGTGATGAAGCTACACCGCGATGCCGACTTTGCGTGAGGCGCGGCATTCCCTGCACGAGAAACTGCGTCCCTAGAACCTGGCTGTTCAACAAGCGTGGTCCCGCAGAAAGCTCTGTTCCGCATGCCACTCACCCACTACCCGTACCGCAAAGGTTAAATCCGAGTCCAAATTCAAGACCAAAGCCAAAAGCAGAAATCCCGTCGGGCAGCCAAACACCAGAGCGACACGAGAGTGATGATGAACTGCAAATCGCTACCGTGTTAAGCTCTAACGTATTATCACCGGAATCGTCCCTTCCTACGTTACGCTATCTGCGGAGTAACTACAAGCAGGACGCCGCTCGGATCGCAAGGATATTTTCATTCAGTAAGTCACTATAATTCGTGTAACTCGTATATGCATAGTCACAAAACCTTCTATAATGCCATACTGACGTTCGGTACCCACAGCCTTCCTCGTATATGGCCCAAATTTCGTCTGGCGCATGCACACCGACACAAAGGAACTGAACACATTTGCACCACGGTTTGTCCATTACTGTCTCCGGGAACCCGCCTTGCTTGAAGCGGTCTTCGCTGCTTCGCAGTTGCAAATGACTATGATGTCAGATGACTCCGAATCGACAAAACAGCAAGCTCTACAACATCACGGTCTTGCCCTTGGGTTACTACAAAAGCGAGTATCTTCATCATTTGCGGCTTATGACAATGCAATCTTCTGGGCCATCATCGCCACTCTGGTTTTCAATCAGGAGCAAGAGGATTGGAGTAGTTTCGACGCTAACCTGAGAGGCCTACGTCTTCTAGTAAATATAAGAGGAGGCCGAGAAGTGCTACAATACACGTGCTCACGCCAGGAGAAATTCTTTGATTGGGCTGAATCTTGTCAACGGTCCCAACAACGTGCCCAACTAAGCTCTACTAATGCACCTCACCAAAGTCTACGTAATTTCGACGGCCCACGACCTGAGTGCGACTCCGACGAATATCTGGTTTCTCGATGTATACCCCAAGGCTTCCGACAGTTGGCAATGAAGCCTGGTCTTCGTTCTCTGACAATGCATTTCATCTTAACTACTTCGCGTTGGTATCAGACCTACCGGCCGGGCGAGTGTGAAGCCCGCAAGGGAAAGGAAATGCGTAAGATGAGAGTAAATCTTGCGAATGATCTGCAATACGCTTTATTCGAGCTCGATTTCAATCTCCCGGAGCGCCTTATTTCCTTGGGCTTGTTTGTCCTGATCATCTCTTTACCACCTTCCTATCTGGCCGAAGACTTTCCAATTACAACAGCCGATATCTTGCAGCCGTTTGAAAGCATGGCTCTAGATAATGTCGCTGGAGAGACCTGGTTCTTATGGGTCGCTCTGGTTGTCGCCTCGGTCAATGTTTGTTTCGGCCTTAAGCCAAAGTCCCGTTGGTACCTTTTGGATAGGTATATGCGACATCAAAAACGACAAGTTCAGTGGCTTGAGGTTACACAGGGTTTGGAGGACTTTTTATGTCCGCCGTTCCTATGGGACCAGTGGTGTAGCTGTTGGCTCATAGCACAAAAGAGAGCAGCTGCTTTTCAGTCCTTCGACAATATCACGAGAAAGAATGTATAGACGTCCAATCCAATTCTCATCGAATATCGGTTCAATAGCTACAGACTTCAATTTGAAGTATCAGATGACTTCCTGGAAACAAGAGTGGAATGAACTTGGCATCATCCAGAGACTGAAAGTTGGGGTTAGTGGCAACCTGGTAGTTTGACTCACTTCCCGGCATAATCAACATGGTTCCACGTCGCACAAGATGTCTTCCTTAAGGCGGGTATCCTCGCTCGTCGCAATTGAGTAAACTTGCAGCAAATCCGCGTTCTCCACTGGCGGAATCCCGACCAGATTTGACTCTGAAGCATTGGACGAGATGAATGTTGCAACAAGCGGGAAGGAGCTGACGTCATTTTAGCGCGGGTTGTCGCATCCGCAATGCATGTCACACCGTCAAGAGACTACTTCGACAACATCATAAAGAGGTTGCATCCGCCGCGGGTGACTGTCCTTCTCCTAAAATTTCCCCACTCTCTGTATGTGCAACAGTTACATTTGTCACCTACGGGCTATTTTATGTCAACAACTCAAATTGTCGTTCATTCAATCCTTTTCTAGTTTGGACGCAACACGGGTGTAACATCATGGGAACAGATCTACGAGACAAGAACGCAGCCTGGTTCGACGAGTATCCAGATGACACACAAATCAGCCCTGCAGCTCGCCAATTATTAGAAGGTTATAGCAAAATTCCCCCAGGGTCCGTCATAGATCATGTTATTAAAATCCGTGACGAAGCCTGGGAGATATTTCCATATCCATGCATTGGACAATTCAGGTTCCTCGATCTCAGTCTGAACCAGATGGCAGAATATCAAGAAGTATTGCAGCGCCTTAAGAATGGTCAGAAGCTCTTGGACATGGCATGCTGCTTTGGGCAAGAAATCCGGCAGCTAGTAGCTGACGGGGCTCCATCTGAAAATATCTTTGGATGCGACCTCAGGGAGCAATATATTTCACTTGGCTACAAGCTGTTCCTGGACAAGGATACACTGCATACCAAGTTCGTAACTGCAAATATCTTCGATGCGGAGTCCCCCCTCACGGAGCTGAAGGGCCAGTTTGATCTAATCTACACGGGCTCGTTTTTCCATCTCTTCGGCTACGAAGACCAACTGAAAGTGTCCAAGGCCGTCGCTTCTCTGTTGCTGCCCCAAAAGGGTTCCAAGATTCTGGGCCGACAGATTGGGGCCGTTAATGCCGCCGAGCATAGTCATGCCACGAACCCTACTGGAACCATGTACCGACACAACGTAGAGACCCTCAAGAAGATGTGGGCGCAGATCGGTGCAGAGATTGGTGTAACGTTCACGGTCACCGCCCATTTACAAGATCTTGACGGTGACCACTTCAAATTTCACACCAGTGACACAAAGCGGATATGGTTCACCATCACACGAGAGTAGCGGGGTCTTTCAGGGTTGCACTCTGCCTGCCAACGTTGTGTTGTGCATCGTGACGGATGCTGCACTACTCCTGCTGCAAGCAACGATAATATGTGGACCAGGTCTGTCGAGTGCATGTAGACGTAAGCCCTATATGCTCGGGATCTCTTGACTGTACCAAGCTCTCGTGTACAAGACACTAACCAACGGTACCTGCGCGACCTTACCTGGGCACCATATCCATTCCACTACCGAGCAGGTCTGGACCCAGGATGGTGTACTTCTCTCTTAGACCCTAACAGCATCCGACCTTGTTGTCCACGACAATTGTCTTGTTTGAGTGAGGAGAATTCCTGGGGGAATGGAAAACCGGCTATATTTTTAGATCTGAAGTTTTTCGATATTGATCAACACGCGATTTGGCCGGGGCAGGGACCAGGGTGTTCAAGCTTCGAGCCAAACAACCTTAATTACTTTTACTTTGGATATATTTGCGCATACATGTCCATATATCTTTTGCGTTGACAGCCCAGCGGTTATTTCAACACCCCTAATACGCTTCCGCGGTATCGGTGCCACCAACTGCCCGGTTGTAAGCGTGGCATGTTCGTTTGCGGCGGACTTTCAGAAAGCAGACATGATGCGAAGGGACAATATTGATAAATCGTGGGTTCGTTTTTGGGTGTTAATTTACGCTGGACACTGCGTGCACGCGTCGGTCTAGCCCGACGAAATCGAACTAAGCATCAATGCGCCCGAATCGTTCCTCGCTCATCTATTTCGAAATGAAAATTACTACATCACGAGTCGTACTCCCTTATTCCCTCCTACTAAATAGTAACGAGGTCCATAGCGTCCAGTTATAAGTAGGGATCAGGCCCTTTCATTGCCGTACCTGATCAGGAGTTTTGCACGCTTCAAATACCGACCTCCCCAAAAACCGAGGCTGTTTGGTGTTCCAACATGAAGACGGCCATCTTTTTCGCAGCAGCGCTTGCTGCCGGTGTGAATGGCGCCGCGATCGAAGCCCGACAACGTCCTCGACCAACCAGCCGTGCTCCTGTCGGAGGAGGAATTCCAGATGGTACGATTTCCCTACATAAAAATATCAACGCCCACTGCTTTCTTGGCCATCCAATCGCCAGATCTACGCATTGGTTGAGGCTGTAGTCCATCGCCTGAGATGACAGATGCCGGTATACATTCATATTAGAGGATCTAGCTAATCATTTGGTAGTCTCCGAATGTGGCTTGGACGCCTTCGTTGGACATACTTCAGAGGCTTTGCTTTTCTGTAGCAGCATTTTGAAGGGAGGAACTGCCACTCAGACTTCGACATACACAGAGCGTGCCACTACCACTACCAGAGTCACAACCATCGTTACTCTGTACCCTCCCTCCAAGTCGTCAACCCCTACCCCGACGCCAACGCCAACTCCACAGCCACCCACCTCTACCCCAACCCCTCTTGTAAGTTCATGTGCTACTTCGATGGAAAGAACCATTGCTAATGATCCTAAAGCCTCCATCATCCTCACCCACTCCGACACCTCAACCTCCAACATCGACGCCTCAGCCGCCATCATCCCCACCAGCTCCTCCATCCTCATCCGCTCCACCGTACGTAACCCAGCAATAGCTCGTTTGAGAATGAACGAATACTAAACATAATTCAGGACCCCACCAGGAATCAGCTGCGGTATCGTCGGATACACGAAGAACATCGCCGCCTACTACTTTGACTCAAGCGGAACCAAGAACACGTGGGCAACATGTGGTGCTGCTTGCAAGGCTGATACCAAGTGCAAGAGTTGGGGCTATGGAGAGGCAAATTGCATGTTGTTTGACGTCCCTGCGTAAGATATATTCTCATGTTCACTCGATCGCCTTCTTCATCATGCTAACATGATTTGATCCAGTTCTGAGAACACAAACTACAACCCAATGTCCCCGTACACCTTCTACGACCAAGCCTGCCCAGAAGAACTCCCAGTCAAGAAGAAGAGGCAAATCAACATCTCGCTCGGCTTGCCCGGAGTTGGCCCCTCAGGCATTTCGTCCGCTTGTTCATGTCTTATCACCTCTGGCCCGGCTGATGCAACGCGCACCCGCACCGTCACCGTCACTAGCGTACGTGTGACACGAACCGAAACCTTCACGAGGACTGTGAGCTTGCTGCCCGACAAACGATAAAAACCGGCGCCGTTGCCGCCCACCTGAAGGCTTTAGATTGTTCGGTATAGTGATGTGTGTTTATGTACGTGTGGGGTAAGGTAGGGGTATCTCTAGGCGCGTGTGGCATATTTCCCAACTTGACATGTGTAGATAAGTATCAGGCATATTCCTGTGCATATTTCCTAATACGGCCAAAATTAAAACTCCTTTTGCAAAACGCTCCACCTAGAGTCTTGTTCGCAACACATGTCAAATCCGCAGCGGGGACCGCTTTCCAAGCCCACCCTCAACATGAAGCAAGCCCTGTAAAAAGTAGAATGACGTAGCCCCGCCCAAATTTTCCAACGCGGTACCGTATAAATAAATTTCAATCTTGGCGTTGCATATGCAAAGACCAGTGGTCGTAATATGCAATATGGAGATGCGGCCCAAAGGCGCCCGCACCACAGACAGCCTTAGTTACCTACCTATCAACTGCCGTGAGTGCGTGCAGCGCGCACAGCGCAACCCGCCCTTCGAATTCACCGCAGTATCTAAACAGTGGTACATGTCATGTATAAGTACATAGAGACGCGTGGATCGACAAATGACTTGCTTGAATCGAGCCTGGTCAATCGGCGGGTGGGTGGGAGTATGGGGTGCAGATGCGGTAAGGATGCGCGAGCGCCCTATTTCTCAACAGTTGGATTCGGTGGTGGGTGTATGCATGTTACATGTCACCCTTTTTCCTTTGTGTGCGGTGAATTGCAAGTCTTGACCTGGGTTGGACACCGTGCCTGTCGCTCTGTCGCTCACTTTTCATGAAGCCTTGCCCATCCGTCCATGGCGGATTTGAACTTCCACCTATCACACTCTTGCCCGTTTGAGATTAAGCTTTGAGCTTTTGAGCTTGATTGTGTCCAAAGACGGTCATTTCATTCCGAAACCAGTCCAAGATTTGATGGGTGCCGGTTTTCCGTGGTACGTGGTTACTTTCCCTGCGGCGGCAGCGAACGAGTGGGAGAGATGTGGCATATGTAAGCTTGTTCCCACGGACCTTGCCGTTATGGACCAGGGAACTTTGTTTGTTTGTATTGTGACGTTCAAAGGACAGATGGCGCATGTTTCGTTTTGATTTCTGTGTTATCGGCAGGGTTTGCGGGGATTATCGTTTGTTCGATCGATCGGAACACGGCTGCTAATGGTTTGCTGTAGATCCGTCGTGCTGAGGCTGAACGTCCCTTGCATATATCCTCGGATCAAAAGATGTAGAAATACTTTCAATAAGACGGTACGTGCATAATCTGCCGGTAGTTGGTTGGTGTTGAGCTCTGCATCTTACTTGCGATTTCACTCTTCACGTAGACCCACAATGCGCGTATAGAATAGCGCATGTACGAAAAGATGCCTCGTGAATGACGTCATGGTGTTCTTAGGAGTGCAAACTGCATAGTACATCAGTATGGAGATGAAATGCATCCGGATTACCCTTTCAGCTGTACCACTTGCGACAGTACTGTACAAGTTGTGCTGGTCGGAAGAAGTGTCTGGTATGAATTAGACGCTGCAAGCTTCTATCCCATCGCAGCATGCTCGGTACGTTCGCGAAGTTTCGATCGTTTGGGGCGGTATGCGATTCGTTAACAGACGCGTGGATCCAATCGAGGCGACTTGAACGGGAGGGGGTGCAGAAACACATGAAAGCTATACAGGATGGTTTGGATCCAAGATAGATGTTTGCTAAACTATTAGAACACGTGTTCATGTTATCATAGCATCTCACATTGAAGAAGACATCTACAGGTCAATGAGTGACCTCTTTCATATTATATGACCAAGGCCAGCATGGCCTGGTATCGCCACCAGATACCTAAACTCTGAAGAAGATGCCAGACCTGATGCGCAATGTCACGTCATTGCACCCCAAAGCCAGGCACCCTATAAATCTTTCTCCCTTGCCTCCATCCAACCCTTTTTCAACAGATGACCCCGCACATGAAGTTCGGTCCAAAGACTAGCCTATGGACGATGAGAAAGTGTAGTACAAAAAGACATTGGGATTAGCGTCAGCGGCTAAGCGAGCAAGGGGCAACCGAGTAGATAACACATCCACCAACTTCCACCACCTTCTTCGTTTCCTGGATATGCAACGGAAGTCGGATATTGATCTGCAAGTATAATACTCTGTCTACGATACTGGTTTGACGTGTTTGTGAAGAGACGAGAGGAAAGTTAGGTCGCTCAGGTTTAGTGGATACGGTATCCTGGTGTTATCTTATCTGAACCACTGAAGATATCAGGAAACGAGCTGGAACGACTGAGTTGGACTGCTCAGCTAACTAATCGCGAGTCAAATATCACTTCTCCAGGTTCCTTTGCTCTCGGTCGAAGTATCTCATCTATCTAATCGCACAACTCGACCCCGCAATCATCGGGCTGTCTGTCTACCTACCCCACGGCATCACTTCTCATCACGCAACACAACGGAACAATTCTCCTCAGTTTACGACTTGTAAAAAGAAAGAAGAAAAAAAAAATCCAAATGGAACACCCACATATCCTCACCCTCGCCACGGAGCTCCAAATCTTGATAGCGCAAGAGTCAGAACCGCGGGACTGCTACCACCTCGCAAGGACATGCCACCAACTCTGGATGACCTACAAATTCATCATCGACAAATATCGCAAATACTATTCAATAGTTATTGACTCGCAGTCCTCTTCGTTCCCCTCTGCATGGGATGTGGTGCGAAACATCATCCGTAATCCGGATATAGTCCAATATATCCGCAAAATAACAATTATACGGGACAGCGGCATAGACTGGGAAACCAACCCCGCTGGAGTGAGTACCAGAGCCGCACCCAAATCTCTAAGCCAGGAAGATGTAGATCTGTTCATGGGGGCGGCTTGGAAAATCCCCGGATTGCTGGGGGAACCGTTTGTAGACCGGAACTGGCCGGACGAGCTGCAATTACTGCGTGATAACGCATGGCTTGCTTTGCCCGGGGCCATGGAACGCGAAATCAGCGGTGGGGGTATTTCGCCGATTTTTACCCTCTTGCTTGGCCTCGTGGTGAGGATGGAGGAGTTCGACATGTTGTCTGATGAAAAGTATCTCGGGGTTCTGCAGGCTTTGAGCAAAGCGATGCCGGTTGATAGAATGGGTAGTGCTGAAAGTTTGGATTTGGATTTGGATCTGCTGCCGTTTCGGTGCCTGAGGAAATGTGAGGTTGTGGGCACTGCATCTAGCGTTGTGACCTGGGCCTTGGTTTGGCACCTCCTCAGCATCTCCACGCTCAGGAGCCTCTGTGCATGGGGCGTCGGCGGAAATGACCTTGGGAGACGGGTGCCGCCAGACTATACTTTCGAGTCCAATGTGACACATTTTACCTTGGGCAATTGTAACGTGGGCAGGGAGACGATGCAGATTATTCTGGATCTGGTTCGACACCTGGTCAGTTTCCGGTTCCAGAATAAAGGCCACTGGGGGCAGTGTCAATATAACCCGAGGGAGATGTTGACCACGCTGCAAGAAAGCTGCCCGAGCACACTAGAAGAGGTAGTGCTGCTGGACTCCCGTCATGGAAACTCGAGAGTGAGTGGTTGCTTGAGTGCGAATGAAACAAGTTTCTGACTATACTATAGTATGATATAAGCATTCGCCACCGGCTGCATGAAACCTGGGCTCCAAAAGATATAAGAGGCCTGAAAGTTCTCCGCTGCTCCTTGTTAGACCTGTTGCCGGTATCCTTGCGCAGTCGCCACTACGATGGTGCTGAACCCGACAGCATTGGGTCGGGTGGGTACAGGAAGCGCAATTGGGAGACGAAACGAGCGTCCAGGGTGATTGTCCCTTTCTTCATGGACGATTTCGAACCAGCTCAGTCATTCCCGCCCTCTCTGGAATATCTGCATCTCCAGAGCGACGTGTGGGAGCTGAATACCGAAGAAAAGTTCGGAATTATCGCCAAATTGCTCAAAGCCAAAGAAGACAACCCCGCCTTTGCTCTCAAGCAGATTCATCTGGATATGGCGGTGCCATATGAAACTGAAGATGGAAGGCTCGACAAGTTGAAAGAGCAGGCGTCGGAGCTGGGGATTGATTTCAAAGAGATTCCGGACTTTACGAAGGAAGCAGCTTTATTGATTAATAGGATGCAGTGAAAGTCACCAGCTGTGCAGTCTTTGCAATGGTAATTCTCACGCATGTAAGAGGCAATTCTCCACTAAAGTTTAGGTGGTTGCATGGGAAATTGATTTCGGTAGGCAGTGCGTCATTAGGTAGAGAAGTCACTATTGGTAAACGCAGCCTCTGGACGTAGCCGTGATATCTGGCTGGCTTATTCGAGTCTGCTGCTTTACAATCTTAGATATCTGAGAGGTCCTCTTGATTAGAATGATACGGCCTAACTAGTACTGGGCTGAGAACAATTTAGGGATAAGAAAAGGTGTGGTTCAAAAGGGTCCAGGCAGTGTCTCCAGATTTTTGGGGCCCACTGGATATCAGGTGGTTTCCATGAATAGATAAGCTTAAATAGGCGCAGCAATGAGCGTTGAGCCTCGACGCCATGGTCCCGTTTAGTGGGGAGACACGGTCTCGTGTGTCGCAGTGCAGGCTACGTTGCGTCTACGCATCGCAACTAAGTCGCAGCTGAGGGACACTTGAGTTGCAAAAGTCAGGTCCTACCGACCTGGGCGGGTTACTCAGCGCGCCAGGCTTTTGACCAGCGCCCTGGATGGGATGAGGGTTGCATGCGAGAGGATCATGTAGGACGGAACCGAGCCAGGCTGAGAGGAATGACCTTTGCACCAAGGGAGGGGGCCAGATCCTACGTCTCAAAATGTCCGCAGGATGGGTTGGAGGGAGGAGGTAAAGGTATAGATATACGACAGTCAAACTAGGAATTATGCGACCGGGGATCTAGACAGTACAAGGCTTGGGGGGTTTCGTTTGGCGACAGGAGATGATAAGCACCAGAGCGAGAGGGAGAGTGAGACCAGGGGTTGAGAGGTGTGAGAGGTTGAGAGAGGGGACACGGGCTGGCTTGGCTGTGTGCGGGAACCCGGGAAATGAGGAGCTTATTTGCCCAGGTGGATACCAAATCCATGCGGCGACATGGCATCGTCGAAAAGTAGCGCCGCCATAGCTACAACGATGGAGATGCGACCGTTGAGTCTTGAGGGATGGCGAGATGGCGGCGTGGCCGTTTACAGAGATGCGGGTGGTGGTGGTGGTGGTGGTGGTGGCTGAGGGGAGGGGAATGTGCATACCCTTGGACCTTGGACCTTGGTCAACCCACCGCTTGCAGCCTGGCTCAGGCTCAGCTCAGTCTCAGTCAAGATCAAGCCAGGTCGACACAGATCGAGAGAGGTCAGTCAGGAAGGGAGGAAAACAAAGAATGGAGGGGAATTGTATTCCGTAATTTAGGATGTGACGGATAGGGGAGATGATGAGATGAGAGTGCATATACCATATACATAGTCGGTTAGGGTCCTGGTGGAGCAAGTAAAGTAAAGCTGGCAGCATCTCGACTCTTCCGCGCGAGAAACAGAACAGAACAGCCCTAACAGCGGACCCCCCGTTGCTTAAACCCCCCCAGTGGCCCCCAGTGGCCCCCAGTTTCCCCCAGCAGCGCCTGCCAGAGAGCCAAAGAGCCAAAGAGCCAAAGAGCCAGTGAGAGCGTCTGGTCTTGTCCCTCCCCCCTCCAAAAAAAAAAAAAAAGAGTCCGCCGCCGCCCCCAAGTCCCAAAGAGCCATGGCTTGCATTTGATTTCGCCCATCTCACCTGCTCATCTCCCTCCAACATCCCCTTGTCCTTATTTTCTTTTCTTTCTTCTTACCTCCCAAAACCCCCTCGCTCCTCTTCAAAAAATATCTACAACCCGAACCGACATTCGTTTTCCTCTCCCTCTCCCTCGTTTTGCCTGTCGCCTATTCATCCACCACTTCCGGGCAGAATGCCGACCCTACAGATCGCCCCTCGACGGTATGTTTCTGCTCGACTCCCCTTTCCCGCGTCTGCCTGCCTCTCCTTTCGTTTCCATTCTATCCCTTCCCTCCCTCTCCGATCAGCCTTGCCTCGTTCTCATGGCCCAACTGACCTCGCGCAGGACCATAATACTCGCCGTTGCCGTCGTCCTCGTCTTCGTCCTCCTCTTCAATTTCTTCGGCGATGTTCCCATGGAGTACTACCGCAACTACGGGCCCGCCGAACCCCTAGCACCCGTCCCCAACAACAACGACAAGCCTCAACCCGGTTACTTCAAGGCACAACCAGAGTGGAACTTTGACGTCCCTCCCACCGCAAAGGGCTGGAAGGGATACGCAAAGACCCCCCGCAACCGTGACGTGATCGTCCTGACCGCCAGCGACGGTGGAGGCCACAACAGCGCGATCCCCAATGTGCTCGAACGCGTCCTCGAAGACCGACAGTCATACTGCGAAAAGCACGGCTTCACGAATCTGTGGCTAAACACCAGCCGTTACGACATCAAGGATGCTCACAGGGTAAGTGGCCTTTTTTGCGACATTCGCCTCAGCTATGACGAGCGCTAACAATGAATCCTTTGACAGACATGGTCCAAGATCCCCGCCGTTGCCGAAGCCTTCCACCTCAACCCCAGCGCCGAATGGGTCTGGCTGATCGATACCGACATCATCATCATGACCCCCGAAGTCTCCATCGTCGACGACATCATTGCCCCAGCCGCCATCGAAAGGGGCCTTATGCGCGGAACCCCTATCCTAGACGGACAGTTGAAGAAGAACCCCACCAACATCCACACTCCCAAGGACTTCCGTGTCGAAGACATTGACATCCTCATCACCCAAGACCACCAGAGCGTCAACACCGGCAGCACCTTTTTCCGCCGAACCGCCTTCACCCGATGGATCCTCGAGATGATGACCGACTACACCATGCTCATGGGCAAGGACCACCCGGGCGCTGAGCAGGATGCCATCAAGCACCTGATGCTGGAGCACCAGCTCGTCCGAAACCACGTCGGTATCTACCCACAGCGCAAATTCAACGCATACGTGCAAGGAGGCTCCAACATGGGATACCGCGACGGTGATCTGCTAGTGCACTTCGCCGGGTGCTGGGTCGGTGGCAAGTGTCAGGAGTGGTTTGAGGAGTTTTGGGGAAGGAAAGGCCAGCCAGGAGTTTGGAGGCCCGAAGAGGAGAAGAAGAAAGAGGGACAGTAGACGATTCAAGCGACCGATCTGACGCATTCTTCCATCTTCCGATTTCACCTGCATCTGTCGCCATCAAACCGCCATTGCTTGCCTTTGCTGCTTCAGCGCATATTGCATTTGGTCGACATGTTCATTTTCTACCTAATTTTTCGCCACCACGAGATTGCGAGCGCTTTCATGCCTGTGTGCGTATGTGAATAATACCCTGTAACGGTATACGGGCAAAAACAACTACTACTGGGAAAGGGAATTAGTCCATATTATCTGTCGGGGTTGACTTTGGGGGAGTTATCACGGCGTCAACGAGTGAGGTTCCTTAGAGAGAATATCAGCGAGCATCATTAGACGGCGTTTATTTGGAAGACAAGTTTCTGGAATCGAAACTTCTTTTTACTCGTCAATTTTAAAGTCCTCTCCTCCCGCATCCTGGCAAGGTTTCACGGAGCGAGCGAAACGAGACTGTTTCCATGAGTTTTGAATGTTGGGTATTGAGACGGGAACTATTAGATATCTAATGAATCTGACAATCAACCCAACGAGACAATCAATTCCCAAAACTGCGCTGTGAGCACCTACTAACCAAGGCTTTAGCTTAGGCGCTTTTGTTGGTATTAGATGGGGTTATGTAGATTTGAGAGTGAGGTGTGAGTGTTAGAAATGAGTACTCCAATGCTAGCTTCAAGACGGAATATCTTGAGCAAATGAAGAATCTGGATATATTGGGAGAAGAAGAGGGAAATTTGTAGAATGATGAGGGGCCTTACGGGGAGTAGGGATAGGTTTTAACTTTTTCAATATACCGTTGTATAGCTACCAAATAGAACTCGTTAGGTTACGTTTTTGCGCCAGGTACTCTGTACAACATCCTGTCCCCACCAATGTGTGCGGAAAAGTTCTTTTTGGGCGATTCTGTCGATCCTAATGGCTTGGTGCGGATTCCTGGTCTTTGGCTCTGTTGTTGGTAGTCAAAGACATTACGGTGATGGCGTAGCAGTGGATGTACTGTACAATATGTCTATGACTAGGCACAAAGTACCTTTAAGCGCTCGGTCGATGGGTTCTCAAAGATATCAAGATAGCAAGGCTGGACCCCACGCAACCCAGCCACGTTCCTACTCTCCCCGTACCCGGCCCCGTAATCGCTCAGCTACTCTTCTTGCCCCACTGAAGTTCACATCCTACAGTGATCACGACTAGACTTTTTGGTTTAATCGTTGCCTCAGAAGGAGGGTCTAAGGGTCATCGGTTCCGCAGAAGGAGAAATCTCGAGACGTTTCCGACAGCTCCTTCCTTACATTGTAGATGGGGATTTGCCAAAGGCTTAGGTTCAGGCAGACACAGCGCCACCATTTCCAACTCTTCCACCTCCTTTCTTCGCCGCCAGTTCTACGTGGATCTCTACTCGCGCTTACTATCGAACAGCCTGGTTGCAAGCCCTCTTGATCGCAACTGAGGGGTCCTTGATGGAGTCAAATCGTCACAACTATGTCGAAAATAGCTCGCCGCGATCAGAATACTCGAACACAGACAGTTTCCTGGGAGAGTACGCTGATGAAAATGATGACTCTGTAGATATGCCTACCAGAGTTGCCCAACTTCGATCCTCGACATCTAACGAAGCCTTGACAATATCTACTCCTTTGTATTTACGACTTCGACCCAACCCAAAGCGAGTTAAGAAGAACAGATTCGACAAATCACTCGATAAAGCCAACATTGAGCTACACCAACGACTCCGACGTGTCTGCATCGACAAACTTTGCTTCAAATGCGCAAGGTTCTCCTTTGGAGCTAAGGATTACGGTGCATTCCGGAATGAATATGTCAAGTGGGACCATTCTGAACCCAATTGGAGCCTATACCACCTTTGTGAGGGTGTTGATGACAACATGCATTACTTGATGGGTGCCCCCGCGTTGGAAGACTTCGATATCGAACGCAACAAAAACTTCTGTACATTATGCTCCACTCTATACGAAGTACTGATTGACGCCTTAAAACAGCAACGTTCAAAGCTCTTCGATCATGACAATAGTGAAGCCATAGATGCCACAATCAAGTTGCTGTCTCGGTTTTCTGCCGGAGACATCATGTTTCGAATCGGCGCATACCTTCATCTCGTAATGCGACAAGTGGAAAGCCCGTCCCAGCCCGAGAGGTACATGTCTCAGCAAAAGGATTATGCAATATACAGCAAGGAATTACTTCCTACCGTGGATTTCGCGTGGTTGATGAAGATGTCTATAGCTTGACGAGACTAGATTATTAATGTGCAAGATATCGTCGCAGCTTATTATGACTCGGTCAGGAAGGCGTGAAACTAAGGATATCCAGCCCGACCAGGGGGATTGGGTCATTGTTATTCAAGGAATCAACGCTGCTGGCCGGGCAATTCCACTCTATATCATCTTTGCAGGCAAATACCACCTATCGGCCTAGCATCGTGAGGTTTTCCCACGAGACTAGGTAATTACCCTAAGCGATAATGACTGGACAACCAATGACCCAGGTATCGCCTAGCTTAAGCATATCTTCGACCATTACGTCTCAAAAACAAAAGAATCGGAGTAGACCTCTCAAAAAACCCATCGATGAGGCCATAGACGCCGATCGACACATCATTTTAGCTACAGAAGATAGTCTTTCTCGCGCAACCACAAGCGACAGGATTCTGACTGCAATATCTGCCGGACGGACACCTAATCGTCTTTTGGATTTCATGACGCAAGAATCCTCAATATCGAAACGGCATACCGCAACCTTATTGGTACATATCATCAATATGGACGTTGAATGATGGTGACCTTTCCACAACTCGCCTATTAATGGTTCTGAATGCATTGCGTCGTCATTTGAAAACTTGAATGTTGGTCGTAAAATACCCTACGTGACCTACATCTCCACTGCTGATAGTAGAGTGCTTGTGTCAGCCGCTACATGCACGGTTTATGCCAGCTAGTCAGGTTTACATAGCATATCCCTCCTAATCCTTGACCCCTGATCATTCTATTGGCACTGGCCTCTCCTACCACTGTATTTAATAGCTTCGCGGCGATACTACTAGAAATCAACTAGTTCTCTTCAGATATTAACCACACACTTTCTCCTGAGGGCTTGAATCAAAATAGATTACAGCACGGCCACTTTTGTGAAGTCACATTCTCAGTTTTAGAACAGCATCGATTCAAAATGAATCATTCTCGAGAAGCACATAAGATAATTATGATAAGACATAGAATGCCAAAATCATTTGCTGAGACCCAAGTATAACAAGCCTTGATACCTTCTATCAAGGCGCGGATATTATTACTAGTACCTGTCTTCGTTTTGACAATCTCCTCGACAGCAGAGACACTTCTTTCTTGACATTCGTCTAGCAATCCCTACTGCTTCTCCATCTAGATATTCCCATTCTGCTTCAGTAAGTTCCGACATGGCTGGAGAAAGTATCTCGACACACTTTGCTGCGCTAAAGCTACTGATTGCTAATCGAAAGGCTTCCCAGGGTGAGGATTCTCCTCCGTCCCGAAGAGCAGTCAGCCCACGATCTAGCCCTAGATTCTGGGCTGTGACCTGAGATATGTCTCGCGAGATAAGTTCGTGATTTGGTAGGAGGTCCTCCAGAAACGTTATGAAGTTATCAAACGCGTCGGTGTCTTCGATAAAAGAACGATCGGAAGAATCCCAGAACATCGTATTCAGGGACTCTATCCAGAACGTTGCAAGACGCTTCTCAAACAAAATGAAAAGCCCCCACATATCCGCAATGTGGGACCCTTTCAGTGTGAGCAAAGCTGCTCCTTTGTGGGTCTGTCCCTTTTCTTCATCTAGGTCGTTAGAACTTTGCTTATCTCGTTGCTGCAAATGTGGGTACTGAAGAACACCAATTCGAGGGGTTTCCTGGGGTTGAATTTGAAGTTTCTGCTGTTCGAGGCTTCTGATCAAGGAAGTTGATGGTTTCTTTTGCTGATGATCTTGGAAGCCTATGCCCGCTATCAATTCGGCAAGCGTGTCATCGTCCAGGGGATCGCCCCAATTAAATCTAGTGAACGTCGTCGATGCGCATTTTTCAGATCCGCCGTTTGATGATTGATCACTATTCTTCACATCCTCATTGGGGCTCCTTGGAGGATTGGGTGACAATGATTCCGGGCACTTGAACAGCTTACTCTGTGGGATCGCGGTTTTTGAGATCGAACCTGTAGGCTGGTTTTTCTTCGGGATACCAGGGCAATTTCGATCCACTAATGGCATTCTAGACGCTTGATTCTGTATTCTACTCTGTATAGAATTGAAGATACTTGGTGCTTCAACAGTCTTGATTGTCTCCATACCTTTTTGGGAGGCCGTCGTACGTTTCGCGAAATCCTCTAAATCGGATATCATCCTTGTAGTATGAGGTAAAAACATGGGAAGCGAAAATTTAGAATCCAATGGGCGCGAGTCACTTGGCGAATGTTCCGACTCGTTGAAGTTGAAATCCACACCGAACCCATGTTTTGGAAATTTGACCTTCGTTTGGCCCTTGATCTCTGTTGAGGGACTATTTTGAGGGGGCGCTTTGGTTTCCACTGCTTCAGGGATATCTGCTAGGCTGGAGCTCCTAGGCGCATCCCTCGAGACGCTTGAAGGAGGATTCGTATAACATTCAGCTTTTGGAAGCCTCACCACTATTCTTCTCCTCATCCTTGGACCTAAAGTTTTGGGCGCCACACTCGCAGAAAATTCTGTGGTAAAGGTGAATGCTGCCTTTGGTACATCGAATGTGTTATTTAAGTCTGATTTCTGCGGTGAGCCAGATAAAGGTGGTGCTTTGTGTAATTTACTTGACGAGAGACTCGGACCGTCAAATTCGTCATCCGGAATGTTGAAGCTCTTTGTTATGTTGATCTTTCTATGGGGCTGAGGAGAGGAGGTATTCGCTCTCAGTTTCTCCCAGATGTTTGAATGTTCAATTGGTTCGGTTGTTGTTGTTGTAGTTGTTGTAGGAATTTGAGTACTAGAATTTGGTCTGATTGTGTTCCGAATGTTTGGGAACGTAGGCCGTGCACTCGTTGGAAGATTCGAAGGAGTGGATCTAGTTCTGGGTGCATTCAGTCTGTCTGATCCTGGGCTAGGACTTGTTCTACTATTTGGACCCCAGAATGTGGCCTTTGACCGCAGTGAAGAACTTGAAGGGCTTGAGAAATTTGATTGGGTGATGTTTGATCTAGGCGTCTGTGGACTGTCGAGAAGTATATCGCTACTAACTTGGGAGATCGCCATTACGGTCTGCGGTCTGAGTGACCAATCATCCCATTGATGCATGTTTAAGACAATTTTACGTATTGATGCGACTCCCCAAGTCAATTCGATGGTTGTCGCCCAGATACAGGCCATCCTCTTACCTGCGTTAGCATGGGCGGCTTAGCCTGATGAGGAGGAAGCTCACCTGCTCTTCTTGACCATCTACACCAATCGACTGATAAGCTAGCCAAACTCTCACCATAGGACCGATACATGTAAACGCTATGACCGGCGGGAGTCTGTCAAGTTGACTACTAGGGCCATGTGCCTTTGCGAATAGTTGAGCTCTTAGTGTGAGTGCTGCAGCGGACGCGTTCGCAGCTTGGCAATGGCATTTTTGTATGGTTGACGTACTGACACGTTCTTCCTTTTTTTTCATTTCGACGACTGCCCAAGGCAGACAGCATCGTTCGGGTGTGCTCAATTCTTTCTTGGGTGATTTCATCCAGTCTCTGAGTCCATTTTTAAGAGTCGAGAATACCTGGTTTTGCAACAGATTACCTAGAGTTGCATGAGAGAAACTTTGGACTCCTATAGCTTCTTGATATGCACCCCGGGGCTTTATTATAGGGAATGCATAAGTCAAATCTGGCTTGGGTTTGCTACGCGCAGGCAAATTTGCCTGCCATTTTCCCCATTGATCGAATGTATCCCATGAAAGATCCCTCTGTCTAGTAGGATGATCAGTTATATTGATTCTAGAAAGCAGTTTCATGTAGACATACAAAAGCCATTCATGAAACAGGTCACTTTTCAAAAGTTAGCTATGCTCTATTTACTCTAAGTGAAATCTTCTTCCACAGTCGCTACGACAAATGTAATTCCTGCGGGGATAATTTGGAGGCCTAAACCTACTTATGATCATATTTTGCTTCATACTGTGCGAATATGTGCTTTCCGAAAAAGTCTTGCCATGAAGCTTCAGAGTCTAAATGTAATCTTCGAGCTTCTACTGCGACTTTCTCGCATTCTTGAAGTTTCGCAAGTGCAATCCTACTATGATCAGGCTCTCTCTCGCCTCTTTCGTATTCTTTGAGCTCATAAATGGTAGAACTCGGCGGTCGTTGAGTCCAATCCGGGAAAACCCCGTGTGAGCCATACATCTGGTACTCCCTTTCCAAATCCTCTCTTTTGTAATCTGGAATCAATTTTCCATATTCTAGAAGCGTCTGGCGTACACAATCGACATGTTGCGGAAGGGTGTATTGATGATTTCGCTTGTCTTGTCCCTGATGACTTGCATCGTCTATGTCTTCGACGAGCGTTTCATCATAGTAAATGCCGTGGGCCTCCAGATTCTCGCGAGTGATTTTTCTTTCAGTGTTCTCGTCAGTCATGACGCTCCCAAGTTCTGTAATGAATAGATGAGAGGTTGTGCAGAAGATCTATTGGCTGATGGTGACCGGTATGACATCTCTGTGACTTTCAGATGAGGGGAGGTTGGTAGAAGGGGTTGGGGCCTGTGCTGCGGCACAGCAGCTGAACTCGCATAAAGACCATTCCGTATCCAGAAAACCGACTAGACACCAATAATGCATCGTTTGCAAGCCGCAAACCCATTCGGATGGACGGGTGATTCAGGAATCGTGGCTTGCGTGTGGTGTTGACACCGCCGTATAGGTAATAGGTTGCGTGATCTGTCCGTGTTTGGAGACCAAGACTTCGCGGAGATTCTGCGGAGATCCTGCGGAGACTATTCGTTCTTGGCACAAGCGCCTCTGGTGTCAGCCCTCACCTCGTCCTCGTACTCCGTATACCTGATGCGGTTCTCAACAGTTATATATTACAAGATCACTTCAGCATTCGGTGGACTCGCCACGCCTCAATCGACGTGAAATGGTACACTAACGAATAGGACACTCCAATTGCTCCTCTCTCTACACTTTATACTTAGTCTCTCCAGATCTACACCGTATACTCTGGCCAAATGGCGTTTCCCAGCCGCTCAAAAATTCAGCACGTTGAGGACCGGCTCAATGGAGGGGTAGGAAATAAGCCCAACAAGATGTCACGAGGTTGGGCATGGGGACGGTCACATGATTAGGCCTCGCTCTGCCGCTGGCCGTGCGCAACACGAATAATGCCAGAGGATATCTGGAGTGGTGCACGTTGTTCACAGAGTGGAGATCTAGAAATAGAGACCTGAAAATAGCTGTCATGAAGGAATGTTCCGGCTACATTTGTGGCGCGCTCAGCCACGGCATGTTCAGCCTAATAGGTTTATAGCCACAAGCTTAGCTTTTTGTGACGACCAATTCGGACCTCATCCTTCAGGCCGCCCAAGGCCCTATAGAGGACACGTGACTCATAGCTTCTGTAAGGGCCTCTCCTTGGGATAACCCGGAGCCTCAGAGCACCGGCGCAACCTCGGAGGCGGATCGGGGTTATGTTCCCCCGGTCACGTGATGCTAGGTCACATGACCCAGATCACATGGCCATCGCTATAGCCCTACGTAGTATAGAGCCTAAGAGAACCTCAGGCTCAGGGCGGGGGAACTATTATCCTACTCTACTATAGATAGAGCGGCTAAGAGGCTACTCCTACTCACTACCTTAATATATTTATTAACACCTACTACTTAGTTAATATTATGTGACTAGCCTATTATATTATATTAAGGTTAATATAACTTAGCTAGTAGTAGTAATATAATACTCTTATCTCTATAAAAACTCTACTACTAAGTAGGTAATATCTTATAAATAATATAACTAGGTTATAGACCTAGAGAGGTCTAGTTAAAAGTA